>CM077099.1:4833990-4846217 GCA_039619505.1 Cimex hemipterus | reverse complement strand
TCTCCCCCCCCCTCTCTCTCTCTCTCTCTCTCTCTCTCTCTCTCTCTCTCTCTCTCTCTAAAACATGAACTACTCATTTTTCATATTTTATATTTTTTCTTAATCTGTTTACAGTAAGAATGCTTTTTACCTCGTTCGAATGATCTGGAGATGTGGTTTGTTTTCATTCTTTTTTTGTTACGTAGCTACACCAAGCATAACTATTTATTTAATTGCCATCATGTAGATTCTACAGATGTTTTCCTTACTCATTTCTATTAACCATCCGATCATGTTCATTTATCCGTTAGCACACATCTATATATACCACTCATTTGTCTTTGTCTTTTCTCTCTCTATTGTTTTCTAACTAGTCCTCTTTAAACTATATATCTATCTACCATCTAGGCTACTATCTAGCGACAAATGTATCTTATCTCTTTCATCTCTCTTTTTCTCTCACTCTCCCTCTCTCTCTCATTTTCATTATCGCCCCCTCTTTCTTTCGGGCTCTCTCATTTTCTTGTTAATTAAAAAACACGGACCATAGGTGATTTCAAATCAGCTTTCTTTTTCCACATGCTGGTTGTTCATTGTTTCATTTCTTTTAGACTTTCGTTTTATCCTTCATCTTTTCTCTCTATTTCTTATTTTCTTTTGCTATATACTATAAAAGTAAAAATTGTTCAAGCTCATTGTGTTAGTTGTCCAAAATGAAGAAAAATGATGCCTTTTTCGCATCAATTTGAACAAAATCTTTTTATCCTATTACAACTAATTTTCATTCGTTCGATTTTTTCTTTGCATAGTACAAAATAGCTAAAGTTTCATAACTAGAGCCTTAAAAATGAGCTCTCAACATTTTCAAATAACCTAAATTTGTGACCTTTTATTTTATTTTATATAACTTTCATGGGTAGGATCGTACTTGAATCCTTCCCGTTGACACCTAAACGTCGCCGTAAAAAGATTACACACCAATTTCTCCAGCACTAAATAGCTTATAGATTTATGTTGAATAAGGAATACCGAATTGGAAGTGCATCTAGACAAGACTCGCCGGAACACCATTTGCAACTAATAAAAATATTTGAACCACTTGTAAAGCTAATTTTACAAGAACTGGCTCATTCTGTCCAAAAATGTTGTAGTTGAAGATTTAAAAAAACATTTTTTCGTTCCAAAAACGTTTGCTATTCGTGAAAGATGTGATGGAGCTAATATAAAGCAAGTTACTGTAAATATTGGACACTATTATTAAATAAAATAAAAATAGGTAATGTATTTTTACCATGGGCGGGTAATATACTAAACAAGTAGTTTACAGTTGTTTTAAATCGACTCTAATCAATTTATTGAGTCATTCTCGGGAGTTTCTTTCGGCTTCTACAGAGCATGGTCACAGCGAACATTACCAAATTTAAACTATAAACAAGGGCCTCAATAGTTTTGGCGATGACTCGGCGCTCATTACTGTAAGGTAAAGGTACCGGGTTCGAATCCAGCGGCCATGCATTCAAACCCGACATACTTAAAAATGTTTTGTTTTTTCAAAATACAGTCACCCCGAGGGTAGATATAACCTCTGCTGTTGTGAACCCTCGTAATAAAATATAGTTACGTTGTATAAGGTTGTTATAGCTTGTTGTCTTGTTTTAATAGGATAATATTGTATATAATTATAAGAAAATGTGCTTTTTTGTAGACGTACGACTAAAAAATATATTGAATAAATATTTTTAATTTATTAGTGTAATTATCAGTAAACTGTGATATATTGTAAAAGTTTCAAATAAGTTCTTTTTATGAATACATTAAAATATTGGGACCAGGTTGAAAAAATTGACCTGCAATTTGATCACATCTAATTATATTTTAAAATTCTGCTGCCTTTAGACCTAAAGGCTAAAAAATATCGTTTCGTAGCTAAAATAACAAAAATAAAAAATTAATGTTGTCGAAGAGTATTGAATGATTGCGGAGTTGATCGTGTGAACGGATAATAATTGCTTGACTACATCATTCCTCAACATCGACAGATCATAGACAAAAAATCAAATTTTGACGTTCTTTAACAAACACATTGTAACCGTGATTTGAATGATTAGTTGCTTTGGCATTTGTGAAATTCGCAAGTTGAATGATTCCCGGCAATTCGAGCCCGTAGAGATGACCCCGCAGCCGTTGCATCACCCCAGGTGATTGGTGAAAGGGGGTCAAGTTCTTTGGAGCACCCACATCAATCTTCAGACAGACGGCAATAGATAGCGTCCACCTACCTCATCCGCGGTCCCTCATCGCCTTCTGTCTTTTTTCAAAAATGTGGCCTTCCTCTTCTTCGTTAGATCGCATGAAAGACACTCCAAAAACTGTCATGGAATGCTGACATGGATTGTAAATTGAGTTAATTATTTTCAACAATTGTTAGTCTTTATTTAACTAAATTAAAAAACGGAGAGCAAAAATTTGCACATATTTTGTAAAAATCATAGTCATTGCCATTACCGCCTCGTGAGGCAGAAAAAAATAAGTGAATTTCAATCAAACAATAAAATGAAAGGAGGTTCTAACCTTGGGGGACTGCATAATTTTGTGGGATGTGTTTATCTCTATTTAACTGCTCTCGTCTATGTTCCAACATGCTCTGCCTCTCAAAATCCATCTTATCGATGGCTGAAAGGGTAAAAATAGGGTTAATGAAAAGGGGATGAATTGAAGTGGGAGGTAAATAATGACGTAAACGAAATCCCAATTAAGTGTAGCATTTGAAGAAAAATAAATGTCAATAATTGAGGAGCCAAATTAAAAGCGCATTACAAGAAAATTCACAAATTAAAACTGTAAAAAAATAGAGGATTGACGAAGTAAGTCAAAAAAACATTGAGGTTTGGTCAAGAGAAGAAAGAGTAAAAAATAATACAAAATTATTAATTTTGTTGTTACCTAACACTGTTAAACCAATCCAATTATCAAGATGAGAATAAGGGATTAGTCCAATTAATTTGAGCTGAAGTTTCAAAAGTGAGCACATGTGCTTCTCAAATATGTGTATAATCTGAAACCAAACTGTTCGCTGAAAAGCATGAATGAAATAATCTAAACTTTAATCAGGTATAATATTTGAAAATAACAACACCATAAATTTGCAATATCATACATTTATTATAAACTTCGCCTAAGTAGTTTTATCCACCACCATCTTGTTTCAAATAGAAGAAATATGTTGGTATTGAAGTATGTGTTACAAAAATAATTCGTGCATGCCGGAATTTAACATTAAATTTGATACGCCTCACGTGGTTGCTGGAACATAAAAATCGAGGTTTTCAAATTGAACGATCAAATGTCGAAAGATTGAAAAAAATTGTTCATTTTATATATTACTAAACACCCATTGTACAATTGTAAAACATAAAGCTAAATATGATCCGTTTGTTTTCGCAATTTACTTAATGTATTTATTAATAGCTAGACCTTATGGAGTTATATTTAACCTATTACCACATTTCACTGTTGGAGATTTAACGTTAACTCTTTTATAGTGGAAGCTAGTTGGCTAATCGTACTAACCTCCATACTAGAGGACAAGGATATTAGTGTGCGGTGTAATCTTCTTGTTAGGTTGTACGTACAATCACGCTAAGGAGATGTATATCTCACTGTTTTATCCAACTAGATCCTAATAAATCCTAACATAAATATCCCCAAGAAAACCTGGACCTGCTGATAAGATATCAGCTATCCTAGCCGAGAATGACTTTATGACTTCTCAGATGATCCACGATGATCCAGATTTATATCGTTCATGGTGAACAGGTGGGTCTGAAATTTATGTTGTTTATTTTGTAGAAATATAGGTAAAGAACAATATAATATGACCTAGCGTTACAAATTGCATTGGCTACTGGTTAGGTCTTGCTGATTTACTTAAGTTAAAAATTGTACATTCATACACACTTGTAGAGATGGATTCTCACCATTCACAGCAATCCCAAGTTTTAATTTACAATGAAGAACCAGCGCCGAGAATCACTCACCCTTGGTGTTGGCAATTCAAGATCCTTCGTCTTATCTGTCCAATCACCGAGCTAGATTTCCACGGGCAATAGCTGGTCATTCAACCCCCACGCAGAAATGGTAGCGATTTACTTGATATCCTTCTTATATATTTAATATAATTGTGGTTCTATGAGGTACTCAGTATTACGCCATCGGCCCTCTCACACGATATATTCACGCTAATATATACATTCACTGTCAGTACACACAAAGAAACAGGAGATGAGATATCTATGAAGTACTATATACTGTAAAATAGCCCTGTTTCTTCTAAAAATCGGTAAATCGCCAAATCCATTCACCTCACACTTTTACATCAAATACATTCTTTCCTATTTACTTGCTATTCACTATTTGATATAATTTTAATTTTTCTTTTCTTAGATAATATTGAACGTGTTTCATTTTTGTCCGGAAGGAATTAAAAAGATTAAACGTACCCTTTTTATCAGAAAACTTTATTCCATTTGATGATTTAAAATTTTTTTTTCTTTTAATTTTCTTAACAATTTAATATACCATCTCTCTTATATTGGTTAAGAAAATGTCAACTATGCCATGAAAGAAGAGATTATTAAATTAAACCCGGTAATTAAACGGAGGTGATAAGATCCGCGATGGGTCGCCTATAAATTTTCAAAAGGTTTGCCGTATTTCATTTATAAGAGAGCGAATGCCATAAACGTTCTCGCAAGAATAACAGTAACAATTAACCTTGGTTTCTTAACATGTGACGGTTTTAGCATTCCACGTCTGGGTAAGAATGGCATAGGTTAACCTTTCATGCCCGGGACAATGGAGAAGTCACCTCTTTAGTCATCCTTCATACATACGGGACATGTTGCCACATGAGACATCCCTACTACCAACAAATACAACTGTGCATCCAGTTTTAAACCCACAGACGGTCACGGTGCCGATCCATCATAGAGACGTACCATTAGTTGTATAATAACAACAATATCAGATAGTTTCCGTAACCCGAGAAGCCATCAATTTACCTGTCGGGACTGAGATGTTCTTTATCTGGACGTAATGAAAATTAAAAGGTTTTTATTCAAATATTAAATCTTACTGTTTTCTAACGATTCTCCGTGTCGACTGAACCCTATAATTTAATGAAATAACATGGCCGCATAGCTTAACAAATTGCCTTCCTTAAATTGCGCGTACAAATAAAATCTAGATTGTTTTTCTTCCTGCGTTACTGATGACGGGGAGCAAGAAAAACTCTGTTATATATATGTATGTGTGTGTGTGTGTGTGTGTGTGTGTGTGTGTGTGTGTGTGTGTGTTATATTCTTGCTGTTTTAAAAGTAATTTGAAAATCCTTAGGGAACAATGAGAGGTTAGCAAACTAATCAGACGAAACAATAAAATAATATGGGGCGACGGTGGCCTCAAGGTTTAGCCTTTGACATGGCGCTCATCACTGTACGGTAAAGTTCCCGTGTTCGAATCCAGCGGCCCTGCTTTCGAATCCACCATACTTACAAATGTTTTTTTTTTTTTTTTTTTTTTTTTTTTTTTTTTTTTTTCAGAAACACTAGCACCGTGAGGGTTTATATGACCTCTGCTGTTGCGAACCCTCGTAAAAAAAACAATAATAAAAAAACAACTTTCAAATTTTTACGTTTTATCGGATCCTATATATCCTGAAGTATCATTTGAAAGGATTCCGTACGATGAAAAAAAAAATAGTGCAGTCGGATTTGAAATTGGTCAAAAAAATGACGAACTTTAGTAAAACGGAACTGGCAGCGTAATTTCAACAAAGAGCTGAATATTTTACTGTAATTCCCCTCCTAGAAATGTTTGAAGCGTTTACGTGTTTAAAAAAAAGACAGATGTACTCCGGTCTTACAATTTTAAAACGTATCACATCATTTTGACCTCGGTACTCTGGTTATGACAAACATCTACTGTTCCTTGCACAAATTTGGGAGGTTGAAGAAAAGGTTCTTCCATACGTCCTATGGATTGATGAATCATTGTTCTACTGGCATAGAAAACCGTTGGAATTTTCAAACGTGGGAAGCGGAAAATCTGTGAATTTCGTGCTCTGGTCATCACCAGGTGGTTCACAGTATCAACACTATTAGATGATGATCCTCCGAAACGATGACAAAGAATGATCATCCAGGTTGATGGATGCCCCGCACACAATTCTTCACAGGTGAGGCTTTATTTGAATCGTCACTTCCGGGATAGGTGGATAGGATCTCATGGCCCGATCTGTTGGTCTCCTCGAACACCCGATTCACCTCCACTCGATTATTTTGTGTGACTCCATTTACGAAACAGTCTACGCTATTCATAACCCAGCACCACAGTTGAAGAACTGTTGTAAAGATGGAAAATGTTTGTCAATACATCCCTCCTGACTTTATTTCTCTGGGCATAAGTGAAGAGTAATTTAAACGAGTAAATCTATGCATCTTTAAGCAAGACAGGCAGTTCGAACATGATATAGGATTAGCAAATAGCAAATCAAATGACTGTTTTTTTCCAAACTTTTTGCCACAACTTTGTCATTTTTTGACCAAATAAAATCCGATTGCACCATTGTTTTCAACGCAAACTATTCTTTAAAATAATGAGTCAGGATGTATAGGGTCGTGTTAGAAGTTTTGAAGTTGAACTGGGCGTCGTACCCTGGGTAATTTGTGTCGAGGAAATGGTAAAAATTTGAAACTAGATTACAGTATATTAAACATGTATTTTTTTTTTTTACAGTGTCATAGGTTCTAGAGAAATTCAGCATTACCACCAAAAATTACACCCTGTATACTACGAATACTGTATGGTTTTAAATTAATTAAATTTCATAATTAATTAAATTGATTTACCGCTCATATATCCTCACATGAATTTATTCATTTACAGTCGTGTTGTTGAGCCTACCACTTCTCTCAGCCCACAAGCAATATGGGATTTGCAATAAATAGCCCGCAAGCCACGAGAATCACCAAGCCTTGGGGTCAAACCTCGATTTTACCGACCAGCCGCCGAGTTTCGGCTCCGGGGGCTGCCAACAGCTAGGCGATTTCCGTCACAAGGCAATCAGTTGCTAAAACTGAACCCATTCACTCTTATTATTCAGTTTCTCATTTACATACTATTCTAGATGCGATGGAGAGTATTTGATATCAGTTATTATATAGTTGCATCAGACATCGGGCCGCTTGCACTATACATACATGACAATTAATACGTTTACTTTCAACACTTTCTGGGTGCTCAAAACAATCAGTAGTATATGCAAAATAAGAAGCGTTTTCTCCAAAAACGGATCAGCGAAACACCCGCTAGGAAAGGAGCGACAAACCTTTTAAAGTAATAATATAATAACTGTTCAGTATAATATGTGTGGTGTTTAGTGACTGTTAGTCAATAATTATTCTGAGATCGTGAGATGCGGTCTGGTGTGACATACGTTTTAGAAAAACACGTGTTCCAACACGACACCCAAGAATGACACAATTACGCAGAAAGCAAACTCTTTGAGCACTGAAGATGATCTGGATAATGTTCTAAACGTTGGCACGATAAAGTAAATGTTTTTCTAAAGACTATCTCACACGAGACCGCATCTCATGATCGACAAAAAAAAATATTTTTAAAAGATTAAACAATAAATTTACCTCTCCATTTATCATTTTTAACTCATTGAGCGTGTTAATGGTTTAACTGTTTTTGGGACGTACACTAATACACTCAAATTCGTGTTCACAAAAATGTGCGCTAATGAACAATTGACGATAGTGACCGTTAATCGATAATTATTCAGATATCGTGAGACGCGGTCTGATACCTACAGCACACCAGACCGCATATCACGATATCTAAATAATTATTTCAATTGTATATTTTTGTCCTTTGTAATATTGTTCCCACCTGATAAATTCAATTGCTTCTGAACGCTTTCCTTTGAATATTATAAGTTACCAGTAGTTGTACTTAATACGATAAGTACTATATTACAAGTATCTCACGATCTATGATCATGGTATATTATATTACTTCTGTAGCATATTACTACTTGTTCTATACTGTACAAGCAAAGTGTAAGAACATTTATTGTTGTGATATGTTAGTATATATTGTTATGTTAGATAGATAAGTTATGGCATATTGTTTTAATTATTTATTTGTCTAATTATTTGATTGTTAAATTACTTAATAATAAATGTCAAATTTCTTGGATAAAGATAGAGAGAAAAGGAGGAAGAGGGAGGGAGGGAGAGAGAGAGATAGATAGATAGAGAGAGAGAGAGAGGAGAGCGAGAGAGGAGAGAGTAAGTGATTGAGAGACTAAATGTTGGTTTTCTTCTTCATGCCTCCGTAAATGTAAGTTTTTAGTGCAACCAAAAAAGACTACGGGCGTAGGGACATCGAATTTAATGTAAAACTTTGGCTATAGTAAGTAGAAAAAGTTACCCTTCTTTATAATCGTTCTTGCCATTGAGCCCTAGGATTTAAAAAAAATTACATACTCTCTTTATTCGGACCTATTTTCGGAATTAGTTGTTCTGTTTTTTCAGACGGCATATTAAGTATAGTAAGACATATAAATTTCTTTAAAAAAATAATAAAGATTCGTTTTAAGCACTATCAACACAAATACAATCTTATTTAGTTCAATGGTATATAGGATTTTCTTATTCTAGGTTTCCAAAAATAATGTTCACTGTTATAAAGTAATCGTGATGTACATGTACAACAATATCAGAAAAACATATTTAATATTTTACCTATTGGCAAGAACGTTCGGTCACGGGTCATATTTTTGACCAAATCACTAAAAATATTTAATTGAAATCGGTGATTCCATACCACTCCATATATTTTGTTAGTGCTAAACAATTATAAATATATTAAAGGAAAGTTTCCAGTATTAGAAATATCAACTCATTTTTCACTTAGAAATACTTTAGATTGTGGTCTGGAAAAAGAACGCAAAAATAAATTCTTCCAGAGAATAAATAAAAATAGCAAAATAAGTTTTCAGTCAAATATTCTGGAGCGTATACCTAGTAGCAGCGAATATCTATTGCATTTCTGGTATATTTTATATAGATAGACAAATATAGATACTTTTGTATTTAAAATAATTGGTAATTAAATGTAACAATATAATGTTGGCTACTAATTAAGTCCATAAGGTAAAGCTATTTTTGTACATAGTTTTCAGGCATTGTAAATGTTCCACTAAACGGAAATTTGTCGCTACAGTTGAAAGCCTTCTGTTTCACAACGAAAGTCATTCTCTTCCATTATAATTACAAGGTACAAACATAATAACCACCTAGGCTGGAAGATTTAGAAGGGAGGTGAATTCCACTTGGTTAACATACCCAAACGCCATCCATCCTAAACTAACCGGCGGGTATGTTGAGAGCTGGATCGGGAATTAATTTAAGTGGAATGTTTTGAAAGGTGTTGCATCATAAAAGACCGCCTTCTGGAGCTTCATCTGTCAACACATCACAGAAAGCAATAAAAGGATAAAAGATGATGACATGGTACAGTAGGCGGGCGGGGTTATTGTACTGACCCCTTTCTAATCGTTTGTTTGGCTTTCCTTTTGGTTTGCAGGGCAATTTCTGATTGAATAGCCTTCGTTATCACAAATGTTATGATAAAGAAAAATGTCATACTGCGTCATAACAAGGAACTAGCTATTGGAAATTATGTCTTGCGTTAAAAAGATAAAAACTGCATCTCAATTTGTAAATAATTATAAATACTTGTTTACCAATGTAGCTAAATATTGAGCATACGTAAAACAAAAATTATTTTTCTTACAAAATTAAAGGTTAAGCAAGCATTAAAACAATCATGGTTCATATCGTCATTTTATTAACTGTGATCTATTTACATTATTGTTAAAAGGAGATAAGAGAAAAAGATGACGTTCATAAATAATCCAATATGCCAACTGGTCAGGAGATTATATTTCATCAATGACAAACCGATTCATGAAGGGAGATCATAGTATCTGAAGAAAAAATATCGACGTTACACGCTCACACGACTTTTTTACCCTTTCTTTGTTTGAGGTCGTACCCTGGGATTCCAAAGGTCGGCTTGATTTCGGTTTCACCACGAGTATCGCCTTCCGGACCAATTGCTTAACATGTTCGTCCTTTCTTCCCAATTCGGTTTCAAGCAATTGCGGCGGACCGTATCGACGGCTCGGAAAATTATCAGAAGTTAATAACTTGTTTCATTTTACACTATTTAACTTTTCTTTATTCTCAAAAAGTAAATTTACACACGTTTCCCGTTGTGTTTAAGGATGTAACCACAACACAAGTACACGTCAACACTCTCTATTCAGATTTTTATAAACTTTGTAGATATTTAAAAAAATGTCTTCTCTCTCTTTCTCTCTCACTCTCTCTCTCTCTTTCTCTCTCTCTCTCTCTCTCTCTCTCTCTCTCTCTTAACAGACTTATTATGTAAGGGTGCGATTATTAATTATTACGTTCACTAATTTCCACCAATTAATATATTACAATTAATTAAGGTTTTTAGTTGAGATAAAAAAGTCAATGGCACGAGCGTGATTCGAACCCACGATCTTCGGCTAGAGACGCCACTGCTACCCCTTGAGCTATCTCATCTCAACCCCGCCTTTTGAATTTTCTCTCCTTTTTGCCATTTTTCAAATTTGGCGTATCTTGTTTATTCTTGGAGACAAAAACAAATGGCCACGGAAAGCTTAGCGAAGTACACTTCATTTTTTATTTCATTTTATTCGGTTTTCGAATCCAGCTTGTGACACTTTTTTATCTCAACCAAAACCTTAATTAATAGAAAAGAATTTATTTGGTCAAGACCACGAAGCCAAATCAAATGTAATTAAAAATGAAGTGTACTTCGCTAAGCTCTCCGTGGCCATTTTATTTGTCTCCAAGAATTAAAAAGATACGCCAAATTTGAAAAATGGCAAAAAGGAGGGAAAATTCAAAAGCCGGGGTTGAGATGAGAAATTAGTTTCTGAGTAGATCGAGGTTAAGCGAGGAACGAGTAAAATATTTCTCTAGTGTTTTTATTTTTGTACATTTTTTCCCAATGTATTTTCGTGTTTTGTGTTAAATGTGTACTGCTTTAGAAAATTAAATATTTTCCGAGCTATCGTTGATTAGTTATTATTTCGGTAAACCTTGCGATGATCATTTTGGGTAAATCCGATTAATCAGTTCGTTAGGCTAAAATCAAGGGCCTGGTATTTGGTATGCAAAGGACTCTTGCCCAACAGCTCCCAAGCGTTTTCAACGGAAAGTTGCTCCAACCAGCCTTCCTTTAAAACAATTATTTCCCTAATCAGGACATTTAAATTGAGCAATGTAATAGACGCATGGGTTCACATGCAAATCATATCCACGGAAGTTGGCTGGGAACGCCAAGAGACCTTTTGCACAAAAAGGTTTCAACGCTGTTGCAAATAAAAGAAACGTGGCCGATTAATGCAGCCTTGATCGACAGTCCCACCCTCTTTCCTCGTCATTAAAGGAAAAATGGTTATCTTGATTACTTGCACATGGTAATTATGAAAAAAATTCCACCACTCTCCATGTTAATTTATGAAAGTGTTAAGTTAAACCGTTAATTTTTTCTAACTTCTAATCTTTGCGTAAAATATCCATCTGGATTCGCAGGGAAAAATGATTGTACGTCATTATAATTCACAAATATCTCACAATAACTAACCTTTAAAGGAAATTTCATCAAAAACCAAACCAATTTGATAATATTTAGCTCACATTACTAGCTCAGCTAATAAAAAACAAGTTACTGTAAATACTGTAAACTATTATTAAATTAAGTAAAGTATTTTTACCATGGGCGTGAAATCTAGTGAAGAAGGCATCACTAACATATGTTAATAGTTTCAACTAGTAAAGATGTTGAACAAATCGACTCAAATAAATTTATTCGGTCCGTCTAATCTTTCTTTCGGCTTCATGATAGCTGATGATCACTGCCAATGTTTTACAAATTTGAACTATAAACAAGGGCCGCAAGGGTTTAGGCGTTGACAAGGCGCTTATCACGGTAAGGTAAAGGTCCCGAGTTCGAATCCAGCGAACATAACACACACACACACACACACACACACACACACACACACATATATATATATATATATATATATATATATATATATATATATATATATA
>CM077099.1:4798354-4812212 GCA_039619505.1 Cimex hemipterus | reverse complement strand
TCTCTCTCTCTCTCTCTCTCTCTCTCTCTCTCTCTCTCTCCGCCTCCCACCCCTCTGTCATCATATTCTATCCACCCACGGAGTTTTAGCCCACTCAATGTGGAACTACAGCGACGACAATGTGGTTAAGGCTTGAGGCCGTGAAAAGGGGCACCTCGTGTCCTCATCCACTTTTCTCTCTCAATCCAGGTTCGTTCACACCTTCCTTTGATCCTTCCCAACCATTGGTCACAAGGGGGATGTCTGAGCCCAAAATAATTGTGCAACCCTTAGGGCGTGGCAATCTCCCTAAAGCAGAAGCTGTAGTCGTGTTGGCCTCGGGTCGACATGGGTGGTCGGTGCCTTATTAGAGGCACTCGAGAGCAGTGTCAGATCCTGTCTGCATAGAGTCAGTCCCTGTTGCACTAGGAATGGATTCATGACGACCCTGGCGGGAACTTAGAGAAGACGCTGTCTTTTACGTGCAACTTTCGCATGAAACTTACAAAAGACAACCGTTATACACCCAGCTTCACAGGATACGGCGGATCGGACGGTAGCGTATAAGTGTTGAGAACGCTATGATTATGCGAATGCGGCAGATGGGAATGGATAGTGAATCGGTTGTCTTATTCGAGTATGCTTTGAATGTAGGTATAGTCTGAGCTCGATTAGAGGCATTTACCGTAGGTGGTCCTCTAGGAGGTGGTTAGCAATACCACATTAAACAACACCGCGGCCGGAGCGAATCCGGTAGTTTCTACGCTAGAGAAGCCGCAATACTCTGGGATTAGATTAGCCTTCTCTATCTAGGGAGTGCGTGGGAGACCAAGCTGATGTATTTCGGCTTTGGTATCCCTATGCGCGCGGATACGGCCCGATGGATGGCCGGATGCTTAATGCAGACCCGACCACTCGGAATGGGCAAACGGAGAGCGGGTTTGTCTTGGCCCTTGGGGGTGAGCTGCTTCTACACTAACGCTGCGGCAGTAACTCCATTCTACCGTATGATGAGGTGCGTCAGCTCTCATTTCGAGAATCAAAACGTCCGATAAGGCCACATAGGCTAGGTGTGGTCGTTAAGGATCTCACTGTCCTTTTAAGGACAACCGAGTCTAAGGGAAAGTTTGTCTTCATATTCTTCTTCTTCCTTATATATATCGTCGGTTTTTTCGACTTTTTATACTTCTTCATGATGAAAGAGATGAAAAGAAACAATGATTATTTTGCTGTTTCCTTTAATATTACTGAACAGGTTTTCTGAACTAAGGAATTAATATAACACAAATTAATAGATATGAAAATTTAATTCATTTATTAACAACAATAATAATATTATATTGTTGGTAAAATACTGAATACATTTAGCACAAACAAAAACTATAAAAACACAATAATGTGTGAATGAATTGAGACACAACAAAAGGTCGCGGGTTCGAATCCAGCGGCCCTGCGACTCTTACATACTTACAATTTTTTTTTGTTTTTTGTTTTTCAAAAACACCGGCAGCCCGAGGGTTCATATTACCCCTGCTGTTGCGAACCGTCTTTAAAAATAAATAAATATGAATGAATAAGTTTAAATAAAATCGAAGAGTTATATGTGAAGGAAGAACCGAAAAATGAAATATTTGGCACGTAGAGCGTACATATATTAAAACTCACATTAACACCCACTTATTTTTAATCAGAAATTACAAACAATTAAACCCTTGCTATAAAAATTAAATGTCAAACAATACTTATCGATAATTGTTAATAAAAAGAGTTAAAAATTAACTTTAAAATTCATGTAACATGTAAATTAATTCCTAATTTAAAATTAATTTTATTACAGTATTTGTTAGGATAATATTTACTTGGGTTATAATCTGTGGATATCCAATCCATTACCTCTATTACCGTCGGGTGATTTATTGTATATAATGCCTGATCATGAGTATTTATGTTCGAAATCTGGACAGTTGCCTAAAACTTCTGTGAGTAGAGCTATCTTTTCCAAAAAGTTAAAAAAGAGAACCATGGTGAACAAACGAAATGAATCAATCAATGAACAAACGCCGCATACAGAAAGAGATTGTCCGGATTATTTGCATAATCTCTCAGACTTGACATATGGATTCTACTCATGACAAAGGAATGTTCTAACCCTTTCACCCTGAACGCAATATTTCTGTGTATGTATATCACATATACATATGGAATATTTTTTTACATCATATACGAGACAACAGGTTTTGTAGATATAAAATTGGTCTTGTTTGGTAATAATGGTTAGCTCGATCGATTTCGCGTAGGTTAGTCGATAAAGAAATGGTAATTTTCCAAAACGGAGTTAATGACCTTTGCAGTATCGAGTTGAACTTTCCTTGTAAAACGCTATCGTCTCTGGAAAAAGGTAAAGTTTGTGAAAGACCGGGTCGGCTTTTGGAACCGTGTTCCCACCTCGGCATCTCGGCCCATTCATTGTGGTCGGCCAGCTCTATATACCAGACGGTTTCGCAGCATGGACAATGAGCCGTCCCAGGAATGTCCAGGATCGTGATGACCCGCGGTGAAAGACAGTTCTGAATTGTCCAAATGCCAAGGTGATCTTCCCCTCCAACGGGCCGACGAAACCTTTAGCACCTTCTTTTTTAACTTTTACGATCCATCCCCCGCTAATCGTATGCAGGCGGATGGAAGGGCTCACGACCTAATCTCGAATGTAGAATATTCCGCGATATTTTTGTCCATGCTGGTGATATCTTTCAAATAGACGCGACATGGCATACCATTACCCTATATAACCTTTATACATAGCCGATTGTAAAACTTACTGATCAGTGGCCAGTACAAACCGTTAATAATTTCAAAACTATAAACAATGTTTCTAATACATCCATTGAAAATGATCCAATATTGAATAATTTAGCATCAAGGGCAAAGAGGTAGAATAATTACGAGACTTTTGATTGGAAGAAGTTCGATTTATCACGGAAACAATAACATAATAACAATAATTACAAGCAGTTGTCCTTACATCCAGTTCTATATTGTATTTATTTGTTTTACGTGACCATTCGCGACATCGATTTCGCTTTATGAGTAAAATAATGATAGGTTAGGGGTTAGTGACAGATTAAAATAAGTTCGGTGGGCTTTCAGTGAAAAAGGTTTCAATCTTCCCAGTCTGTCTACCGTTAACTCAGGTTTGGTCTTTGGCCATTTTTTATATATTTAGCACCTCTACCTGGAGAACACTCAACATAAAGGAGAAGGAACAGTAATGTATTCTAACAGTCCATCCTTCTTTTTTGTAACGTGTTAGAAGGGCTCTGAATAGGGGAGAGACCAGGTTAGGTTTTTCATTTTTTTATGTAGAATAAACGATGGATGAGTGCTAAACGACGCCTAATTAATTCATTGAATTGAAGTGTTTCCGAGAATCTATTACCCTTTCTCCACCCACGTCATATTTTCTTGTCAATTTTGTTTTTATTTCATTAGGACAGTTAAATTTCCTTCTATGTTTATCCTCCCACCAAAAGTTCACTTTAAAGGAAAGAAAAAAAAAGTGTTTGGTTCTTACGAAACATTTAACAAACTGATCTACATATAATATAAAGTGTGTTCGGCTACTCGTGTTCCAAACTTTGTCAGTATATTGTACGTTCAAAATGAAATCAAATCGTTCTAATTAACTATGGTCCGAATCTCACCAGTTTCGGGGTTACTTCAGCTTTTCTGACGTTTTAAAATTTCACGATTTTGTTTCAAATAAACAATCATGATTCCAAAACTGAAAGGTTTAAGACAAATCCGTTGTGACCATTGAAAGTACGTTAAATTTTCAATAAGATGTAATCAACACTAAACTTTTAAACATTAGGGAAATAACCGTTTCAGTAGCAAGAACTTTGCAAAAAAAAAATATTTTAAGTTGAAAAAGTTACTACAGTAGTTCTAACCTACCATTTTCAAACCTAGAGACCCTCAAATTTCAGAAAACCAACTGTAATATTCTTTTTCGTGATGGAATAGCATTTTTAATTACTTTTTTCAAATAAAAAAAAAAATAGTGTAAGAAAACTAAAAACCGTGGTTGATGGAAGGAAGGTTGAACACATAAGGAAATTTTGAATGAAATGATTAAACTTTTTTAAAATTGTGGTTCAGGACCGAAAAAATGCATCTATTTACTGATTTACCAAAACGACTTTGTTCTCTGAGGTGCGGGTTAGGTAACAACAGAAATGTTATCTTGTGGAAAATTTAATGCAGCTTGCCAAATAAATTTCAGATTTGTATGTGAACGATGCTAAAGTTGAGAAATAAAAAAATAAATAAAAAATCTGATTTTAAAGAAAAATAAAAAAATGTATTAATATCTCAGGAAATAGTCCACCTCGTTCTGGTGGTACTGAACTACGTTTTATTCAGTGAATCAACCATGGCAGTACTGACATTTGTCCGTAGGTTAATTGGAAGTTAAAAGTTTGAAATTATAATAGGTTAATCTGATGTTAAAAAGGGTTAATTTGATGCAATAAACGTTTAACGAGAAATTAGAAACGTTTACTTTGATGGGCAAAAAAGGTTAATTTAATACAAAAAGCAATACATACTATTACGCCATATCAAAAGATAACAATCTCTCTTGAAAAAAGTCAAAAATATTCACACCCTGACTGTCCAACATTTGAATGTTATTTATACTTAACTATTTAAAACAAATAAAACACACATTTTAAAATGCCTTTGACAGGACAATACTCCAAGGACAGGCTACAAAACTACGGGTAACTCGGCATACTTCAACTAAAATGACTCAAATGGTTGACATCCGTGTTATAGATCTGGTAGCTGTTGTTATAAATAAAAAAAATAAAGAGTTTTAGTCTTACAGTAATATTTTAGAACTCCGAGTACACCCCTATCAGCGCTATTAAGAAGTACGACGGATAAGAATCATACTTGAAAAACGATGGTTACTGCAATGAACGCCATAGCAGATTACCAAAATAGTGAATTGAAGAGGATAATGACCAGTTTTTCATGTTGTCTTAAGCATTGTCCTCAGAGCAACGCAGATGCAAAAGTGCAACACTCGAACTTCATCAACTTCATGACTCGGCCGTGGCGTAACGTCTGACTCGTCTTTTTGCAAACCCCGTTGTGAAACGTTTTTTCAATTGGCTGCGTGGTTTTGTTCGGTTGCGTTCTGAGAGTTAAGTGGCCCAAGTGAGGATGAATAGGAGGTACGTCCTTGTCGGCGGGATCAATGCGACAGTTTCATCCTCGCTTTAGTTTCCAGGAGTAATTGACGTTAATTACCGAAGCAGTTGAAATTTCAATGACGAATCGATAATTGTTGGTTTTTGCTTTCCGTCATCCCAGCCGAGCCTTCGTCTTATGTTCTCATGACTATTCATGATTCCCCGGGGCCGCTCAAAACGGAGACCCATCAAACTCCAGTAATTTCAACAGGCCTATATAAATCATACATCGATGTTGTTAAACTTTAGAGAAAAAAGGGGTTGTTTTAAATAAACTATTCTTTACGACTCCTACTATTTAAAACTCCAAACATGGAAAAACCAAACCCCAAATTTTTGCATTGCTAAAATATTATCTGCTATTATGGTGTTCCATATACTTAAAAATCTGTTATGCTATAGTGCAAGTAACCGAAGGAAATTGCTTATAAAGAGCGAGCGAGAAATATATACATATATTTAGTTACATTGTAAAATTATGATTAATTTCCAATTTAAATGAGTGATAATAAAATATGATTTAATTGATTGAGGCGGTGATAAACATGTTAACTTTTATGTAATACGATCTCATTGTGTTAAAAAATCTTGTTATTATGCTGTTTAGTCTATTAAACTAGCTTACTACAGTTAATTTGTTGTCCAATTTATTCGATTTATCTGTTTAGAAGTGAAATTGTTAAATAATTTATGTTTCAAAAGATAAAATATTTAAATAGTAGTTCATTTACAATAATGCTATGTTTCTATTATTATAAATTTTTATTGTTATCTACTTTGCAAAAAAAAAGAGTAAAGAATATGTCTGCTCAATTTTTTGAATGACTATTTTATAATAATATAAAAGGGGCGTCGGTGGCCGCAAGTTTTAGTCTTTGACACAGCGTTCATCACTGTAAGGTAAAGGTCCCGGGTTCGAATCTAACGGCCCGGCATTCGAACCCGACATACAAATGAGCTTTTTTTGTAAAAACATCGACACCACGACTGAGGGTTTATATGACCTCTGTTGTTGCGAACCTTTGTACTTTATGTTTAAAAAGGTTATTTCCTGAAAAACTGTGCAACAAAATAACAATGTTATACATATTGTTGTATTAATATTTCTAGTAGGATATACTTAATTGACTTACTTATACGATTCGATTGTATAGGTACTATATGTGAAAAAAGCCTACTAAAATAAAAAGATGTTCCCAGAGATCACTGAAAATTATAAAATTAATCGCTGTCAATCAGTATATCCTACAAACAGAAAATCTTTTTTAAGAGTTGAATGCGTTTTTTGAATACATATCGCAACTCTGCATACATTGAAATTATATAGTAGCATAAGGGTACTAACTTAATTAATATTTTAAATACTGTCTTTCTTAAGATCTGCTTGTATTTTGATTTTCACAAAACCTTGGTCGATGATTGAACTAACCACATCATGTACACAAATCTTTGAAATTTTAAGCTCATTAACGCTTAAGTCGGTATACGTCTTGCAAAATATAAACTGGAATACACCTTAAGAAATGTTAATGGTCTATTTTTATTAGTTTTCTATAATCCTGATAATCGTATGAATAAAACTTTTTATTGATTGCCCCTTTGTCCTACAGTAACTCAAGAGGCAGACAATCCTCGTATTACCACAATTTAACTAATCCATTAGATTTCGTGGTCCGATTGACCAAATAACCTCTTTCAATTAATTAATCTTTAGGCAAGGTTTTGGTTGAAATGAAAAAGTTAGAGCCACGAGTGGGTTTCGAACCCACGTCCTTCGGCTAAATACGCCGCTGCCCTAGCCACTTCAAAGACACGATAGCTTAAGTGGTTAGAGCAGCGGTGTACAGAGCCGAAGGTCGAGGGTTCGAATGCCGCTCTTGACATTAATTTTTTCATTTCAACCAATACCAAACATAAAGGTTAATTAATTGAAACAAATTAATAGAATTGGTTTTACAATATTCCTTATCCCCTTCAAATATTTTATCTTACCTGGTTTTACCGTGTATAATCAAATTTTTTTTTACATAAAACACTATCACCATTACTGCCTACATACTAATAAAGATAATGATAATAATAAATTAAGAATGTACTAATCAAAGTTTATTCAGTTTTTGTTCCTTATCCAAACGTAAGAAAACTTGTTTTCTTTCTTGTTATTTAATAATATATTGACTCCCTGTTAGGTATTTTATTGTGTGCTGTCTAGTATCCGCTCCTGGCTACTTTGATTAATTAAAAACAAAAAATTACTATAGATAATCGCTCATACTTTCTTTAATTGGGGATATACCTAAAGGTTGAGTGGTTTAATGGCTAGCTTAAGATCTTTATCTATTTCTTTGAATTATTCATGGGGCTGTTCAGTTAACAAATCAATCTCGCCGTGTAATGTCGTATTTCCCAATAAGATATTTCTTTTGAAGTTCAAAGATCAGTCGGTTTTAACAGCGGGCGTGCGATTGTTAATTTTATGACGATCTCGAGGTAAAATCAATTAAAAATTTTCTATGACCCTTGGCAGCGATATGATAACGGAAGGAAAGAGTAGCCGTGGAAGGAAGTCTAATTAAACGAAGTACTAATAGATATAAAGGCTAGTGCCTTTTTCCCAATTTGCTGACCAATTAGGAGAGTATCAAATCAATTTTCAATGGTGTCATTAGCCTTGAACTTTGTACTGTAGGAATACTTTCAATTTTCAACGAAAGGGTTTTGCTTTTGTGTTTTTTATTACGGGTATTAGTTCATCGAAATTCGGTCCGCATGCTCTTGATGTACCACACATGACTTGGTAATTGTCATAAACATCACCCTACAATTTTCCTACTAAGTCATCAAGGTTTCAATACGTCTGATGAGAATCTTCTACAAGAGAGAATAAATACTATTGAACATACGTTGGTACAAAAATAACATACATAAAAATAAGATTTTTATTAATGGATAAATATAACAAAATTAAAATGGTACTAATACAAATATAATAGACCCACAAAGTTTAACTCACCTAAGGAAATGGAATCTCGGATCTTAATTTTTATGCTGACACTAGAAAAGCTATTAGACCTTCTTTTGCCAATGGGTCCTACCAAAACATAAAACTAAGCAATTTATATATTTTTTAAAAATTTAATTGTACCGTGGATTTTAAGAATAATCAAAACAAGCTAAGAAAATATTAATCAGGATTAAATGGGATTAGCTGTAAAAGTTACAAAAAAGATATGCCTCCATCACCTTTGACACATATTGTATCATTAAACATTTCGAGACGATGAGGTTCTCAATATTCTCCATTGATACCCCCTCACTGCACGTTCACGCAAATAAATACATCCACATTCAACATACGCTAGGGACACAAAACTCTCATTTCTATTTACAATAAAACCATCTTGTTTCTTCTAAGTAAAGGAACAGGGGTGCAAGATAGTCGCTGCCATACTCAACCATATCTTTCATACCGGGTAGCATTCGTACAGATGTTCCCATCTTTATTCATGGGCGTTGAGACCCATGAGGATCTTTTTCGTCCGGACTTATCCCCAAGGGGACTTCTCTGACGCCTGCTGCCCCTGAAGGACCACCAGGAAGATTTTACATGCATGGACTTGTCACATCTCTTGGCTAGCGAGGTAGTGCAATACCAGCCAAGTTCAGAAGTGCCCTTAAAAGGGCACATCCATACATGTGCCTTGAAAAAGGCAGTTTTGTGGTTTCCGGCTTGGCCTTAGCCATGCCTTTCACCACCTCCGGAGAGATAGAGAAGGCACACTATCTCCGGCTCCGGTTGGCAGATTCCCTCCAGCTAAGGTACAATTTGTTTGCAAACCACGACCACCACGAGTCCAACCTCATTTGGCAGAGCCGCTTGGATGCTCTACCCCCGTGGTACAGTTTTGTTTGTAAGGTGAGACTGATGGCCCACCCGGGAACCCTGACGGAATCCCTACTGATGCACCCGTTGCCTGAGGGGTGCGGGTTCAGTAACCCAGGAGCCCCCTGCCAAAGCAGAGGAGGGGAAAGGAAAGGAAAAAAGAAAGGTAGGGAAGGATTAGGAAGGTATGGGATAATGCCTCCATCTTTGGTTACCCCTAGGCACCGGAGTAGATGGCAGGACTTGCCTAGGCCCATAGGGACCCCTATGGGGGTAGAGTAGCATTCGTACAAGCGCTGTATATAGAGCCAAGGAATTATACACTTTAATTAGGTGGGGCACAACGAGCACCGTTTTTCTCCATGCTTGACCCATACGCGGGCTTCATCCCAAAAGTAAGTCTCCATGTGTTAACTTCGCATGGCTTATTTCTAAATGTGTGAGGATGACCTTTATTCTATTAATCAGCCCCTTCAAGGATGAACAAGCGATATTGCTCTTAATAAGCTAGAGCTTCTCTGCACTTCCGGCTGACCGACACTGTCTCCTTTCAATCATGTTTTTATTGCATTTGTCGATTCGGAGGGGCGGATCAGGCAGGGTGTTAAATCCGGAGGTTGGTACGTAAAATGGCCTTAGCCTCTTTGTCCGCCTTGTCTGTTAGGCCTCAGACCAATGTGTTTGTGCAACAATCACCGTTTTGAGAATCCAGCCCGTTGTATCTCTCAAACAAGGAAATGGTCGGCCTTTTATTTTTTACTTATTGAGAAAGACCATGTTTGTCCGTTTCCGTATAGTTTGTCAGACCTATATCTGTGCAAAGATTCGTGTGGTTTGATGAAGTTATCAAAGTTATCACCATTTATTTGCTTTTCCATACAAAAATAAATAAAGGGCAAAAATGCAATGGATGACAAAAGGTTTGACCTAAGTTTTATTTGTGTACGTGACGTACGGAAATGTAAAGTTGGTCTGTGGAGCATCTTTTTCTCATTTTCGGTTAAAAAAGAACACCTTCATTTGGCAAATAATGTGATATAATAACGTAAATATTGGTTTTTCCAATTTGTCATTGAGACATTTTCTACATCAAAATTATATTTGGAAGTTAGCCAGAGCATGAGTATCGTAGGTATTGAAGTATATAGTTGTGACCGAGTATTTTTAGAAAGATAGAAAGTTTTTATTCGTTTTCAACGGGGCAAAATTCACCCTTCCCTCTCCAAAAAAATTTCCGAATGGTTCAGATTTTTTCTCGAAAATAATCAAAATTGTGCTAACTTGCAAAAACACTACTGTTCCACAGGAAATACAACAGTTTAACGTAAGGGCATGAACTTAACAAAGTAAGCTAAACTATTGTTTGAACTAGGGACAAACTTGAAATCCATTTTTTGCAACACATAAAGCCACTGTATAGAAATAGTTGGCTAATTACGTATTATTCGGCTTCTAAATCCTTCTAATTTTGTTCAAAAAGTCCATCATCTACCGACCAAATCGCAGGTTTAAGAACGGACTAAATTTGACGTAATGGCCCAAACGTCTTAGCAAATTAAGTGGAACAGGAGATAAAAATAAAATGTAGAATTAATCCTTATTTTTTAACTGACGATGACAAAATCTAGAAGATGTTTACATCGGAAAAAAGTAGAAGAACTCATCTTTCCAATGGCTGACATAACATGGATAAAATTCAGAAGTGAAGGATTAGTACAAGTCCGAGAAAAATCTAATCAATCAAAAAACCTTTTTTCTATACAAATTCGTATTTAACAGCTTTAATATGCGCTTAAGAGGAACCCTAATTGTTTAAAGGAAATATTTTCTCGACCTACTTTACTGAAAGCGCGTTTTAATTATTTATTTTTTTTTAACTTTGGTTATATCTAAACTCATTTAATACGATCCTTCAAACTATTATTTTATTCTTGTTTAAAAAAAATTGAATGATATATGCAAAGTGTGTATCGTGTTTAGGGACTAAACGATTATTTGGAGATCGTGATATGCGGCCTGGTGTGAGATAGGTTTTATAAAAACCTTTTCTTTATCGGGCCAACGTTTCGATCTTTATTGAGATCATCTTCAGGTCTCAAAGAATTTGTTTTCCGTGTAGATGTGCCATTCTTGTCTGTCGTGTTGAGAGTGCCCCACCGACCCTAATACAGAACCATTATCCTAAATTAGAAATTATTTAGTATAAAAGCCAACCCTGATGAAAGAAATAGATAAAACTAAGTTATTAAATACAATATGGAAAAATGAAATAACAGGTGACCGCTTTCTATTGTATACATACCACAATCTATAGTCTCTACAGAGACCATGCAGTAATAATGTTATGTAAATCATCTTCAATAAATTTATTGTTTTTAGGGAAGATTGGACTTTGGAATTTTCAGGGCTTGCATTCCAATTAGGATATGGCTTTGGTTAAGTGGCTTACTGATAGAAAACATTACTTTCATTTTTATCAGCATAAAATTTAGCTGGTGATGGTCATACGCACTACTTTCAATCTTATTCTATAAACGATGGCTACTATCTTTCATCGCTACTTTACTACCTATCGAAAAATATGAAGATTTATAACTATTTTCCTCTCTTATCTCCGCCGGGAATTTTATTTTGTATGTAAAGAAGATTAGTTTATGCGTTTTTAAACTAGGGAAAATGCGGGACGCTCTGGGCGATAAGATGTTGCCACATCGAGGTACACCTCCGCTTCTGCATTACCTCTCCCGGCCTAATCCAAATACGGTGTCATTTATTGGATTCAGGTCTATCCACGGTGCATCGCGTCCATTCACCCTAATTGGAGTCCATTTAAAATAGGATTGCGTCAACCTGGGAATTTACGGCTCCTGTTAAAACCCAATAAAGATCTATACAAACTGATTTTTCCCACCGCTCGAGATTTAAGGTGGTTCGATAAATACATACAAATTAAGCGTCTTTTAACAACACTAAAACAGAAATCCTAGCTTTTGATCAAAGAAGAAATTAAGCGTACATATCTAAATGATAATATAACAAATAAATTTCCGAATGCATAATTAAGCAAATAATGTTTTAATTTAGACGTTTCCTGCCCACAATTCTTTGTTGGATCATTCAGGGCACATCTAAATAAATGTCATGCATGGTTATGTTTTGGTTATTTTAAAATTCAAACGATCCTTTTAAAAAAGCTTGTATCTAGATTGGCAATGAAGGAACTTTTTTTGTCATTTTCAATCGTTTTTTTTATCCTCACAGGAATGGACTTTTCAAAAATGTCTCTGCTCGCTTCGGAACTGTGATAATTATCTTCGAGAGATTTCTTCGTGTGATCTGCGGGTTGATAGAACTGTCAGTTTGTCGTTAATGATCAATTTTATCTGCATCTTCCGTGGGTTAGTGTATCAGGATAGGTCAGAGTACGATCACTTAAGATGGAAAAATGCCGAAAAGCATCTGCAGCACCCAGGGAGCACAGGCACGTCGAAATCATCGGTAACGGCCAAATACAAATTATAATTTTAGCATTTCCTATCATCTTCATTCACTAATCTTTATTGGTCTTCTTGATCTTTATAGATATCGTTGTTCGAAACGTGAAGATAAAAACGAATAATATATAGACCAAACATTGACGATGACAAAAAGGCGAAGTGTGTATGGCTGACCAAATTAACTAAATTATCTGAGATTTCCTGCTGCGCTGGAAGGGAAGAATCTGGCGAAGATTTATCCTAACTGATGGATATCCACGTCACTGTAATGACGCAATCCAGGACCGTCGCTGGCGACAGTTTCTGCCGACGGTGGTTCTGCAATCTACCGAAATCCCGCAAAGCTTCAACATTGCCAGTGTCTGCATGACATCGTATGCGACAAATGCTTGGTGGGGTTTACGCTGTTTTTCATCGGTACCGTACATATATACCAAAATGCGTCTGCTCAATATACTAAGGTATTTCTTTATCAACCGCTCGTGCCATATTCAACGAACTTGAGCAAAGTATGAATATTTCGTCTATGACATGTCGTCAATATTAGTGAAAATAAATATCACATACCATTCAATGTTTGTTTTATGTAAATAAAACTTGAATGCGCACTCAATGACTCGTTCTTATTCCAATCCAATACACTAAAAGAGGCTCGCTACCATAAACATTTTACGTTAAACCAACGATCGTACGGTCCGCCACCGTCCTACCCTGTTTCATCTTCATTTTTCTAGCTTTTCTGTCTCACATTTATTACTTGAATTGCTTAATCAATTTTTCAAATTTAAATTTTACTAACAGTTACGATTTAAAATCGTTTCTGTAAATAAGGTAAATGCTAAGAACCTCTTAAAAGTTTTAACCGTAACTTTACAATATTTAATGAAAAGGCACAAGTTTGAAATATCAATGTTTTATTTGCGTTACCATGTAAATTAGATCATAAATTCCTTTAGACGTCAATCCGAAGCAAAAGGACATTGTATTCAAAAGATTAAACGGGCTTAATAATGCTTGAAAAGCGCTTTTGCAAAGCGCTGAAGCATTTCGGCGGTGGCGTGAATATTCACTTTGTCATAAAACCTTGTATGAAAAGCACCCGTATACGAGCTTTTGATGACTGAGGCCGTTTTAGTAGTAATTATTATCACTAGATAATGTACTTACTTTTTTATCTATGTGCTTTATTATTTATGCAACTTCGTAGTCAATGTGTGTGTATATATATATATATATATATA
>CM077099.1:4749512-4796789 GCA_039619505.1 Cimex hemipterus | reverse complement strand
TTTATCGTGCCAACGTTTCGATCTTTTATTGAGATCATCTTCAGGGCTCAAAGTGTTTGTCTTCTGTGTAATTGTGCCATGTCGTGTTGAGAGTGCCGGCACAGATCGAAACGTTGGCACGATAAAGAAAATGTTTTTCTGATACCTACATCACACCAGACCGCATCTCACGATATTTGAATAATTATCCGTTAGCGGTCACTAATCTCTACACAATTCTAAACTAGAATAATCAGCACTCGTTAAAAACAAAAAAGAATAGAATTGGGTCCGAAATATTGACAACTGTATTGACTTTTGGGAAAATTCCTAATTGTCAATTCAGAAAGTATAACCAGATCCTTAAACCACTCTAGATCTAATGTAATTGTGTTTTGTAATGTTTTGTGCGGCGGTGCCAAAAATGATAACAAAGTGTGTACCAAAATTCAGAGTTGGTTGGTGCCAAACGGCGGAATAAAAATAGCCATCTCAATCTGGCGACACCGACCATCTTTACTCGGTTCAGTGAATATGCCCAAACCCATAATTCTCGTCCTTAAGGAGATTCACGAGCAACATCGAAGTGATTGAACCTGCTACAAGAACAACCGCGCCCTTCAAATCGATTAAAGATACCTAATCTCTTCGAACTTGCTTTCTAGATTTCAATTTGTATTCATCAATAAACTAAAATAATTAGTCAATCATTTTATAATAAATAACTCGCTAAAACAATGAGATAAAAATATTAAATACCTTAGAATATATTTGGATACTAGACTTAATTATAGTTACATATTAAAAAATGGTCAAAAGCATGAATCTTCTTAAGGAAACTTTACCCGGTCTTTAATAAGCATTCATGTACAGATAGTACAAACTTAAAAAAATATTACATACTATACATGGACCATTAATAACTTAAGGTGTTTCCATTTGAGGAAATATGTCTGAAACTAACAATTAATTAAGGTTCTTAGTTGAGATAAAAAGTCAATGGCATGAGCGGGATTCGAACCCACGACCTTCCGCTTGATACGCCGCTGCTCTACCGCTTGAGCTATCATGACCTCGATCCAGTTTTGAATTTTTTATGTAACTAAAAACCTTAATTAATTGTAATGTATTAATTGGTCCGGCTGACCACGAAATTAGTGAATTTGAACTAAAATTAACTTTGCCAAGCCCCAGGTAGTCAAAAATGCTGCTCTCAAAATTATTGGAGAGTTTCCACGTTGGACTCCGATAGACTATATGCACGTAAGCTTAAACATACCTACCTTTACAACCTACAACTATAAAGCAATTGTCAATTTTTATAATTCTTGAATAATTAGCCTAGTTGGATCTATTGGTTTGTTATTCCAGTATGAGTAACCTTGGCGGTTAAAGTTTAGTTATTTTTAGATGTTTCTTGTGATAGCGTAACTATACTATCTCTTGTGTCTCCTTGTGTTTATAACTATCCGTTATAATATTTGTTTTTAATAAAATATGTCTACATTTACTTACATGATTGCAATCATTAACAGCTCTTCGGATAAAATTGGTCTACTATGACAATTTATCTATTTTTTTTCCAATCCCATCAGAGATGTGCGAAAGTAGGTAATCAAAAGTATCTATTCCCATTCTCATTTAATCTATAAATTTTGTAGGGAGTTGTTTAATTGTTTATAAAAATGATAAAATTTTCCAAACGTGTACCTTTGGGTATTTATACTGCGGGCATAGAATTTACGCTTTTTATTTTCTGTTTTAACAATATACTAGTCAGCAGCATTTGAAGTTGAAAATACATTTTCCATCATTTTTTAATGATGTTAATAAAACAAGTGTTAGATCTAAATAATGAATACAAAGCAAAAATCTTTGCTATTGTCAAAACTCCATAAATGAATTTTGTGCTTTTCTTGTCGCCGCTCTCATCGCTGATCGAACATAAACGTACCCATAAGCATATATTCTTCGAAAAATAATGTACATGAGCTAAAAAAAAGTGTATGTGCCAATGCACATGGTTTAACAAATTGCTGTGATAAATATTGTGAAAATAGATATTAAGCATTTGTCTGTTATTTGTTTTATGGTGTATAGCTTATAGTTAAATATCCCTAATGCTTTATTTATTTATTAAACTCGTGCACCTGCATCTAGTGATGCCTGTGTAAATATTTTTTAAACTGTATTATGATTAATTTCTATTGAAGAAATGTTCCTTACATTTACTGCAGGCTGTGGCCAACTAAATACAAATTATGTAAACAGATTGCCGTAAATCATAACTTACATGCAATAAAATGATTAGCTTTTGTAATCATGACATAGAGGCGTGTCATGTCTTGGCTCCTTACAGAGAGCGTGCAGGCATGCCGCCGGATTTAAGAAGAGTCCTCGAGCACAGTAGCGAGTTTCTGAGTCCCTGTTCCGCTTTCTAGGAGAAATTGGGCTTTTTCATTGTATATAGTATATCTTATGTCTTTGTGTTTTGCTGTGTACATGTATTTACTGGCTGAATGGCGAGGGGTGAGGATGAATAGAACGTCGCCATCGCCCCTCGAACGATGAAAGCGAGTGAGTGTGTGTGCGGGGTCGATGGCGGAATATTAATGAAAGTACCCCATCGACCCCAATCTAGCTTAATTTAATTGTAGGACGGTGGAGGAATATCAAGTACTCCACCGACCAAACGGAATGAGTGTACTGTATGAATGTATCTAAGTGTATGAACGTATTTATTTGTATGAATGATTTGTCTGAACGGGTATAGAATATAGACTAAGTGTGGGGCTGAAATGACCAAGATGTCGGAAGCCCCAGCAAAAAAAAAATAATAATAATAAAATGATTTTATAAATGCATAACACACCAGTAGGTGAAACCAAATTTTACAATTTTATGTGTATATTCAATGTAAAATTAATCGTTAGACTGGTTTTGTAGCACAGTTTTAACAAATAAAATGATTTATTATGATATCTATGATAAAACTGTATTTTAAAATATTTTTGTGGGCATACATATATATACTGTAACAAGTATTATGAAGCGAAACGAGAACTAAAATATAGATACTTAGGTAAACATGAAAATATAGAAACAGGCTTGCAATTATAAATTTCAGTGACACCCAAAGCTAATTTCAATTCATTCATATCATACTAGTAAAAAAACGCGAAGTGTAAGCAAGCTTTTTGTGCATGTCTATGTTGATAAGTTCAGTCTCAGGAGTTCATAACTCTTTTATTTTCCTGGCTGTTTACACTGAATAGTTCCGTTTTACCCTTGACAGTTTATGAGTTGGACAAGGTCACATTGATCCCATAATTTATGGTAATGACACGTAGATTTACTATAAGCATCTGCGTTTATCATTGCCCATTGTTCGCCCGGATGACGGCGTCCATAAGGTCTTCTGTCTTATCCAATGTTATCAATTTCCTACTTGCGGAACGATAAACTCCGAAACTATGGCCTCTGAAATAAATCTATTATTCAGGCTTGATTGGAATTACTTTGTTTTTGTTTTTCAAGCACTCATTTTATTTTTGCGTTTCTTCATTATTTATCCTTTCTTGTTCTCGTTTATTTTGGGGAATTTGTTCTCGCTGTTTGGTAGCTACCAATTGTTTTGTAAATAATTACTTGTTTTACCGTAGAATTTTAAATCGTCAGTTTTCTAAATTTTCCAAATAAAAACCTATTCATTTTATCGGATTGAATATAAATCATTTTTCCGGGTTTTCATTTAACCGCAATTCAATTTTCCAATTCCTATTTCTAGTTAATGTAGTTTATTAGCTTTGTTAGCTTTCGAAATAAAAAACTTTTTCTTCGGAATTATTCTTCTTTTCCGATTTATAGATGAAAACATACACTTATTTTTAAGGTTTTTATTATATGTATGGTGAATAGTGACCGTTCATCGGTATTTGTTCAGAACTCGTGAGATCCGATCTGGCGTGATGTAAGTTTCAGAAAACATTTTCTTTATCTTGCCAACGTTTCGATCTTTATTGAAATCACCTTCAGGGACTGGGATTTACAAGCAGTTTTTAGGTTTAACAAATACATGTGAGATGTGGAAAAAGTAGTAAAAGTAGTAGTAGTTTAGTACGATAAAGAAAAGGCTTTTCTGAAACCTACATCACACCAGATCGCATCTTACGATTTCTGAATAATTATTTTAATTTTATTAAATAAAAATTACGACTTTATGAAGATTTGTTTAAAAAATCAAAACAAATGCAAACTGGCAGCCCTAATGCAATTCTCGTTCCTTGTTCTTTAGTTTTTAAACTTTTCATGAATTGATTTTTAATTTGAAAAGGATTTTGTTATGTTAAGAAAGAAAATTTAATGTCAAAAATGGCAGAGGATCCGCATATGGTGCAAAATCGCATTTTTTATTTAACGAATTGGCAGTAAAGCCTTCATAAAAAAAGAAAATCATTTTCAAAAAATTTTACCGGGTCCATTTTTCCACTTAGGGGTATATCATTCAAATTCTTTTAAGCTAAGAGGATAACATTGGTATTTATTTTAGTCGTTATTACGGATTGGCAGAATTAACCCTTTTCTTTTCTTATAACTCTGGAAAGAATTAAAAATTAAATGTTACTTTTGTAATTTTATTATTGAGATGGCACATAAGATTTAAAAAAATGATGAAAAAACAGATGTGATCAATGGCTAAATGATGTCTATATTATCGAAATGTCCCCTTCTTATTCAATTCGTAATTACGCTGGATTGAAATGTTTGCAATCAAAATGGATTTTATGCCAAAATAATTGCATAAAAAGGTTTGACGATTCCGATGGAGGCTGATTACTACGTTCCGAGCGAGCGTACATTTACGTAAATCCTTATAATATTACAATACGTAAAATTTTATAAAAATTGATTTCACTTCCAATGCTCGGTAGGAAACCAATTAAGCGACCGTATTATACAATACGATCTTCAGTTTGGAAGATATCATCGAGACAGACGAAGAATTACGAAACAGGCCTATGGGGATAAAATTGACCGTTCACTTTGGATTACCTGAATTAGTTGGAAAATGACCGTCCGTTCACCAATCGTGACGTCAAAGAGAATAGATCAAAGAGGCCACCTCAGTGGATTTTAATGATTTCATCTTGTACCAGACTATTTGATTATATTTACGTACATATTTAATTCGTTTTTAACATTATATATTGAGAAGTATAGTAGGTGTCATACTTGCTCCAGTACAAGGAAAAGGGTCTGTTTCATTTGACAACCCGTCAGAGGACACACCTTCACAATGGGCAAAGCTTGTGTTTACTAGTGTCTGCGATAATATTATGCTAATTTTGTGCATGAGCAGTTGATCAATTTAGTTTAGAGACTAGGCGGATTTAACATCAGAGGTGTACCATTAAATTCTAGGCGAGGACCGGCACAGCCTGCTGTCAAATAATTAAACTGGAAGACAGGTTTTGCACAAGAGAGTTATGAACACCCGTAACACGATAGCTGGGGATGTTCGTCTAATCTAAATTCCAGCCAATTGCCGTGTTCCTTTTTATATCAGATTTGTTCTGTTTATTATACATAAAAAATTATTGTTTATTTCTAGTTTATAACATACGTCTTTAATTATAAGTTTAATCTTTTTGCAATGTTGTTTGCTGTTTTTCTTCCCTTTGGTTATAGAACAATTTGTATGTATGTTCGTACCAATATAAAATTTATTTTTTTGTGGGACAAATTTGTATTTTTAATTAAAATATATTGTTTTGATGGGGTGAAGCTATGTTTAGTTTGCGTATGTTTCTAATTATATGGACTGGGGAAAAGAACGCTCAACTAAAATCGAAGTCTTTATTGTTTGGAATCACATACATTTAATATTAATTACGCATAATCAGCAACGAAAATTTAAAAAATATCAGAATGTTGTTAAACTTATAAGGTAACAGTCTTAGTGAATGAAATTAGACAACCAATTTCCTTTACAAGAAAAAAAATTAAAGTATTCTTATTTCATAACATTTACTTCACGTTGCGGAATGTTTTCTAATTTCATTTATTAAAATAAAAACATATGGAACATGGGTGGAAGGTTTCGGGTTTATTAATTCATTTCAGTGACAGTAAGCTTGTTGATACCGTTCATATAATTAAGCAGGCCGGTTATCCGATTGGCGATGATATTCTGATCGTCTTCCGAGCACTGGGTCAAAAGCTGTTTGAATGTTTCGTCCGGGGCTACACCTACGATTTCACAGCAGGCGGACAAATAAGACTCGCAGGTTAATTTGCCGTAGGCCCAATTGTCACGGAAGCTGACCACGACATCGTCAATGAGATTGTTCACCCTGTGCAACGCGTCTTCCTCCTCGAGATTCCTTGTCGACCGGACGGAGACGTCGATTGTGAGACATTTGTTCACCACCCTGTCCACGTACTGCAACACGTCCTCAAGCTCATGCTCCTCCAGTTTGCCAAGCAGCTCGCTGCATTTCAACGAATCCAGCGTGGCCAGCAGGGTGTTCTTCAGGCCTTCCAGGATGAACGTTTCCTTTCTTAAACATTCCACGTGCTTTTCGATCTGGACTAGGTGGTCGACAATCCTCTCTTTCGGATGCTTGGTCGTGTCCATGGGCTCTTGAAATTCAAGCGGGTCCATCTCTGCGCCCTCCGCAATCGGGTTTTAGACGTAAACTGAGTTTTAAAATCCCACGAGATACTACGTGACTGCTCTTGACTCACAGCGGACTCCCCACACGCCAAGATTCAGTCAGCGATCTAGAAATAAAATTCATTCCGGTCTAAAATTGGATAGAGCTAAATAATACCGCTTAAAAATACGTGCTATTAATATATTTGGTTGTAAAAGTAATTTGATATTATTTTATTTGCGTTTATGATTATCAGTTGTTTAGAATAGTGTAACCTTCAGTACAAATTAATATCCAATAGTACGTTTTTGTTAATTTTATTTTAAAAATTTTATTTTCGTCATAAATATATATAAATAATTCAATTCACATTCACAATGCAAAAATGCTCACAAAGCAGGACAAAGTCGTGGGAAATAATAAATAATGCGAATTCAGCGATTCTAGATGAAAATTTTTCTCTGCCAAAAACAAACAGTACAATACAATAAGAAACGAAAACATTAGATGGGAACATCAGACAAAAAGCGATAATTGTTAGATATTATGTGAAAAAAGTTGGGCAAGAAAGTTACGTTAAGCTCAATAGGTCGTTAACAACGCAAATAGCATTATTTTGTGCAGAATATAATATTACTGTTAATTTTATACAAGGTTCACAGATACTAACATGAGTGTTTTTAATTGAATTCGTTTTCCCCATGGCCCAATTGGTTAGCGCAAAGTACTTAGGAAAAAAAGAGTTAAATTCAGGCTAGAAGAAGGTTGTAAAATGTTCACTGTTTATGAATGTCACTTGCTCTTCAAGAATTATTTATAAACAGCTCGAACCAACGAAATAAACTGCTGTTGCAATATACAATATGCCGGAACCTCAAGTAGATTACAAATAAATCTAATTTATTAGTACAAAAATACCTACGAACATCAGGAAGACTTCGTCCAGGAAATCAGAAATAACGACGTCTAATATCCCGGTTGGTCACACTATCCATCGAGACGTGTATATAGAAAAAAAAAATTGTCAATCAATTTAATACTAACAATTGAGAACACAATATTATTTTTATACACTACAAGTTATAAAGCCAGCTGATTGACATATTTTTGTCAATATAGGACTAATCAATATTTTCTTAAATTGAATTTCCTAAATGGAAAGTTAAATTTAAAAAAATATTTTCTGGTTAGATTTTATACTTGAGAATTATTTTTAAGTTATGTAACCGTACTTATACAAACCGTAGGACAAATACTATTTTAGTACACGTTTTCATGAATTTTTGGAGGAAATTGAAATTTTATGTGTGTACATAGAAATTATTTAGTTTGCTGACATAAAACAAATATGGTTTTTATTCTCCATAGATAAATGTATAGGAAATTATTAAATTATCATGACAAATATATCAAATAAATGTTGTGATCATTAGTACACTTTTAAGGGAATCGACTCGTGTTGAAACGTACTTACGTTTATTGCATTCTTGATAATAGTTTCGCTGAAACGTTCTTTTTTTTCCTCCAGGTTAAATTGGAAGCCATTTGTAATAAAATATGCTCATAAAGTTTATTAATTTTCTAGGAAAACTCATCTTATATTTCTGCTAACATAAAATATTTTGTCACAATAAATTGGTTTAGAATGTTGTTTTATACATTTCTACAGGCAGCAAGAAAGCGCAAACGTTAACTACATTATCGGCAGCAAAAAGACGAGTGGTTTGGGTCGCACTAAGACTTTAACATTGGAAATAACATTAGCATTGTCGGTGTTTGGGTGTAGGGCATGGCAAGGGGAATCGGCCAATGAAGTGCAGTCAAGACACCTACGGGTCCTAAACGCTTCAGCAGCATACCAACAAATTTCAAAAACGAAATTTATTAGGCTATAGGACAGAGGCATACGAAAAGGTTCGTAACATAACCATCGTAACTACTAAACCTACAACGTGTTATCAACTGGGAACTCCGAAGATATATGAATAGACTTGCAGCAGCACAAAGAAGTTTGTGCAGATACGGAAAAAAGAATAAGAAACAGATATCATAACTCAAGAAAGTATGAAAATGAAGAATACCACGTAAAACATTACATTACACGATATGCGTCCTTAATAAATCACACATTATGTTCTCACAACTTTTTTTAAATACAAAAATACTAACAGCCAGTCGACACGAAAGGCAACTATGCTATCGATAGGAAAGTTTAGAGCAGCTTGGGGTTGCACTAGGGTAACTTTTGAGGGGGGGGGCTGATTTTTTTAAGATAATCCAACAAAAAGAACCCCTTGGGGACCAGTAGATGCAAGGCAAAGGTTTAAAATTCGCAAGGAAAATTCCGTCAGGACACCTACCGGTGGCATATCAAATTGCCAAAAACGTATATCCATTAAAAATTATCTTTTGTCACTAGGACAGAAAAGTGCAAAAACTGGTTAAAAGGTATCGCAGAAACTAATGCCAGAACTGCTAAACTTATGAGGTTTTAACCCTTGCATGATAGTAAGCCTGCTGATTATACTCTGCAGACAATGGAGGCATTTGCAAAACTAGAATCAACACAAAATAAGCAGATATTGGCAAGACACAACAAGACAAAAAGACAAAACAGTGAAATACGTCCTCTGTTGGCTCCTCTGACAGGCTGTGATTCCCACTCACTGGCGAGGAAAAGCGTTACAAAGCATTGGGGTCTGGTAAAAATCGACAATCACGAAGCTTGTTAGGTGTTAACTCGTGTTTACTCGAATAGAGAAATGTCCGGTAAAATAATGAACGCCCTCTTTTTTTCTTAAAAAATATGAGGCCTGGCGATTTGTAGAACCCAAAATAAACTATAACAGTCCTTGAAGGCTTGTTATTGTCTGTTAAGGTTGTGTTTGTGTTAAATTGTAGGATGCCAGATGTTACTAAAAAAGGAAAATTAATCGTCTTACTCAACATGCTATCTAGCACTAGAAAAGTACTAATAAATGACACGCTTAAATTCGTATTGACATACCTACCTTGTATCCTAACGTCTAACAGCGTACACTTTATAGGATAGAGATGTATCTTTTATGAATGAGAGTATATCAACTGGTAAGAAATCAATACAAGAAATACATAGACTGACTTAATTAATGCGTATTTAAGAATAAAAATACGTATAAACAAAAATCAGCTGTTAAGTTCATGGCTGCCATGTTAGTCACCTACGCCCTAATGGATAACAATGTTAACTAGCCGATTCTGATAAGTCTACGTCATCGTTTTTCTCGATTTAACTCGACTAAACAGAGTTAAGAGGGTAAACAGAATTCCCTAATATTGAAATTAACAATAGGTCAACAATATTAGGCGCAGTGAGCAAGATCGTAAAGAGGGCCACGAGATTACTCCTCGTAACCTAACCTAAATTTACATAATCTATTTAGCTGTACATTGAAAATTTGCCTGTGTCATATATGTGTGAAAGTGAATCTTAACAGAAAGGGATTATATTTTAATGATTTTCAACTCATCTTTTATACAGAATAATGTGTTGAATGGTATCTGGAGATAAAAACGACTCCTAAAAATTTCAAAGTGGGCACTTATAATTTTTAGCAGTTATGTAAGACTTTTATGTCTGATGGTACAACTTCGCTCTCATCAAAGAACAACTTTCGATGTTTTGTATTAAATATACATTTATAAAATGTGACCTAATCATCTACAAAATCCTCTCATATTACTTCCCATTCAATCTCAATATATTGTGATTCCATTAGGAAAAGATATGAGTGTTTTGTAATTTTTTAAATTTGATCTTATTATCTGTGGTCATGTAATATATTGTCTTATTAACAAAACACCTATCCTTGTGATAAAAATTTTGTAAGTTATGCACACAAAAAGAGAAACGTGTCGGTACGACTCGTTCAGATCTAGTCTTAAAAGTATAAGCTCCCTTTTGGCAAGGTCTACTAGAGTTACTTACATAACTAAACCCTAAATCAATTGGTTCCCACCGCTTTACGCAAATAGATAAATAGTGTCCATTGCTCTCGGTCGTTTCATAACTTTCCCTATACACGGGTATGCCAGTGTTTTGAAATTCGCCTATAAACTTACTTCCAAAGAATGCTGCACGGATCAATAATACAGAATGGTAAATAGAAAAGTGGTCGTAAATACAAATCCTCCCTTAATCCGTTGTATAAAAAGGATAAGCATTAATTTAGCATTATAGCCCGTTATTTGGGTCTTAGGGGTTCCCTTAATGTTGGACAGTAAATTTCCTAAACAAACAAAAAAAAAAAAAAAAAAAAAACAAGGACCGTTGGAATCGTATTTTCTTTTATAAATTTCCAAACTAAAAATCCGTAAATATACTGTAAAAGTTTCGGCTTTTGAGAAAATTTCATGTAAAGAAATTTCATACGCAATTAACGCAAAAAGGAAAATGTTTTGTCTTCATAATATACATTGTCACAATTTATATATGACTGAAAACCTAAAATATATGTAAATATCAAAGTGTTAAATCATAATTGATACTTTATCATTGAGGGTAAGATAAATACAGATATTAAGGTATTACCACGGTAATTACGATAACCACACAAACTATATAATTAACGTGATTAAAATAGAAATGTAAACGTACGTAGTCATGAAGTACTCTATGTAATTACCATTTTTTAAAACTGTTTTCTGTATTTTCTTGTGTAGATATAACGGTTAGACAAAGAACACTAATCCCACTCGCAATAGGAATGATTGAAAACGTTATTAAAATTAAAACTACTCAAAGTGAGAATAAAATAAATTTGGCGGTACCCAATTGGCTTACACGATAGACTGTCCGCTCATAGAGCCCGCGGTGTTGAGTTCGATTCCCATCATCTGCACTTTTTTCACGATCCTGTTACGTTTTCTTGGCTAATGTGCTATATTTATAAGGCCAATTTAAAAATAATAATTAAATATAAATAAAAGTTTTCTTTGGTGTTTGATCAGCCTTCTCAGTTTAAATATATTTTTCTTTCCATAAGGTAGATTGAGGATGAGGCGGGGAAGACAGAAACAACATTTATTTTCTTGTGGAGCTTTCGGCAGAATGTATCGCCTCCATCAGGACTCTACTATTAAAGCTATGGGTTAAGGATAGAACAATAAATTACACTTAAGTTGATACATCTGTTCTAAGGCTACACGAATTAACATCTTTACGAATTAGCATCTTTTTACTCAATATTCTACCGTAAAATTGTTCCTTATCTATAACAGAAGTATTGTTAAAATCAAACGTGTGGTTACATTTTTGACTGTGTTGGGAAAGCGCAATCCCTTGCTTATCCACATCGTTAACGTCGTAGGCGTGTTGTCTACATCTATTTTTCAACAATTGTTTAGTTTGAGCGTAATACACAGCACTACAACATAATTTACAACAAATTTGTTACAACATAATTTATACACAATATTGCTACACAGTTGAGTTGGCATTTTTGATTTCAGTTTTGAAAAAATTAGATTACCCAAAATGTTCTTATATTTTAAGGCTATCACAGTCGGTATATCACCGTTTGCATTTCTGACCATGGCAGAGTGCTTGTTAGTAATGCCCTCCAGTTATGTAATATCTCTGTATAATTTAACAGTATTGTTAACAGGTACTACAATTTCATTAGTTTCTTTCTTATATGTTAAAATTTCATCATTAATTATTTTATTTACAACAGAGGTAGGATATTGATTTTTAACTAAAATATCTTTAACTAATGCTTTACATTCACAGTGGAATTGAGGAGGGGCTAAGTTTAAAAATTCTATCTGGTAGGTTGTATATCACATTTATTTTCAATTTAAAAGGGTGGCGGGAGTTATAATTTAGGATCCTGTCTGATGATGATGGTTTTTTTTATACCATTTTGTAAGTTTAGTGTTATTATCCCTGAGCAACAAAACCTCAATGGATGGTAATTTTCCATCGCATTCCGTTTCACACGTTAAGTCCAAATTCGGATGGTAAGCATTAAACTGGTCCACCACGAGCTTCAAGAAAGTCCGCGGTATAATTAAAATTAAGTCAACCAATCTATGAGGTCATTCATTACTATATCTGACAATATGGGGACAATCTTGCCAAACCATCTTTTTGCTCGAAAAACCTTTCTTGAAACTGGAAGTAACCCCCTAATCCACCATCTCCAATAAATTAATAAAAATATCTATAGGAAATTAATGCTAACTCCGTCCACCGTCTACAAAGTATTGTATATACAATAAGACTTAAGGGTACACTGGTAAACAAGGATTTCACATCTAGTGAAATTAACATTTTATCTTCGTTAATCACTTGTTCTACAATGCTGTAATGAAACAGATGAATTATCTACGGTGTAAGTTTTTTGGCAGTCTAAATTGTTTAATTTTTTTTTTAATATTAGCTAAATATTTTGAAAGTTCAAAACGAGAAGATCCAATACTAGACACAATCGGTCTGAAGGGTCTTTGTGAACTTTAGGTCTTCCTGGCCTCATCCCCAATCTACCTTTTGGAAAGAAAAATATAAATAAAAGTATTGTAGATTTTTTTTTAGTGCAATGTACATTTTTATGTTACTTTTGCACTTTACTTACTCTACTTCCCTATGTGAAACTTGCTTTGATTGTTAGTAGCTCTAAGCATATTTGACAAGTGACCGAGCATTCTTGCCAATAGTTCCTCGGAGTAGGGAAACAAAATATTTTAATTAATTAACATAATGTTCATTAAATTATAATTTTGAACTGCATGTATGTTACGATCGTAAAACACCATAACACCTACTTCAGCAAAAACCAAAAAACAATAGATAAAATTCGAGCTATGTATTAGAATATAATACAAATTATTTTCTGACCGAGTGACGCAAATTAATTTTTTTATATCAAGAAATAATATTGATAGTCGTTTTCCTTACCTAAAAAAAAATTGAAAATATATATGTTTTTAAAGTTAACAAATTCCAAAACCCTCCCATTTTTTGTCATCAGAAACTAACAAAAATTTTGATATCCATGAAACGAATTTATGGAACAACACGAAATTTTTATGGTTCAAAAATTTATTATCTTCATGCAATGGGACGACCCTGGCCAAGGTAAATAAATTAAAACAGGAGGTAATCACAAAGATTCTGTTGATACAGACTGCATAAAGTGTGATTAAGCTTTATAGCGGCTGAGGCTGTAATGCCATTCAATTTGCACGGTGTCAAGAGGAGTTATACATTTTTAAAGGGAACACTGGACATCTGTATTTTCCTTGCTATCAGAATTCGAATTTAAGGTATTTAAAATGGGATAAAAACGATTGAAAGGTGGTTTGTATTTCAATTTTTTTGCAACATTAGAAGAAGTTTCATTTTTGTAACTTTTATATAAAAGTTTATTTTGTGCATCTTTATTATTACTTTTCAAGATTTTAATCAACGTTATCCTAGGTACCCTAGTTTTACAGGTATCGCCATACGCCAGAACATTTTATTCCAACAAGGAATAATAATCCAATCGCCTGTGAGGCATCCCAATTTTATAAGCATCGTCATGTGTCAAAGCATATTCCAGCAGAAGCTAATGCAATTTTGTTATTAGAATCTGCAGTAAGCGGATCAATTATCAAGAAAAAAACAGACAAAAATGAACGCGGTGTGTAAAAAAAAATTTAATTACAATGGGGACAAATGGGATTTAGACTGGAAAGTTAGCTGGGAATGAAATATGCTGCTAAATGGTTGTTTAGAATTTAAAATCGAGCATCCTAAAATCACCGTGGGTGTCCAATCCACCTAATGTCACAAGAACTGCCTGGCATATGAACGTGATTGAAGTGTGCTATGAAATTATAACAGCGATAACTTACCTACGGGTAACAGGTCAACTTACCAATCGATACAAATTAATTGCCAAATTACCGTCCACGCTAGAAGACAATGTTGACGAAGTCAATTTAACGGAGTTCAACTTTTTAACGTTAACAACAATAATCAAAATTATATAATAAAATGAGAAAATCATAAAATCAATCAGTACAAATGTTTTTAAGGGGAAGACAAGACCAAAAATCTTCTTATGGAAAAACCCCTTCCACATTGGTACACTTTTCTGAAATCCGGAATCCGGGTCAAAAATTCAGTAAAAACTTACATGTCTGTTTGTGAATGGATGATAATAATTTATACCAAAATTTGGCAAAAATTAGTAGTTTGGTTTTGACAAGAACTTCAATAGAAATATTTTTTTAAAAAGTACATTTTCTTAAGTTGAATTTTTTTCATAATCAATATATTATGTTTAAAATCCGTTACTTACAACTGCTATGATTGTGAAAATTAATTATAAGAATAGGTTCGCCATAATCTGACAAAACGCGCCTTCTGCTTGAAAACATGACTTTTGAGGAGAAGTACAAAATTGAAAAATCATTCCCGCCGAAATGCATTTAGATGGATTTAGCTCACATTATATTTGTATTGTTTATGACCTAAAAATAGACACATACACTCGCTCGCATATGTATACATACATATTTGGTAACTTTACTTTTTTTCATTTTGTAACCAATTTGGTAAAACTTATAGCTTTCTATCATGCATTTTAATTGTAAATCTGATAAATATTTAAATTTTTAACATCCCTAAGAAATCGGAAATTAGTTGGAAGGAAAAAATAACCTGTTGACAAAGCTAAATTAATAATTTTTAAAACCTAGTTCAATCGCTCAACAAATAACTTCTTGATGCAGAAAGACCTCAAAATTATTTTGAGCAGTTTTCCTCTTTTTCCCTTTGACATAGAAATGGAAATATAATTTTTGCCAAGTAAATATTAGAAATAGTATAGGAAAAAGCTAAGTTTTACTAGAAAAAGAAAAAACCTACTGGACTAACCTACTAATTGTTACAAGAATAATTATTGTCGTAGTCCATTCATTTATTTAGTTTTATCTATAGAAAATAAGTAGACCAGCATCATCGAGAAATATTTGGAAGTTATACATACAATCATGGTATTGATGTTTGTTTTTATCGTTCCTTAAAAAATTACAAATTTGAAAAATCCCGCTGCCGAGTACTACAGTGACGAAACGAAACCGACGGCTCCCCACCAAATAACCAACCACACGGGAAATAACCAGCGACAAGAACGGCACGTGTATTTCAGCTTTTTTTTAGCGAATAGCATCACTTACTAGAAAAGATTCCTGATTTTCAAAGGACGAATGCGTCGCCTCTTATCGAACAAGTCTGATGATTATGACGATCTTTGTGGTTTCTTCCAGGAAAAAGGTAAAGTGGACGAGAAGGAGGCAGAATGATCCTCGTGAACGTTTGCTACTGCCTCGTGATAACCGCTACCACTAGGCGCATGACTTTATTGCCGGATGTTTCGAAAAGGTTGTGATCACCTTTCATATTATGAATTGCCAACGTAAACATTTAATGGTATTTTTTTCTCGAAGCCATATCATTGTTTAATCATTGTGTAAATAAAATTGTAATTGCTTTCACAAAATATCCACTTGTTAAAGATAATCCAATGAATAACAAAGAATCCAAGAAATTACCTACTAATGACAAAATTTGAAACTAATTACAGTTTAATTACAATTTAAAATGGTCATTATTTACTAATGATTTAAAACAATAAAGTTAAAAATTCAATTAAGTAATAGTTTGTAATGTTATTGAACAATTCACCTGTCTTGTCAGATGAAATGTTCAAAATTGTCAGCAGTTTATGCAGTTTGGCCTTTTCAGGTTATAACGACATGAATGAAATATGAATCTATTTATCTCGATTGTACTTGAACAACAGTAAGGTGCCGGTTTCACAAATTTCTCCAATTGAAAAAGTTTAAGTATAAAATTGAAATTAAAACAAACAAAGATGAGAACTAAGCAGTTTATATAATCAGAATTCAAATTCGTTCAACATTTTAAATATGTACTAAAAAAAAATAAAGATTGAAAAATCCTTTATCCTTGTTTTGGATTAACGATAAAGTGTGGTTATCTCTAATTGATATTCACAGTTTGAAACATAGAATAAACAAATATAATTGGTAGAAACAATAAGACAGATTAAAGGAAAAATTTTCTTTTGTCAAAAAAATAAAAAAATCAATTGGGTGGAATTTTTTTCACGATACTTAATTCACTTTTTTCAGGATGAAAGTAATTAAGTAATCTTTTGATAAGGTTTTGGTTGAAATGAAAAAGTTAGTACCACGAGCGGGATTTGTCACGCAGCTCAAGTGGTAGAGGAAAGGCGTATTGAGCCGAAGGTGGTAGGTTCGCATCCCGCTCGAGGCACTAATTTTTTCATTTCAACCAAAAGTTCACCTAAAACGATTTAAAGAAGTAATTTGGTTAATAAACCACTAAATCTAATGGATTGAATGTAATGTTCTCCAGAGGTAATTTCTCTTACCGAGACAAAGCAGAATTTTCCAGAATGAGCAAATACTATCTATAATGCCACAGCTTGAACACCTTCAGGATAACCCTTTCCAGAATCCCGGTTCTCCAAAAGAGCTTTGTGGATATTCAATTTTTTCGTTCTCTTGTTATTTTAATCGTATCTGTCATATTGTCTATTAGAAAGAAGCTTTTTGTTCTGGAGGTGATATAAGATCCTATATATCACTAGTTTCTCAAATCTTTTCCCAGGTGGAAGACTTATGAGACGGTACTTCGATGGGTCTTCTTTCCACTGCGCCCTCAGCTTAATTAAGAGCATTTTGGTCTCTTTCCAAAGTTTTGGGACATATCTCCTCCCCAAACATACATCCTGTATTATGTCACCTACACTACCCTCCACAACTGTCTTCAAATCCCATTTATCCATAACATAATTCATCAATGATTTACCAAGTTCCACACTAATCTCTCTCATCATCCCAATTTCCTTAATCTTGTCTGAGCATTGTCCAACAGGACTTACATTTTAAAAACAATAATTATTGCAGACCGTAATAAAATATTAAAAACAAAAAGTATTTTCTACCCTACAAGGTAAATTACGTTGTAATGTTAAATCAATATCATTGTTGTTTCTAACCATTATTCAGAAACGAAGGGTCAAGTATGAATTACCCATCAGGTCAACGTTTCGTTAGCAGAGCCGTCAGTCTCTGTCAGATCGTGTTCCGATGTTAATTTGGTTAAACTGCACAGAGTTTGATTTGAAATGGAACCGTTCTCTTGATGATTTTTTGACAGAAGCATGTTTTCAATCTGAGATATTAAAATTTTTGTAGTTAAGTCTATAACGACACAACACATGACGTTAAAAACATTAATTGTACATAATCTATTGGAAAATTCTAGTAAAATATTCTAACAACCTAGTCACATGGAATTATAGGAAGCAGAGCTATCGATTTGACTGTTGGCATTGTAATTTATCATTTTTGTAGTTTGGTTATTTCTTCTCATTTTGGTCTGCATTTGTTCTCTGTTTTGGTTTTGTCAGTACTTCACATATCATGAGGCCAGATTTCTATCGATCATACCTAAACACTGATGGTCAGACGGTGCGAGTAGGTAGACCAGGATGATAGGAACCAAGTTTTAATAATTAATAGGAAACCAAAGTTCATGTCATCTCCACGCATGCCTTAAGACGAAATCTCACAGTAAAACACTTACTCGATGCAACGCTACCTTGCCACGTTTGAGTAGGATGTGCACATCTATGCGAAGTCAAGCGCATGTCACGTACAATTACATAGCGTGTATCACAAATCTGTATCGCAACGCCTCTTTTCTTCTTAATGCACTATTTTGAGCAAAACCGTGTAATAAATTGTTAATTAAATTTTATAAATTGTTTGTTAGACTTGTTTTGATAAATTTTCTTCCCAACCATCATAATTCAACAATTTCTGTAAAAATTTATAAATTTTTGAATTCGTTTAATTTTGTTTACATTAAAATAGGAATGCTTTAATTAATGAAACGACAAAATTACATTTAGTTAGTTTGAAATGAACTACAAAAAATATGACTATCCTGTTCTGAAGGTTTTTTACGAAAATGGCGCCATTTATGAGAAACACCATAAAAAAAGATTGTTAGTTAAATGTTATGAATAAAACCGTGTAATAAATTGTTAGTTAAATTCATTATTTCAAAAAATGGTCTTCCGGTGTGTTTATCAATTTCCTCCAATCCATTAAAATAATTTTTTTAAATAAAAACTAATGAATTTTTCATTTCGGTTAATTTTTCTTATATTGAAATAAGTATTTGTACTTAATATAACCACATACAAGTAGTTTGAATAAAAATATGTGTGTACGTTTCTTTTATTTCTTCGACTGTACTCGATGCTACCCGACGAAAATATGTACTGTGGGGATTGCAGAGTGTTGCACAGCATCGGGCAGATGTGCACGGGGGTAACAATCTTATGGAAAATCTGACTGTATATTTCGTCGCGTAGCATCGGGTTGGTTCCCGGGTTAAATGTTTTATATACATGTGTTTTCTGCTTTGCTGGTTTGGTATAGACTTCTATTTTATGTCATACTATTTCAGCTCACGAATTGCTTTAATATCCCACTTTACTTGCTATTATCCTGTAATTTGTAATGACCACTAACTGTTTGCTTGTAACCGGGTTCTTTTTGCGTTCATAAAAAAATATTTAATTTGAAAAATAAAAAATGGACATTCTTGATTGTTGGGAAATGGTCATCAGTGGTAGTTCGTACGTCGGAAAATCCACTGTTTTGTTGAGGGGCTGACTACAGTCACAAAGAGAAAAGACCATCAAATGGGGCCGTTCGGAGTCACGCTCCGTTTTGACAGGCCTATTAAGAAATCAAAACGGAAAACGTAGCGAACAACAAAGGCCGATGACAAACGCAAAGCACAATTTGTTTGCTATGACAGGGGGCCGAAAGGGCGACAAGGACGGTGATCGCAAATTTGCCTCCGACTCTAAACAGTCTGGAATGTTGAGACACCGACAAAGAAGTTCGTCGACTTGTCTTTTTACGTAACAAGGATATTGGTTTCGTTTCGTGTTTTTATTGTTTTTTGTTATTCGATAGTAGCGGATGTATCCCTTTCTCCTTCAGAAATTGGACGCGACGAAGAAAGTAAAATTAAGGACATGACGTGGAAGGATAACAATCAAGGACATCCAGGCGCAGGATTAAATCCATTTAAAGAATGAACAACATTTAATTTAAGAAAACACCTTTGATACTTACGCTGTTAATGTTAAGTCAATCAATAAATTGTAATGAATTAATTGTAGACATTAAAGATTTTTATATTATTTATGACCCATTTATAAATATTAAATAACAGGAAAATATGTAGGTGAAACTTAGGATGTAAAAAGGTCGCTGAAAGGAATAGTTTTATTATAAATTACGTGACATAATGCAATGATTGTTAGACAAAATTTGTAATACAGGCCCAATAGGCAATATAGAAATATTTAAATTAAAAATGTAAATTATATTACTATTAATTAGTTATACGTTACCTTAAGATATTCTTTACCTATTATCACCTAATATGGATTAAATATGTGAATATTAATAACAGAATAATAATTATTTTTCGCAAGTTAGAAACGATAGGCGAGTGGTTTTATGTGGTACGATAACCAGAGCTTACAATTTTAATAAATAATGGATGGATCGAGATCTCGTCTGCTTTATTAAGCTAAATCGTAAATTTTTTATGTTTGAAGCTCTCTCTTTAAGATTTTAGGTTGTTGTTTATAATAACTGTGCAAAACATTAAAACAGTTTCAAAATCACAGAAGAGTTAATCTTTAAGAATTCTCGTTTAAAAACGGGAAACTATATTATGCATGTAGGTTTTATTGTTTACGGTAGATATTAGAAAAAGATTCTTATTAGATCTGATGATATCTAGGTGGTACAGTTAATATATCTGTCTGCATTTTTCCAAGAGAAAAAATTATTATTGATCATGCCATTCTTATTACTTGTAGTGATGAAAAAATGTTCAAGATTTCACCTTTATTCCTCGAAAGGTTGATGAATCAACTGGGTGGATTTTGATGAAGGAAGACGGACAGGTTTGGGTGGATTGTGAAAAATAATACATAGTAGAAAATTTCCGAAGGACAGTGCAATAGACTGATCGCTTGACTTAATATGTAATTATATTGAAAAATGTTAAGAGAGACTGTAAATTTATTTTTTATCACCTCCAATAAACTGTTCAAAATGAATAGGGACGTTTGTAATTTACTCTTATTATACTAGTTCCTTCAAACCAGGGAACTCATTAGCAATGATCTTCTTTTCTGAACGATAATGCAAGACCTCTAAGAAGCAGAGTTGTTCATCAATGTTAGGAAAACCTGAAAATAGCCCATCTGCCGAGAAGGCTTTCCCACCAACATTCAGAGCATCCATGCTGGCCTACAACAATTGAGTGCAGGGTTGCAACACCTATGGAGTGAAATTCTTTATAAAATTAATTGTAACCTTATTAACAGTATGCCTAATAGGTGCACAGATTTAACTAACATTATACACCGTATTAATTGTTTAAAAAACGTATTATGTCCAATAAACAAAATTGTGGAAATAAAATATGTTTTGAGTTATTATTTAAAAGCTCTTGATTAAATTTTCTTTCAGTACAAACAAGCATAATCTTTTCTTGTACATGCAATTTATAGTAAAAATAAATTAGAAATGGTAGGGAAAGTAAATACTACAAAATTGGCAATATCGCTATTCATTTTTAAGCAGTTTAAGCCAAACAACGAATCTATCTATTATTCAAACAAATAACTTGTAAATAAATAAATGGAAAATAAAAAATTATTAGAAAATTTTCGCTTGTGTATTGAATTGTTCGAAGCATTTTCAATATAATTCTATTGAATTAAAAGGGAAAATGTCATGGTTTAAAAATTATAGTTTTTTATTTTTTTTGTTTTCGTTTTTTCATCTTAAAATTATGATTTTTTAACATTTTTCGGTATCGCTATTCAGTAAGAACTTTAGATGGCACAAAACCGAAAAACATTTGTCCTTGTTGTTGATGAGAGGAATTAAGCAACGAATACTCAAATAATAATAGCCAAAATCGTGGCTAATCAGGCTAAAAATATTCGTAAATGCTCGCTCATAAAAATCTCTTAAAATAGATCCTATTTCGGGTTTTGAAGAACTTTTGTTCTAAAATCTTGATTGGCCTGCGTTTTGTCCAGCACACGGCAATTTGATGTTGTTAAAGGTATTGACAAACGGCGGCATTTGAAGTTTTGATCGTCGGCGATCATCAGTTGAGTGGTAGCAAATGAACCATGTCTCACGATCTCGGATAATTTAATACCAACGACCACCGCTTAAAGGTGGCCTGACGATAAAAAATGTCTTATTAATCATACCATTTCTATCTGTTATAGTGATTAATAAAGACCGGGTTTTCAAGCTATAAAACATCCTAAACGTGTAAAAACGTGCCTTATAAATCTCAAAACGTGCAAAAATGAATTATTTTCCTCTCTGATATTTTTAGATGGAGAGACTGTAATGTTACAATCTAATATCATAGCTAATAAATCAAGTTTTTCTAATAAATTTTTCTAATAATTCTTAATCTAATAATCTTCTTGACTACGATAAACAATAAAAATTATACATAACAGGGGTATTCACGGTGTTTGTAAAATGTTAGCTCGTGTTAACTAGAATAGAGAAAAGTCCAGTAAGTTCGTGAACTTTTCTTAGGAAGACAGACGTTAAATTTTCCGCAATGCTATGCGTGCCGATCGGTAGAAACAAAGATAAAGTTATAACAGGGCTTATATATAAGCTTGCTGGTGTTTGTTTTGGACGCCCCAACGGATAGCAATGTAACTACATTTTCTACATAAAATATTGGCCCTGGTCTGTTAGATCGAGCCTTAACTAGCCGATTCTTAGAAGACTACGTCATCATTTTTCTCGATCTAACGAGACATAACAGAGTTGACAGGGTTCAGATCGTGTAGACGTGAATACACCTAATATGTTTTTCCGTTCTTAAACCACACTTTCACTGCATCACTACACCAGCAAATAATCTGGTTAGTTCAATGTCTACCAGCTTGATTGCTTCTACTTTTGACGTGGGGTGATTCTACACGAGCGTTTAAAACGCGGCGTTTGAACAGCTTGGAAGTACTGCCGTTTTTGTTGTGTCTATACACAGCGATCCAAACGCCGCGTTTTCTAGCTCAGTAGCAATATGAATCCAGTGCAAATAGGTTGTGCTGCATCTCTCTTACAACATATTCGCTGAGGAAGCAATCTACCAACGAAAAATTCGAAAAAAGGCGTTGGTGGACCATCCCATTCTTGCCGACCGATTAACATTCAGTAGTTTTCACACGACTTTCAATAGCCACAGAAAACATCCTGAAATTTTTTTTCAATATTATAGAATGTCAGTAACCTCTTTCGACGAATTACTTCATTTAATTAGTGGCCGCATGTACATGTAGCTTTTATTGTCCTGTTCGCATAGTCCTTAATAGAAGTGTCGTATAGTTGAGGACGTTTTTCTATCTCCGAAATAAATTTTTCCGTGCCGAACATGCTGATATTTGAGGTACAACAAAACTATACTGAATGAAGAGCGTTTCAACGGCTCTGTGTAGATTGCACAACGTTGCGAGCGCTGGCGTCACCAACGCACCCTTCTGCGTTCGAAGCGCAAAAGGCGAGCTAACGCCTCTCTCAAGGACGTTTGTAACGCTCGTGTAGAATTGGCAGCGCGTTTTTCTAGTTATCTAATGAGCTAGGTATTGCGTGCGTTAACAACGCCCTTTCAAACGCTGTTCAAACGCCGCGTTTTAAACGCTCGTGTAGAATCACCATTAGTGCTATACTCCCTCAGACGGTTTTAAACCACTAGGAATGTTTTTGTGGTTTTCTAATACATATTTTCCAATTGTTTAATCGTAATTAATCCTTCCATCGTCCATGCGACTAGTCAATGCAACATGGTCGTATAACTTTTAAAAGAAACTATGTACAAGAAAATGTTAAATTTCGTATAAAAAAATAAGAGTTTGATGATGGTTGCAAATTTTCGAAACGGCAAAAAATTAATGCAAAAATAAAGTAGAAAATTAAAAAAAGAAAATCACATGGAAAAAAAATCCTCAAATTTTCAAATTGTAAACATTGTATGTTTTGAACAGTAAAGACATACAATAGTACTACTTTTTGAAATGGGATATATTGAAATATACAATTAGATTACAGAATATCCAAATAGATAACAATAATAAAGGGTGTCTTCAACTATCCTCAAAAAACAAATATACAATAAAGAACGCAAAATACAATCCACTTGATATATAATCAAACCATTATAACAATATTTTCAAAAACGGAAGCTTATCTCAAAGGATAAGCTAATCCCCTACAGCAGGATCGGCCAGTGTGAGTTGAGCTATCAAAGGACGAGGAAGGACTGTCTCTCATTTTTTTTCAATCGAACAACCTGCTGTATTTTCAAATTTTAGGGCAAGGAGTTGATACCGTGTGTCTTTACTTGTCACATATTTTTATTTATCCACACACTAGCTGAATACATTATTTTTCAAGACCTTAGTCTTTTTTTGTGGCACAAAATTTTTTCTTTTTTTTTTGTATTACGTATATTTTATCTTATTTTTATTTTCACACAATTCAGGAAATTTATATGCATCGAGTGAAAGGGATTCACCAGAGATCGTTATACCATAGTAAAATAATAATTTAATAAATTTTGATTGTTATTATCTGATTGGAAGTGTTAAACTCAAAAAATCTCGAAAAAGTTTACATTATTAAGATTGAAGCGTTATGAAGACATTCACACAAAGACCAGAAAAAGTTTAAACATATTTTTTCAGAACAAAATTACACGATAATAGCAGTGTTTATCCTCATAATCAGCCGGCTTAAATCCTTGAAGTCCCAGGTGAATTTGGCAATCGCGATGTTACCATGGTTAAGCTGTAAAAAAAGCCTAATGACGTCCTGTAATGCCACAAAACGACTGAAAAAATGTGTCATCATATATAGAGAAAGTTAGGAGCATAAAACTAACCCTACAACATTTATAAGTTGTTTTTTTTTTTGTGTGTGTTTGTTTCACATTGTAATCTCGATCATTGTGGATAACTAAAACCAGATGTGCATAACTTGCTGATTTCGCATTGTATGTAATTCAATTATTAGCAGTTGTTGACGCCCGAGATGCTTTGATGTTTTTTGGCTGATTAAGACTCGCCCACGGATACCCATATGAATTGCTTAGACCCGTTGTGTTGATGCCTTGGTTCAAGGAGTAACGGTGGTAGGACCGGCCATCGTATGACGACTAGTGTCGCTCTTATACTATCAATATGAATACACTATTGAATAATTTCTTTCGCTAAAAAATATTTTTAGTGTCGAATATTGATTTTTGTCATATGTACTCATATTGATACATATACGAGTACTTTGAAAAGCTACTGGAATATTGTCAAAATGCAAAATGAAATATATGTACAAGGAAATACCCGAACAGAAATTGATCTTTATAGACAACCAAGTTTTGGATTAATGTCCTGTCGTCCTATGTTACCTGTCGCCCCAGAGCACATCACTTTCAAAAATTGGGCAATTAATAAAACATAAATCATACAATACATACAAACAGGTGTCCCCAACTTATATTAAGGAACGTTTTTATATGTGATGCAGGGGAACAATATTTGAGTATTTTCCAAAGCCTAAAATGATAATATTAATTTGTATGTACATTTTTTATTTTGTAAATTACATTGCCAAAACCTCGTTACACCTAAAAATGCTAAGTTTAACATTTTTTTCCATATTACTTCTTATAAGTTTAGTGGTCATAATTGATCTATTTGATTATTTTAATTAATTATACTTTTTACCTAAAGTGTTGGTTGAGATGAAAAAGTAAGCTATCAAGAGCGGGATTCGAGCCCACGCCTTTCGCTAAATACTCCGCTGGTCAAACAAATTGAGCGATCCACTCGGACACCAACTCCGCATTTTTTACTATAGTTTCTGTCGATATTTGAATAGAATACCTCTTTCATTACCAGTACTCGAATATTCTTAAGCGTCGCATACCATCGGTAGTCTCTAGCTTGTTTGGTTCCTGAGAGGACGTACATACCGTTGATCAATTTATCGATCGGATTCTGTACCTTCGATATTGATTCTGCATATCGCGGAAGCGCAGTGAGCGTCACCTTACTGCTGTCACTAGTCATCAGAGACAACGTCGTAGTACATGCACCTTGTATTGTGGAAGTCGCACCAAGCCGCAACGACAGTTTTAACTTTCTTTTGTTTTGAAATACGAGTCATCCTCCATCGTCAACCAAGTACCAATTTATTTCATTGTAAACCCTAGCCAGTTGGAAAACTAAGTGTTCTATGGATTTAAATTGAAATTTATTTTCATTTTTTCTGACTCATTATTTAATAAACTGTGATTATATAACATTTTGATTATTACAGTATTATCAATTTCCTTAATTCTACCTTAATACTACTTACTTTTCCCAATAATTTAAATTTAATTTATTTGATTATCAATTCAATGCAAAAATTAATTGAATATCCTCTGAAACACGTACGGAGGTCAGCGAGTCAAATACAAACCTCTCTCCACGTAGTAATCAATCGAATAAAATGTATTTCTTTATTTTCCATTTTTTACTAGCTATCATAAGACAATGGCAGGAAAATGCGAGAACAATGCTGGCATGGATGAAATCTTGATCATTATGGATAACTAAAACTAGATGTGCATAACGTGCTGATTTCAAAACTGAATATTTCGAAAATGAAATTGTTTGATCATATAGACACTATTTACACTAAGCAACACAGCCAAACCACTGGATAATTCGTTATTCCGACAGCAGCCAATTATGCATTCATTTTTGTCAGACCAAGGGCAGCGAAAAGATGCGGACCTGGAGACATTAACTCTAGTGACAAGGAAAAAATATCCATACTAAAATTGACGTGGCAACCAAAGAATCACGATTTGATTTTAATGTTTGAATGAAATTAATTGATGCTTATACACAGTCTTAGGTCATCGCTTAAACTGAACGAAACTTTCATTTTGAGAAGAAATTTAAAATATTTGGACGGTTTAGTTTTTCTTCATAGGGACACAGTCCAAAAGAACGGCATCTGAAGAAATTAGCTTTTTCTCAAAGTTGACCTTTACGGTCGGTTTTCGGTTTAGCATCAATTCGGTGGATAATATTGGGATTGACCTTTACCCATTGTTTCTCTTTACCCCTACCAGCCAACAAAGCCATTGCCGAATCTCGGTTTGTAAATCATTGAGTACCCGGGTAATAATGTTAAAATAAATATTCCCCGTAAATTACTTTATATTAATAGATATTAACATTAGTAATCGATTTTAATTTTTGACAAATTTTTAAAAAATTTAAAAAAAGCAAAATTATTTTTGCAAACTGTCCCCCTTACGAGCTTCAAATTTTCGGCTTTTGAATAACAGGAAGAATCACAATATCTTTGGAACGACTCCATTGATCAACTTATAGGTAATAGCACAAAACTCCCCTGCAAAACAAATCAAAACCAGAGATAATATAAAGTCAAGCTTTTGGGAGTTTTAGGTGATTTTATCTTTATTTTTATCCCTTGTAATGACGTAAAAACCACAGATTGTTGATATTATCTCAAAAAAGAGGTGGAACACACAGATATCTGATAAAAACATTACTCTTTATAAATTTTAAAATAGAAAAAAAATGAATTTATACAATGCTAGAAAATTTTAGATTAAAAGAAAGCATTGTATAAATTCATTTTTTATCTAAAGTTTTCTAGCATTGTTTAAATTCTTTCTTTTAATCTATTTTTTAACATTGTATAAATTCATTCTTTTTACATCCTATGTGTATTTGTAAAATTTAAACAATGTTTATAAATCCCAGTTCCTGAAGATGATGTCAATAAAGATAGAAACGTGGCATCATAAAGAAAACCTGATAAAAACAATACTCTTGCTGAAACGAGCAAACGTCATATTTTTAAAGTCGATGGTTGTTGGACTGTGAATCGGAGTACGCATCCTTACTACTTACTAGGCTATTTATTGGTTATTTGGAGATCCTGAGGTGCGGTCAGGTGTGAAATAGGTTTTAGAAAAACGTTTTTTTTATGATGGCAAAATTTCGAACTTCAGGGATTTATAAACATTGTATACATCTTACAAATACATGTAAGATGTGATTTTACACCTTTATATTTTATACATTTATATAAATACTTATATCATATTTATTATTATTATTGTATTATCCCAAACAAATAACGAATCGTCTATAATAAAAGCAGGAAGGTTAATTCGAATAAAATTCGGAGGTGTTGTTAATTTTAAATGGAACACTGGACCTCGAGGAAAAAATGCTTAGCCTGACCCAGTCTAGAAATGTCTATCTTTTTTTTAGTATGAAAATAAAGAGCTTTAAATGATAAAGGGATTTAAAGGGTGGTTTAAAAGAATCCGAGCCTTTTTAAATTTTTTCCCTCCACTGATAACCCCTATTCATTTTGCATCATTTAATATAACTAATAGCTTGCATTATTTCCTTCGGGCAAAAACGAACATATCACACTATACATCCTTGAAATAATGAGGAACAATGGCGAAAAAAAACCCGAATGATTTACGTAAATGACTTTTTTTTGTTCTTAGTGTCTAATAACAAGAACGTGCAGAGAGGTGTCTAATATCTTTTGAACAAATAGAACCAAAAAATGTTTCTTTAAAATATGCTATCTCATTACGTAGCCACCCATTATAATTGATAAGTTTGGTTATTTATCATTTTTTGTAGATTTTTGTGTGAATGCCAGAATCGGACTGCTTAAAAACAATGGCAATCGTAGTATCATGAAACGTGATGTATTATTGAATGGAATAATTAATCTTTCCTGAGTGATTGCTTTTAGGTTTTCGTAGTCTGTAATTTAAATAAAGCTTATATACGAGCTCTTGATCACATCATTAAAAGTAAGATCAACCCGGACGGCTCATTTTCGTTTTTTTATACTTATTTGAATGGAAGAAATAGTGCTTTCAGCTATTATATATTGGAAATAATTTTAGTTTTATAAATATAGTAAGAAAATAATAGTATTGGGTTGTCCGGAAAATAATGCAGGATTTTGGTATTAAAAAAAAAAAAAAAAAAGAAACTAGTTACTTTAAAGCAATGTTCTTTAATCAAAATAATTTCCCATACTCTCAATACATTTCTCCCAACGTGTTGGTAACTTATTAATTCCGTCTGAGTAGAATTCAGAATTTTTAGAATTGATAAAGTCAATAAATGCATTTTCCAGTTCCGTTTGATTTTTGAATATTATGTGTTGTAAGTAGTGGTCCAGGTGTCTAAAAAAATGGTAGTCAGTAGGCGAGAGGTCCGGAGAGTAGGGTGGGTGAGGCAAAGTTTCATAGCCAAGCTCCAATAATTTTTGTGACGTTACACGTGACACATGTGGTCGAGCGTTGTCATGCAACAAAATGGGCCCTTTCCGATTGACCAAAGAGGGCTTCATTACTGCCAATTTCTGATGCATGGTATTAATTTGGTTACAGTATGATTCAGCATTGATGGTTTCGCCAGGATTTAAGAAGCTGTAGTGTATTAAACTAAATGAAGCCCACCATACCGTAACCATTACCTTTTTTGATGAGTTGGGGGCTTTGGAAAATGTATTGGAGCTTCTCCTTTGTCGAGCCACTGTCCAGAACGTCTAGTGTTATCGTAGAGAATCCACTTTTCGTCACATGTAACAATTCTGGCCAGAAATGGGTCATTTTTGTTTCGACAAAGAAGTGATGCACAAACATCAAAGCGCTGATTTTTTTGGCGATCGTTTCCAATCGCCTTGAGGTGGTCAGCGACGGTCGTTTTACTGACTTTGAGTTGCTCTGCAAGTTCTCGAACAGTTGTTTTGGGGTTTTCTTCCACCACTGATCGCAGAACATCATCATTAAGAGAGGAAGGCCTTCCACGACCTTCTTCATCTTCAAGGCTGAAATCTCCCTCCCGAAATTTTTTAAACCACCTTTGCACAGTGCACTCATTAACACAACCCTCGCCCCAGACTTGGTTAATGTTTCTAGCCGTTTGGGCTCCGCTTCGGCCGAGTTTAAACTCGTAAAAGAAAATCGTACGAAATTCTCGCTTTGACATTATAAGGATGACTGAATTATTTCCAAGTAGCGGAATGCTACAGAGGTAAACAAACAATATCATTTGGAAGAGGATTAATAAGTGTTGACATTCATACAAATGAGTAATCCTGTAAACGTAAACAGAATATTTTATATAGATTTTTTTTAATGAAAACTTAAAATCCTGCATTATTTTCCGGACAACCCAATACAAACAATGTTAATGAAACGAAATACAATAATGACTTGACATGAATAACAGGAAGAGCAAAGAAAAGGAGATGATTTATTTCATTTTTACAAACTACTCTCCAAATCTTAGCATCCACTTACCAAATTTTAGCGTCGTAGCCATCATAAAACTTGGGATGAACGGTTTCTCCACATTTATGTAACATGTACCACTGAACGTACATGATTTTTTTGTCAAAGATTGTTTCCACTACCAAAAGGAATTTTCAATTAAAATAAATTACACGGTACAGCAATTTTCAAATACAAATTTTGACATTGTTGTTTTACGAGAGCAGGTGGAGAATAATTAATTCAAAATATTTCGGTGAGCATTCCCCTGAGGGTAGCGTTGAGTGGTTTCCTCTCTTGGGAAAAAAACGTTCAAAGTTCTTTTCAGCGTTGAATATTAAGCAGTGGGTAATTTTCCCTTTTCCGCCCAAAAGAAGACTCAGCGGGTGGGTCTAGGTATTTAAAAGAAAAAAAACCCACGGAAGTACTATCTCTTTTCGTGATGCCCGCGACCTTTTGCAGAATTGAATTAAATCATTATTATACGCCTAGCTCCTTTTCCAGAAACATATGCAACGTGGATATGAATCAAACTGCTCTTTTTTTTTTTGTGTGCGTCTTTTTTAAAGCATTTGTAAGTATGTTCGAATGCAGAGCCGGTCGATTCGAACCCGGGGGTTTACAGTGATGAGCGCCTAAACCGTTGCGGCCATCGATGCTCCAGGTGATAATCTGTCAAAATGAGTTACGTAAGAGCACGACATAAAAAAGAAAAACGTGTGCAATTAGGAATCACTACTTACAAAAGTAACAGTAGCGTCGGTGACAGCAAACATTTAAACGGCGGAGAAAATGTAAAGATCTCCGGTTCTAACCCAAAGCCTCGATGAGTTTGAACTCTCATATACTTAGTCCGACACCCCGTAGGTTGATATGACCTCTCTCTCACTCTCACTCTCTCTTCCCATCTCCCTCTTTCCTTATCTTTACCTAGCTATATATTCACGTACCTAATCATCTGAATTTCTATCGTTCTATCACATACGCAAATGCAAGTGAAAATACAGAATTGTAGCTATTTTGCGCTGGACCTGGAAAAAGCATGAACCATAAAGATGATTTGTATAATTTTCGAAATATATACTTTTTATATACATGTTAAAATTAGCAAAAAGAAAACAGTAGAGAGGTGTTTTTTTAAATAATTATCGTCCTAAGTGGGGGTATAAAAATCAACTGCTCTCATAAACTTTCTCAATCTCGACGGAAAGGAGCAACTTCATCGTCAGCAAGTCCAAAGTTAAAGCAATTCCGGCCGACTTTCGCAATTCCCCCTCTCCCGTTCCAGCAGAGGTTTAAACTACATTTTACTTAAATTTCCCCAGCTCTTGGAAAAGTTGAAGACACGACGTCTGCACAGCATTATCTCACGAGAATCGTCCCGTTACACCGGCTGACCCAGATTTATCAGAGTTTTCATGACTTTGGGAATTAGCCCTCCATTGTCTTTTGCATCTCGGCAAGTTTGGACATAACCGTTTAAAATGTCATCGTGGTAAACCAGGTTAAACAATTTGTACCACAATGCGATATCGACAGTAGGAAACAAAACGAAAAAACAAGGTTTGAGGAAGTGACTAACTATATAAATGTTATAATTAACTTTTGCACAAAAATTCATATTGTTACAATTTAAGTTAAAAACATACTGGTTAAATTATTTTTCTTAGGTTGAGTAGTTTTACAGAAAACCAAGGGTAACACAAGTAAGTTGACACTGGTTGTGACAATTCTAAAAATACGACTGACGAAATATTTATCCTTCTTTTAGATTGCCTATAGACAGCCTTAATTTACTTTACTTTTTTTTATTACTTTTCAAATTTTACTATCAGTCAAACAACACCAAATTCAGGAGAACGAAACCAATCAGAACCATATAGCAAAAGAATGGCTACACTTGGAATTAACATTGCAATGAATTAACAATACTCAAACTAATCGAACTACACTTGAAACTACCGAAAAATGTCGCAATATTACATACATCGACCACGTCTCTGAAAAGTCGGGACGCTTGTTGCATTGACATTGTTCAAGCATTAAAAGTGTTTAAGAAAATTTAATTAAAACCGCCTACTCTCAACATGACAGACAAGAATGATACACGGCAAACAAACACTTTGAGCACTGAAGATGATCTCAATAAAGTTCGAAACGTTGGTACGATACAGAAAAAGTTGTTCTAAAACATACCTCACACCAGACCGATCTCCGAATAATCAATAATAATAGTAATAATTAACTACCGGTCACTAAACACCACACAGAAACAATTTATATTAAAAAATCATATACAAGCTAGGTCCAAAGGACTGTAAAAAATTGAGTTCACTTCATTGTAATATAATTAAATGATATATTATTTTGCGATGTCACCGTGATAAACAACTCAATCCCATGACTTATGTGTTCTTAGACTTATTTGATATTGTTTGAAGAATTAATTGTTCAATGTATTTAACTAATTTTACTATTTACTACCTTTTACTATTTACTATCTACCTAACTTTTAATATTTACAGTACCATATTTATTTGTAATGTGTATGCTTCTAATAAACATAGGGATTATATGTCTAGCACACACATTTATCTTCACACTGTTGCCAATTTATGATTCTATTCTATGATCTGAACTAAATTGTATAAAAAATACACATTTTAAACAAAATAGTATTTACAGCGGACTTCCTCTACGATCAACGTTTACCATTAGACAACATATAATGTACGTGTAGATGAATGTAATTGTCAATTCAAAAATAATAAGAAATAATAAACTTTTGTATTTAACTTTACTGTTGTATTGTAGAGCCTATCATAAAGAGGTCGATATCTCGGCAATTATTTCACACATATACAATCATTGACCACATTCCCAATATTCCAAAGAAATTAATACAACTTTTATGGAAAAAGAATGGAAAGTATGGGAAACTAGGGCAATCAAGGTGGAGATTTTCTCATCGAACCCATCCTTCATTCCCAAAAGTTGTTTCGCATGTTGGGAAATCGAATATATCCTTAATTTTAGTAGTCATTAAAAACGAGTATAGAAAAGGACAAGGAATATGGTTCGACAATAAAAACTTAGGACTCGCTGACACGATGGTCCGGGAACACTGACACCATGCAATTTCTATTACGTAAATTGAAACTTTTCCCCCAATTATAGAAAATTTAAATAGATAAATTTATAACGAGTGAAAGCAATTTGGCGATAGATCAAGGTCAATGATAAAACTGAACCTAATTTTTTTCACTTGGTCATTGAACGACTGCCAAATCTTTTTCGTATGTTCCTCAACTGTCTGAAATTTTATATCGCCCAATTATCTTTGGTACGAATTGAGGGAAAATTAATATTGAAACATCATTTAAAACTACACACTAATCTAATTCGACTTCACACTATTAATTTAATAGGATAAAGAACGCAGTAGGTTTTCTTCATACTCGAACTACACTTTGGTACACAATTTTCAGTAGTACGTTACTTCCTACATTATATGTTATATACGATAGATCTAAAAATGTATCCACGGCTAACTAACCCAGCGAAGAAAGGCAAATCGGAAATGGCGAGACGAGCCAAATTACAGGTCCATCACAAAACAGACATGGACAAATCTCATTAATAAAAATGATATAGTTCATAATTGATACATGTTTAGTTGTATGAACAGTATTTATTTTTATATTAATCTAGTAGGGTTCTTCTCTTTTTGCTGTTGAAGAAGCCGAGAAAACTTCTTCTATTCATATTTATCAACTTATTCGAAAAATCCGTCGTCTAATAATAGAGAAAGAACGTTGTTTTTGTCCTCCTCCCATTAACGTCACATAATCCGTCTCTACCAACTGTTTGCCAAACTGTTACCTACCTTACTTGTAAGTTTGATAGTTCTAACATTTTCATGTATAAGATTTATTACACTGGATGTAAGTGAAACGAGCAGGAAAATAATCGTACTAGGCTAGGCGGTAAGTAGTCAGAAAATAAAGGCTCTGAGGAGGAAGGAGCACAGTCCAATAAACAGCCGACAAACCTCAACGGCTTTCATTCCTGAATTATATTGATTAGATCTCATCAATTTTCACGGTTGATATTGCAAAGCTGATTAACAAGCTGCGAATGGGTATAAAAGCGGTTACGGAGGAAAATAGAAAACCACTGATGAGATGAAAGGACACCTTTACACTTTGAAAATAAAATAAAAGAAATGATGAATCTTATTTTCAATTTTTTCATCGTTCATTAAAGAAAAATAATATTGTTATTTTTGTGGGAACCTGGTGTTAAAGTAACGTAGCAAGTATACCGCTAATCCCCTGCATACAAGCTTTTACCTCCCCCCATTATGTGGAGAGCTTCGACTTTTTTTCAAGTAAATTTAATGCGTTTTTCAAGACGATATTCAACATCAGGGCAGCGCCAAATCTGATTAATTATTATTATTATTATTAATTTTTAAGGGAGTTTTAACGGCTAAGGTCATTTCACGCCCTGAATTTTCTTGTTATTGGGAACTTTAAACCTTTTTAACCTAAAAAAAATACAAACCGAATATATCGATGGAAATGGATTTTATAATACAGAAATGTAAAATAAAATGTTAGTGGTCGATCTATTCTTCTAGTCTTAACCTATTGTAGAACCAAATGGGTAATAATGATCAATCTGTGTAGATTGGAAGGTCTAAATTCTCTACTCACTCTTTCACAATTTTTCTAAAGACAGCGTCTAACCAGGAAAGCGTGTACTACCTCGATTGTTTGAAGATAGTAAAATAGAAAATTTGTTGTAATAACAGATGACAGGTTGGTAGTAAATTAATTATGGTGGTTGGTCATAATTAAAAAAGTTTTATGTCAGTTTTGTTGAGTAAAAAGGAAAAAAAGACACATAAAGTAGTGATAAATTGGTGTATATAGATAGCAACAAACACTTAATACTGTATGTTTAAACAAGAATATATAGAAGGCAGTAGGACTATTGTAATATGTATTAGAAAAGAAGAAAAACCCTTCCTCTTGTCTTAAAACCGTCTGAGGGAGTACAGCACTTAGAGGACACGTCAAAAGTAGACGCAGTCCACCTGGTAGACGTTGAACTAACCAGACGTCAAAAAGTCAAACCATCAGGTGTATTCACGATCTTTGCGTTAACCCTGTCAACTCTGTTAGGTCTCGTTAGATCGAGAAAAATGATGACGTAGTTTTGTAAGAATCGGCTAGTTAACATTGTTGTCTAGTTAACATCTTACAATTTAACACAAAAGAAAACCAAAACGAACAACCAAGGACTGTTATAGCATTATTGTTTCTTCTACTAATCGCTACCCGCAGTATATTGGAAAAATTAACGGTTAACATTCCAAAAAAGGAAGGCGCTTTCACGATCTTACTGGACATTTCTCTGTTCGAGTTAACTTACAAAATCGTGAATACTCCTAGTATATTGCTCTCATGTGAACTAACCTCTCATACGAAGACTGGACGCAGATTGACTATTATATAGTTAGAGTCTGTTGTGGACAGTAATTCTCTCTTATATTTATTCTGAACACTCTTCCTTCTAAATATACTTCAGTTTACCTACGATTAAAGCCTAATAGAAAGGAAAATCATTAAGGCGGCACACAGGCTATGGAGCGTAAAAGCAAAGAGACTGCGTATCGTTTGTCTAGCTGCAACCCGACAAAAAAATCGTAGGCCTGTTATTTTAGATTGAGGTTAATATTAATCAAATTCGTTAATGTAAATAGATTATGAGCAATTGAAAAATTAATTTTCTGTCTTCTTTGTCTTCTTAACCCCCGTTCTTCGCTCTTTTGCTGAACAACATGAATTCAACATTGCGTTTTACTTTCACACTGTTTTGTATAAGGTAAAAAGTAATTTTGATTCTACCAACGATCCTCTTGATCATGGTTATTTTCCATTTTGTGAAAACAATTTATTTTTGAACGTGTTTGTAAATAGGAAAGAAAATAATAAATTATAATAATAGTCATACAGTGATTTTAATTAACTTAATGACATAAACAATTAGTTCTAAACGACCTTCGTTCGTTAGTGCTAATTTATGATTAAACTGATAGGCACGACAACTCTATTGAATCTGTCTATTCTCGCCGATTCAGAATTCACTTAAACGCACTTTGGCTTCAATGAAAGTTCAAGTGAGTTGGTACGTTCTCGTACGAGTAGAGAGATCAAGTGTCAATCATGCCAATCATGCTAAAACTGCGCTACTTGGAAAGAAAAATATATAATTAAAACAATCGGATTTTTCATAATATTATTTCAAGTTTTTAGTAGATATAAAAAGTAAGTGTCACGAGCGGGTTGTTGTTGTTTTCCGAACGATTGTTTCCTACCATTTTGCCTCATATAATAAGGAAACAAATAGTTCATATTTCTGGGCTCAATGTTAAGACCACGCATGTTTTTAATCCTCAATAATTTTCAATTAATTAATCTTTAATTAATGTTTTGGTTGAGATAAAAACGTCAGTCTCACGAGTGGGATTCGAACACACGATCTTCGGCTAAATACGTTACTGCTCAACCATTTGAGCTATCATGTCTCCGATCCACTCGGACACCAACTTCCCATTTCAACCCACCTTTCGAATTTTCCCTCTTTTTTGCCAGTTTTCAAATGTCGTGTAATCTATTTGTTTCTCAGCGACAAATGAAATTAAAGATTAATTAATTGAAAAGAATTTATTTGGTAATACTGACCACGGAACCGGAAAATTCAAAAGGTGGGGCTTAGATGAGAAGTTGGTGTTCGAGTGGATCGAAGTCACTATAGCTCAAGTGGTAGAGCAGTAACGTATTTTGCTGAAGATCGTGGGTTCGAATCCCACTCGTGAGACTGACTTTTTTATCTAAACCACAACCTTAATTAAAGATTGATTAATTGAAAATTATTGAGAAAAAACATGCGGGGTATTAACATTGAGCCTAGAAATATGAACTATTTATTTCCTTATCCTATGAGGCAAAATGGTAGGAAAAAATCGTTTTACCAAAAAAGCCAAAGATCTTACTGATTTCCATATTATATGTTTTCATAATGTGGTTTGGAGTAATATTTTAATGTTTATGGTAAACAGATTCAAAAAGAGATAATATCCAATGTCCGTGAAGTAAAATTCTAATATTAGAACATAATGGCCTATAATGATGTCTGAGACTACGTTCACTTATAATAAATTTCCTTTTTGATTGTACTACCTAAAGGATTGATATTTAGCCAGACTTTGATCACTTCCATAGTAGAATCGAGTATCGAGTTAACGTGGTTGGATGGGTAATAAATGAGCTTTTTAACAAATTCCACCTCCTTTTTCACTTTCCAAGATTTCCTCTATGACATAAATTTAAAGGGACGTTTATCGAGGATATTTTATTTGCACGGTTGTTCAGTGTAGAATTGATGGTTCCCATGGGAAGAACATTGAGGCCATCATAGCAATGAAAACAGACTTTTATATCGAATTTCGTAACCTCTTAACCTAGTGATAATAATAAAACTCCAACCAGTTTACATTTCTTGGGAGAATAAGAAAATAATGACTCTCTGTTTCTTTCGTATTGAACAAAATGGATAGTAATATGAGTCTGCGTGATGTAAGATAAGCGTACGCGCGAGTGTGGGCAGGTGGGTGAGTGTGTGTGACTGTGTTTGGTGATGTATGGGTACATGCTGCGTGATAATATACAATTTTTTCAGCTGTTTAAACACATCATTTTGCTTTGTTGTTCAGCACATATTTACTGTTTTACATGATTTCTGTTGCTTCCATGCCTACGTGTTACTTTCGATTTAAAAACATTATTATTATTAAAACTTGTATTAATATTTTTTTTAAATGTTTCGTACTATGATATAATTATCAAATAAAAGAAAGGCACTACACCGATACGTATTTGTATGGTAATGTGCTACCACGATTCAGCACAAGTTCAACGATTTATGCCAAGTAATCGACAGAATATGAGACCTTGCGTTGTCATGACGGAAGACGACATGAATGGCCTTTCATATTTTTTCGACAATACTGTTTTGTTAAATTTGCCATTTTAAACTGTCTTATGTTTATTTATAAAGACTTCGTTTACAAAGGAGTATTGGCAAGATAAAAAGTGCGCTCTTTTCAATTCTTATCCTTAAAAACGGTGGCCACTAAGCCTCAAAAAACGATCTTAACTAAACTTCTATAAATGGGCTTCTAACCATCAAGAGTGACCTAGCTAAATAAAATCACAGGTGTTTCTTTTCAGAGATATTTTGGTGAATAAACATGATTCGTTTGAATGGTTCACGTATAATAGAGTAAATATTATTTCATGATAACGTTTAGTCAATTTAGTCAAAGAACATTATTCCGTCTTAGGATTCGGACTGCCATTATTATTGATGTGATATATATATTTTTTAAAACTAATTTGTTCTTTTTTTTCTCGATGGTTCACAAGCTTTTTGGAGAGGTCTGACAAAGAATTGTCAGTAGAACGGAAGGGGTGCAATAAATACAGGAGAACACCAAGATGACATACTATACATTAAAAATTTTCCGAAATGAGTGCCGTAAAAACTCCGTCGTTTGCACGAGATACAGCTAGCACGTCGGCAAGACCAAGCAACTTCTTCCAAAAACAGTCATAAGTCTTGCGTCCGGCTCAGTCAGATCAAATCGAAAATATGACAAAAATCAACCAATTTGGAGTACGTTTAGTTGATCCGTATTAATTGTAGAAACGAGGAAGCACCTCCGCAACCGAAGCATGGTCAGAATATCGAAAAGAAGTCATTTGAATTCGCTAATTATTTGATGATTATTGATGTGAAAAATTCAATGAAAACCTGTTGATATTTTTTCTTTATTTCTGTTTTTACGATATTTACCTCATACAGTCATACTTTTAATTATTTTTGATATAATTAATTCATCTTTCTTACTATTAATTGATGTAATGCATTCTAATTATTTCTTTAATTTATGAATGTTGAAGGTAACTTAATATATTTTGGTCATCACAGTCAATATTCCCGAGTCCTATTATTATTCCATATTCAAATTATTTATAAAACGTGTATTAGATTTGGGATATAAACCTTTATGTAAATAAAATACACTAGTGCGCCAAGTTATTTACTTGCACTATTCGTTTTAGCTTTAACGATGGTAAAAGATAAAATCTAAGTACAATCTTTTTACCATTCCTCAATTTTCTTTTCTATTTTTCATAAAAACTTGGGCTCGAGAGATGGCTTATTTCTTTATTGGTTACCCATATTATTTTTCGCACCTGTTTGTCATTTAAATCAAATTCCGTTTTCAGATTTACCGTAGTAATGGTTTCCCGCTAAGTAATACGTTGAGTTAATACAAACCATCAATTATTGAACAATTGTGCCCTAATTTACCTTGCAAATAATGTTAGACATGCGCTTTGGTAGGTCAAACATGGGATAACAGAACATTACCCAAAACATAATTGTAATTTTAAATTTATGCTATGTAAATAATATTTACTTTATAGAGCAAAAATTTAAATAAAAAGTTAACAGACACACAAAATCGACTCATTTGAAGATCTTTAATGAATTTTAAAAATTCACTACGCTGCGGCAAATCTTTATAGAGATTCGGGAATTGTAGCGAAGCTGTTTCATTTCATAACCGACGAATGATAGGTTCAAGAAATACTGATTTTACGGCTTATCTATGCTCTTATCAATTGGAATTCATTATTCCCCTTCACTTCACTCTGACTTTCCTATACTGAACATTTAAAAAAAAGTTTATAAATGGAGCCAGATTCTAGGAAATTTTGTTGCAACGCACAACGCATTGAATTTTTCAAAAATTCTTCAAAGGTTTTTCTCTGCACAATTACAAAAATGACATTTAAAAACTTTGCAAAAATTTATGTTTTCAACGCATAGAGAACAATCTTTTATTTAATCGTTTAAATTAATTTACTTGGATTGTTCACTTTTTCCAAATTGAAATATTTTTGATTCAGTTTCTAATGACAATTCCTTCAATTTTCTTTAATAATACTAATCGAATCGGTACCAATTTTTACAGCACTTTCAAGATGCATAAGGGAATAAATTTTAAATAATCTTGCCAAATTTTATGTTAAAATCTGTCCCTACTAGTTTTGTAAACTTGAAGCATTCCGAGAACTAACAAACTGGACGTATTGTACAGGGTGTTCGGTTACTCGTTTTACACACTTTGCCAGTAGATTCTTCCTTCAAAATGAAACTAAAACGTCCTTATTAACTATGGCCCGGAGTTATTCCCCTTTTTGATTTTTTAAAATTTCCCAACCTTGCTTCAAATAGACAGTGAAAACTCCAAAAATAAAGGTTTTGGACAAATCCGTTGATACCGTTGAAAACTACGTAAAATCTAAACTTTTAAACGGTCGTGAAATAAGGGTTTAGTAGACAGTGCATTGAAAAAGGTTTTTTTTTCAAAGTTGAAAAACTTATTATGGTAATACATAACTACTAATAGCAAACCTCGCGACAAGCAAATTTCAGAAAACGTAATTCATTTGATTTCCTTTTTAGGGGTGTAAGTGCTTTTTAATTACTTTTTTCAAAGATGAAGAAAAGGAAAAAATCATGATGGACGAATTGGTAAGACGTACAGATTACTAGTAATAAAGAAAAAAGAACGTACGGAAATTTTAAGTTTAAATTTTTAACTTAATAATACAATAATCCTTTAATCAATGTTGGAGTCGTGTTGGTAAATAAGGAAACACTTGTACAATTTCTGTTTCGAACAAAAATTAAAAAACAAATAATTCGTACAAAATTTCAATGTTTTTATTGTTTTTGTAAAATCTTTCCACCTTCAAAATCCGTCAATTGACTTTTTCCTTTCCTTATCAATTCCTTCATCTTTGAAACAAATAATAAAAAGGGCAGTTACGCCACTAAAAAGGATATTAAATGTAGTTCGTTTTCTGAAATTTTCTGCTCTCTCTGTTTGAAAATACGAATTTAGGATGACCACAGTAAGTTTGTCAACTTTGGAAACAAATTATTTTTCGAAGTTCTCGCTACTCAAACGCTTATTTCATAAACGTTTACAAGTTTAGTGTTGTTGATCACATATTTAGGAAATTTAACGCGGTTTTCAACATTATCAACGGATTTAGCCATCAGCTATCAGGAATTAACACTCTTTATTTGAAGCAAGTCCGTGAGATCTTAAAAATTCAGAAAAAGAGGAATAACTATAATAATAATAATAATAATAATAATAAGTTTTCTCAAATTTGTTGGAATTTACAATGAAATTTAGGCCTTTTCCCATTTTACCATTGAATGCCTGCTAATGTCTGCATAAGAGTTGTGCGTGCATGATTCTTTTTTCAGAAGCTTTTGAGGCTGCCGGAGCGGAAAAATAAAATGGAAGACAATAAAAATTGCGGGGTAATACAGTACAATGCCCAATATCGCAATTTAAATAAGAAAAATAGCTCCTTCAAAAAAAAAAAAAAAAAAAAAAAAAAAAAAAAAAAAAAAAAAAAAAATATTATTGTGTTTTGTTTCTTATTATTGTTATGTAGAATTAGTTATCATACTTAAATGGAAGAATAAAAGGATAAAGATGAGCTAATCACGCTGAGATTGTTGCTAGTCTGACTCCATTATTATTATTATTATTATTAGCCATACAAGCCTATGGGGAAATTTTAATTTATAAAAAAAATTCACAATTTTAATTTAAAAAAAAAGAAACAGAAATAAATTTTATAATTTTATTAAATTTATTGTAACTTGGCCTTCTGAATTTTTGAAAATCAAAGCTTGGATGGCAATAGGATAAATTAGGTTACGAGTGAATGTTTGGAGTCAGAGTTTTATAGCACTCAGAAGAGATATAGCTAACCTAAAATAGAATTTTTGGATGTTAGGGCGTGAAATGACCTTAGCCGTTAAAACGCCCTTAAAAACTAATAATAATAATAAACTGTTAGGATTCGGACCGCAGTTAATTTGAACTTTCTGGGCACATTTTGAATGTAGAATCTCCTGATAAATCTGGGTACAAGAGTAGTCCCGCATGCAAGCACCCTATGCTTAGGAAAACAACTGCATGAGCAGTCAGAATTATTTGAGCATAGAAAACACATCAAAAGTAATTTGAAAGCAATAACAATTTTACGTCATTTTTGAAGATATAAATATTACAATAAACTGATCATTTTTTTAAGTTAAAAAAAGATTTTACAATATGTACTATCTAAAACAAATAAAAAATGCACTGTTATATAATAATTGTACAGTAAAACACAATAGGTATGTTCCCTTTTTTTAAAGGAGTAAAAGCAAATTTTGCAAACGTTTGCAAGTTTTCACAACGATCGAGCGTGTTGGAATAGGTCGTCAATCAAAGTGCGTAACAATGGAACGGTGATGGTAGACGCGGATGCACAGAACTGAACGATGCGGCTTTCACTCTCCATGCAAGGCCGTCACACCTAGCCAGGAGTTACGTTTAGGCCGAGGCCCCAAGACCTTCACATTACATAGATGTTACCCATCACAATTCAGACGTCAGTTCGGTTCTCGTGACTCGTTATGAATTGCTCATAAGTCATAGCCCGGATTCGGCCGGGCGACGAGGGCTTATCAATCTAAGGGGGCCGAGATGGACGTTCGAAATCTAACCTTGGGCGATTAGGAATTTTCCCTTGAGACATAATGGGCCGAAGGGGACGTCCAGTTTGATAATATATTCAGGCCAGCTGGACATATTTGACATACTTAGGAAACGACATTAAACCAACAAGGTATATTTCGAATATCCTACAACTAATTAATTTCTCAAGTCAATGACAGACCAAAACACACGGAACCAATTTCATTCACAGGCTATGATGTACATTATGAAAATAATAAGTTATATATAAATCATTACCACCGTCAGTTTAAGTACGTAGTCCTACACTAATCCTGTGGGTTACAGCCACTGTCCCTCTATGATTAGCATAACTGGAATACAAGATTTAACCATTTAAAACAAATTACAATCGGACGTATTAATTATAGATCATCATACTTAACAGGATATCAATGAAATATTTTTTTCAGGCTTACTAATATAAAAAATATATTGCATGTATAAACCAATTTTTTCAGTACAAAAAAATAACATTTTCATTGTGCAAACGTTTATGTTTTGAAAAGAAATACGGTACCGCGCCAGGCAGATTAAAAGTCAAATTGCTTATTATATTATTTGTAAGAAGTGGGCATGAGCAAACCTCAATCGTTACCAGTTTGCCCTGTTCTATTAGAAATAAAACGACTTTAAGTGAGGCTCACTTTAACACTTGACAAAAAAATGAATAGGTTTGTTTGCGCTTAAAAGATTCTGCTGATATAAATTTTATTGTTATTTTCAAATCGTACATATTCTAAACGTTAGTTCTTTCAAAACTAAACTTGAGTTTGATAGTATTCTTAGCTTGTATTTTTTAATTTATTGTTCTATCTAGTATTTGTATTATTGTAATATAATGATGTAAATATAATATTATATTCGATTTTTTCTTTTCTGAACGAAACAAAATCAACATGTCAGCCAGATAAATGAACAAAAACTAATGATTGGGCTGGTTAAATAAAAATAAAAGGGAAGATTTCTTAACAAGTACATCTCACTCACAATATAAAAATAAAAATGATCGGATCGAGGTGTTGGGCCTCCAATAAAAACGCCGAAGTACGACCTCTGGCTCCAGTAAGTTTGGAAATAAGAAAAAAGGGGAAAACTTTGGAAAAGAATATTGAAGAGGGGAAACGAGAGATGCTTACTAGGCGAGGTTTTCAAAGGAGAGTTTAAACAGAGATGGGTGGTTTTTCGAGTTTTAACTAAGCCGAGGAAGATCGAAAAATGTCGGAAAGGGCGCAGGAGAGTTTGCGGACGGGTCTGAAGAGATCAAAGTGCGGAGCCGATCAGCTGGATTTTACATGCATGGCAAGTATTTTAGAAGGTCTTTTTTAGTTTTATAATCGAACATGTAATACAAAAACTTCGAATTTCCATGTAGAATCGATGGGGATCATATTTGATCTTCACAAATATTTACAAGACATTGCAAAACGGCTCACATCACAACATCTGCTCTCCTGTAAATTCTTGTTTTCATATATTGAATACTTTACTAAGGCTTCACTTAACCAATCCTTCTCAGATGTTACCCATGGTTAAACTAATGATCTAATCTCTATATTTTATAAACGTTAAAATAACTAACAAATTCTCAACAACAAAAAAAATTATAAAAAGTAGACGGATTTTGTCTTTATATCTGAGTCCGTGGAAATATTTTAAAAAGGAAAGCAATGAAAAAAAACATCTCTATGCTCTTGACACCTACTAATTTAAGAAAACAAAACAATTAAACAATTTTAACTCCTTAAGTAAAAGTGTTCCTAAAGACGCATATATTTTACACCTACGTATAGAGATATAGAACCTTAAATTTTAGTAGAATTTTGTAATTCAAAAACAGCAAGTAGTTTTAAAGAAGATATAAGAGAAGTGCAATTAAATATGTGCATTTAAACTGGAGATTAGGAATTTAAGGAAAGACTGAGTGAGTATTCATTTGTTCGCAATCAAAATTTATTTTATAAACTTTCATTGTTAATTTGTATTTTTGTTTAGAGATAATATAACGATCATTTCGGGATAGAGTGATTAAAGGGTTGACAAAAGACAATATTTCCCTAACACTCAATACGACACCAAAGAGTAACGTATCTACACAGAAATCACACACTTTGATTAAACCTAAAATTTCGATATTGTGTACATCATTGTATAAATTCACATTCAACTCTTATATGTATTTGTATATATTTGTATAATTTGAACTATGTTTGTAAATCGCAGGTTTTTAATAAAAATAAAAACATTGGAAAGTAAAAAGAAATTTTCTAAACCTACATACTTACCAGAGCGCATCTGACTATCTATAAATAATCATTAATTAACGGTTACTAAATACTACAGATAATAATTAACATCGACACTGTGGAATGAGAAGCCATGCCAGCCTCTCACAAGGGTGCATATTTCGTATCATCCTGTATAGGATTTGTAGATCTGTCCTGTAAATCCCAATACCATCGTCCAATTCCCACGACGCAGATGAACCCTCCGTTTCGCATTAACCCTGGAATTTAGTCTAAAATGGTACAAAACCTTTGGGAAAAATCTGTGTTGGCGGGAGGGGCTTTATTGCGTTTGCTAGCGTACCTCCTTGAATTTGAAAATTAGGGTTCTTTACTTGATTGTAAATCAGAAGAGAGACTCTAGAGACAATTAAAATTATAAACAACCAATATCGTAATTATATTTATACATTAATTTGAGGTACTATTACAATTATAGTCAAATTCTTAATTATGTATAAATGGTTGGCCAAGAGAACGTTAAACTTAATTTAACAAAGTAAATTAAAACATAATATTCTTAAATTTTAAACAAGGAATTTTTTGTTTGTTTATTCAGCTTTCTGCATATATCAACTCTTCCTGTTTTCAGCTGGTTCAGCTCAAGGTAGCGGTGGGTGCGAGGTCTATAACGATTCAGATGGTCGGGGTTCCGGTGATGCCTTCGCCGAGGTTATCAAATTTACACAACTGATGTTCACTGCGCGACAATAGTTTAAAGGTTAGGGGAACGAAACGAAAATATTTGTAGGTGCGCACAGTACAAAACTTCACACAACTATGCCCTGCCTCCAAGCGAGGAAAACAGGCCCACTAAATCATGATTGTTTTCAGGGCCAACCGATTTTTAATTCCATTTGTATTAATTATAGGTGTTTTTAACATATGATGAAATATAAATATCAGAACAAAACTAAATAAAATAATAATTAAATTCAAACACATCTAATAAACAAATACATTTTTTAAACCTATTTATTCCGCTGCAAAAAATCTGAATTAGTAAAAATGTACATGGTGTACAACAGGCCTTCTACAGTATATAACAATGAAAACTACAGGCATCAGTTGATTTTGTTACTATACTCAAATCTACCCTGAAACCCCCAACGCAATAATTATATACAGTGAAATCTCTGATAATAAATTCCCCTGGTTACCGGACACTTCAGTTTACAGGACAGTTACAGATGCACCAGTAGGGAAGATTTATTTTCTACGTTTTTAACATTAGGGAACACTCTAAATAAGGGAAAAGGACATTGTCGTTTCATGTTACAGTTTGTAATACTGCGGAAAGTCTTTGAGTAGGAGACTAGCCTGTTCAATTTTTTTAAGGAAGCATAAACGATCTCTGAGTGTTAAAACTGCTATGTTTTTAATTATTCATTCATTAGATTAATTAACGTCTTCTCCCCCCATTCAAACTATTTTCTTTCTGATATTGTTTTCTTTTCATGATTTTCAATATCAGATTAAGTTCAATTTTTTTAATGTTAACACTAGGCATCGTCCCGACGAAGATTAATTTAAAACAATAATGTACTATTATTACGAAATGTTTGGCAGATAGAGAAATCGTAAAAATTGTAAATCTAAATCTACATTTCACATGGATGTTATATTTTATCAGTCGTCAAAAATCTCTTTATAGACTTATTTGTTGATTGGTGTGAGTACTTCTTTTCTTCAATGAGTGTGCGAGCAAGGGCGACCCGACTCAATTGAGGGTAATCCCACACTCTCCGAAATTCTAAATTTATCTAGATTCCGCTAAAATCAGTTTTTCCAGATTGCAGTCCATCTACATCTCACATGTAACGGACAAAATGGGAAATTCAATCTTTCAAATTTCCTTACACTTACCAGCCTACAATAATTTGTAAGTCAATTACAATGTTATTGATGAATATATTCAAATAAATGATGGTACGGCGAGATTTGAAATAAATTCTAATTGAACAAGGAATGAATTAATTAAATTTAAATTTTATATAAAACCAGATAAGTATAAAACAAAGAGAGATAATGGTATAATAGTATAATAGATAATAATAT
>CM077099.1:4720804-4734512 GCA_039619505.1 Cimex hemipterus | reverse complement strand
ATATATATATATATATATATATATATATCACCTTTTTATTAGAAACTCAGAAAAATAAAAATGTTGCCAATTTACGACTGAAAAATATATCGATTGACCAGAAAAGATAGACAGTAAGGTAAGTAAGAGCGAGGAAGGGAGTGAGTGAGTGAGAGGAAGAGAGAGAGAGATAGAGAGAGTGGAAGAGAGAGGGAAATATTTAAGATATTTTATACTTAACAAACGTTCCCTAGTTGACGTTTGACTTCAATACGTTTCATACGAATATATAGTAACATTACTTCCTTTGTGGAAATATTTTCAATAATTACAACATAAAACATACAACTAGTAGGCAAAAACATTGACTACCATGAAAATTTTATGAATGGAGTTCATTAATTTTAAATATAGAAAATGAAAAACCAGTGATGTTATACTATGAAACGAGGTTAAGTTAAAATCGTAAGTTTTGGTTTCCGACTTTATTCGTTATTTCACAATAAACTGACCTGATTTTTTAAAAATTACCGTCAATCTTATGTTCATCTTTGGTAAAAATAGTTACTCATAGAATTTATTGTATTTTTTATTTAACGAAACGCAGCGTGATGAAAAAGCAATAAAATCCACTCATTAAAATACACAACGTGCATTTTTTTAACGTGATAAAAAATTGACAAAAAGTTGATTTTTAAATTTTTGGCCAACAATTCTCCAAAATTTGACACCAAATAATTTATTCTAACTTGTCTGTACATTTTAAACCTTATGTTCTGTCTGTTCCAAATTGATAGTTACGTTTGAAGTATTTGTTAGGGTGGAAACCTTAATCCATAAATCTTATTAGACCAACGTCCACCATAAGCTCATCTTTTCGCTTTAATGATGATGGCTTATCATTTCAATCCAGTTCGACTCACCTTGATCATTTCGTAATATATCGTTTGATCCGTGGAAGAGCAGGCGTGTTACAGATAAATTATATAAATGGAATAACCACTACATTATTCAAATTAGGGCTGTTTTTTAAAATATATTCATAAGGAAATAAATTGTAACGACTAAGTTATAAAAATGAGAATATTTCTATTCGGTACTCAGTTATTCACTAACAGCGAACCGGATTTAGGTATTAAAAGTCAGTAACAACGATATTTACGCAGTCAATTTATTTTACTTATTATTATTATTATTATTAATTATTTATTTTTTTACGAGGGTTCGCAACAGCAGAGGTCATATAAACCCTCAGGGTGCCGGTGTTTTTGAAAAAAAAGCCCATTTGTAAGTATGTCGGGTTCGAATGCAGGGCCGCTGGATTCGAACCCGGGACCTTTACCTTACAGTGATGAGCGCCGTGTCAAAGACGAAACCCTGCGGCCACCGACGCCCCCTTTTATTTTACTTAATTCACGAAGAAGAGAGAATGTCAGCTCAATATATTGGTTGAATCCTGGAATTGGTTTTTTATTTCATCAAATCATTCAATATATATTAAAAATTCTCTATTCCAGTCTAAGGATAATAGAATATTTAATAAATAACTAGTATAGTGTATAACATAACTTTTTTAAACGTCAATCCATTTTTGTACAGAGTTAGGTTCTCGCTTTTCAACAATGCGTTGAAGTCACCCTAAATTTTCCCAGTACAATGTGAAGTACCGATTACCGGAAATTTCGAAATCTATGAAGTTTCACACAGGGATTTGTAAGACTGCTTGCGATTCTCATATACATGATTATTACATTAAATATGACTAAGGCTGAGATTAATAATGCAATACAGTAATTATAAGTTTAAAGAGATTTATTAGAATTTACAATTGAAAACAATACGTGTAAAGTATTCTTTTTTTATATTATTCAATTAGTATAATTTTAAATTTTAAATTATCACAAACAAAGAAAGAATCGGATGTGAAATTTTGTATTCCTTAAGCACTCCTCACTTTGAAAATATAGAAGCCTAAAGAAAACTCAATACTATGACAGTACAAGAAATACATTTGGAGGTTTGATAACTTTGTTATCTATTCATTAATAAAACAATAAACTCAAGTGTATTTTTTTTTCAAGAGGATTGTTTGATAAGGCCGTGCCCGAGCAGACTCTTTGCCCAACGATGGACTTAGAAGGCTCAAGACTTGGAAGTGCCGTGCACTACCATCCTAGATAGTCTACATCGGTTTAGCGAAGTCGTAAATTACAATTGAAGAGAAGGTATTGTCGACCGCATGAATTCTTGGCTTTTCTCTTCACAGGGGAGTGACGTTCGGTTTTTGAAAATCAGATGACCTGGACCGTGTGTGGAGGATTCGCGGAAGACGCTTTGCTTCATGTGCCGCGCGTGAGTTCTAGCCATTTAAAACACAGTCAGCTATTATACGGGGTGTAATCAAAATCCGTGCACGTACTGAAGTAATTATGATACAGAATTGATCTTTGACTCACTAAAGTACATTGAGGAAGTTCTTCTGGAATCTTTGGACCTCTTGGACATTTATGTATATTATCCATTGGGCATAAACATCAGTGTGGCATGATAATGCTCGACTGCATTAAGCTCGAATGATAATTCTAACTACTTGGAGGATGCAGTGATTAACAAAATGAATTGGCCGGCATATTATCCTGGCATGTATGACAGAAAAAGACAGGAGGTAGACATCGTTTGCTACCTCTAATAACCGTTGAACAGCCTTAAACCGCTCGCTCTTCTTGAAGAACTTTGAAGGTCGGTATTCGGTTTCACACCAATAAATCCAATCCTTTATTAGTAGGGGGACTTACTACTACTACTACTACTACTACTACTTATACCTGGGGGACTTAAGGGCCTCCCTTTTTTCTACAGCGGTTCGCAACAGAAGAAGTTATATCATACATTGGTGGCATTTTTGAAAAAATAAAAAATTATAAAAAAAGTGTAAGTAGTTGAATGCGGTGCCGCTGGTTTCGAACACGGGACCCTTACCATAGAGTGATAAGGCCACTCTTTGTTTGGTATTAGTTCATTGAATGTAAGTAAGGAAGTTGTAATAAAGAATACCTTGTAAAACGTTATTTCCTACTAAATTTAGATGTGGGATTGTTAAAGACATTAAGATTAGGGAGTAATTAATTTGTTATGAGCCTGGTTAGATACAATTATATTTTTTTACATAGGGTTCAAAAATTACAATTACAAAAATGTAGTTTTACAAATCATATATTTTTTTCATTGTTTTATTAATATAAAAATTGATGTAAAAGGACTGTTTACTCTTAAAATCGTTAGAGCTTACCAAAAATAGATATTTACAATAAAAATCGTTTAGAAGATTCAAATTTTTAGAAAAGCTGACCATAAATTTCACGAAAAATATTCGTCACACAAATTAATATTTAAAATTAGGAGAGGTGCAAACATGTTAAACAAAAAATGGTTTTGTTTTCTGAAATCAGTACTAAATATTATAAATAATTTTTAACGTTGCAATTACTTTTACGAGTTCTTTACTGATTAATCAATTAATTAATTAAGGGTGTTTTAACAATGGGATATCCATTACAAAATAGTATCTGTAAAATTTTTGGATTATACATTGGAAAAACATTGTGTTGAAATTATGATTGTTTTTATGGCTGCAGAAATGAGGAATACTACTTTACAAAAACTGATTCCAGAAGAAATAAGACGTAGCCGTGCGTAGAACTAAAAGTTCTCAAATTATAACTCATAGATGTATTGACGAGTTAGCGGGATTCTCACAAGAAAGTTAATTGACGGTTTTATTAGAAATGATCATTTTTGTGATTGTGTCACGAAACCGTTAATAATCCACTTTGCATATGTCGATATTATGTCGATAGACAGTGCTTTCGCATGCAGTTTTTTCCTAACCTTTCCACTCTATCCAACAAAAGGTCTCGCGAATAGAAATTTTCCCTTTTCCTAAGCCGAGAAACGGTTTTTTTTCCAGATATCGTAGGTAATCGTTATGAAGTTCGTGATGAAGGCCGTCACTAAATATGCCCTCATGTTCCATGATCTTTGAAATAACTCATTTTGAGTTTACGTAAAATTTTACTCTTCCATAGAAAATTTATTTTTTATTTTAACTAACAATTGCCTAATGTTGAACTCAAGAGAACAATCACTTTCACTTTAGGATAAAAGATCTACCTCAGAATCAAATCAAATCATGTAGTACATTCTAATTTTTTTTCGAAAGAGTATGACATTTATCTAATATTCGATATTTGAAATCTTCAGGGTGGATCTTTTTCAAAGAAATAAGGCGAGATGTTTGAACAAGTATAATACAAACTAAAATAAATAAATAATTAAATACAAAAAGGGGCGTTGTATGAATCAAATTGTCGAAAACTTACCAGAAAAGCAAACTTACTTATATGATGTATTTTTAAAAAATATAAATACAAAAAATAGATTATCAATCCATATTGTAATAAGAGGTAATAGATAAGCTTGAAGGTATATAGCACTAGAAAATAAGGAATAACAAATTCTTTCAAATTTTAGATTAAATTTTTTAATATTCAAACAACAAAAATGTTAGCTGCTGAAAATGGTTCCTTTTTTTATTACCCACCAAAAAGATGGATTTTTGTGCAATATATTCGTGTAATTAATGAAATACGTTTTAAACCAATGATCGTGATTTTTAATTTCATCAAGTTGATTTGTTCTGAGTAAAAGCAAACTAAGAAAACAACAAAAAACGAAATATTTTATTTTATCCTTAATACATCTACAAAATATACATATAATCTGGCTAATTACAAAAAGGGTTAGTTTTCCCTGAGGGAAAAGTTGAGGGACGGTATTGCATTCTATGAGTGGGGACGACCCCCTCCTTCAAAGAAACGGCAGATTCCCAACCCTCTTGCATCAGCATCATATATAAGAGCAAAGGAGGAACTTGGCCGTACAGTCTTGACCCGTGATTCTTGCAAGGATGATGTTCTTAAAGGTAAAGTACAAAATAGTTGTCAATATAAAAAACAAAAGAAAAAATATCGAACGTAACCCACCGGGAAGCGGCTCGGATCCCGTCAGACATCGCAGCTGGATTACTTTCGTTTTCAACTCTACCGGACTGCGACGGGATGGACTAGTGATAATATGTTTCCGCAACATAATCAAAAGTGCCGTACCGATGGAATTCGGCTTAATCGGAGTACGAGGGATTTATTTTTTAATTTTCACGCCTACAGCTCATCCCTCGATCGTTGGTAAATCGATAACCAGTCGTGCAAATTTTAAAGATTTACAGCCGCGAGACTCGTCGTGCTAATTGGTCAAGTCAGTTGCATAAAAAAAGCGAAAACCCCTCATTTCAGACTCGAACCCAAAGGGTAAGCGTGATAACCCCCTTCAGCACATCCGACATACTGAACCCAAAACTCTTGGGCTGTTTCTTCTTTTCTTTCAACCAGTAATTTTTACATGTACTGACAATGTGTATATTTACATAACGGTTTGAATAAATTACAAGATATTCTTTCAAAAGAACCAAAATTTAAAATTTTAATTTCTAAAAAAAATGCATAAACCATAATGACAGTGCCAATTTAAATTTATTAACTTTGTTTATTAATGTTACCACATTAAAATATAACATTAAACTATAACATTATTTTCTAAAACGAGATCACTAAAAATTTTACACCTTTACCTAACAACAAGAAATACAATAAATAAATATACATAGTTTATATAGTAGATGGATAATAGCTTTTGAATAAAATACTTCCAAAGTTTAAAATAATCAAGTTAAGAATTTTTTCATATTGATTAAACGTCAGGAACCAATTTTTATTTCTTCTAAATTACAAACAGTATCGGCGATCTAAATTTTGTAATATTCCATAATTTAATAAACCGATTTATCTGCCCAATTTTTAATTTTGATTGACGAACCGATTTTCCACAGAAATTGCAATTTGAAGCAACTAATTTTGTTTCGATCTTCTTACAACTAAAATCTTAAAAAATATCTTTGGCCAAGTGGCCTTCAGAAACGAGCAGTTCAATTTCTGGACCATTTCAAATTAGGAGTTCATTGTACTATTTCGTATTACATTCAGATCAATTTCCTTTTATATATAACAAATTTAGAAAACCCTTAGGCCAATATAAAAAATTAGAATATATTTTAATATTTTACATTTGCATTGGACTAATTTAACTCATAAATCATTATATTTCATTATGAAAACGACTGAACAATTAGCACATGACCCAGATTCAAATATTTTTAAACAAGGAATTGTTCACAATATATTCTGTGTTTACGAAGAAGATCCATCTTGTTCTCCTGCTTGCATTGATGAAATTTCGGGTTTTAGTTTTCTCTTATATATTTCTCGGTTAAGTAACAATTCTCATAATTAAAATATCCAAAAACGAGCCGCGGGAATTCTTCAATAATCTACGCTTTTGCGTCCTTGTAAGTTTCATCAAGCTTTCTAATAAAAACTGTAAATTGCCACATTTGAAACAGCTGAACGTTCCCAGAAAAAAACAAACTGTTCGTCAAATCGGACAAACTAAAGGTCTTCTTTTCCCTCTGAAAGTTATGAAAAGGACCAGGAAAATTTTAAGATTTCCGACCTTGAAATAAAATTGATGAAGTCTTCTTTCACTTTGAACGAAGGACGTAAATCTAACAAGCGCATGCCTTCTTTAGCTATGGGCAAGAGGATAAAGGTCGGGTCGGGTCTGTAGGTTTATGGACGGAGAGAATTTAACGCCTTCAGATACGAGACTACAATTAGGCGAAAATAACCTTTATATAACATTTCCACGAATCTGCAATCATCACTCGCAAGGAGTCGGGTGTTCTAGTTTTAAAAAAGCAAAACAAAAAGAAAATTTTATTAGATTTTCTTTTACTTTTGTGTTTGAGTTTAATGGTTTAGTTTGCTGTTTTTCATTTTGTACTTAAGATTTTTTTTCTTTTCTTATGAGACCTGTTAATACTTTTTTGTGATTTTATTATACATACATATCTGTTTCACAATTTATTTCTTTGTAAAAGAGATCGGTTTTCCATTCATATTTCTTTATCTAGCGACTGTCTGGGGTATATGAAATAACAGAGCAACTGGAGGACAAAATATTTATAAAGCGATTTTGGCTTTGTTAGAAAAATGAAGAATCTAAAATAAAATCAGTGTACTATCAATTACGATTTAGTACGACAAATATGTGAAAGTGGGATATTTATATTTTTCGGCTTCTTGAGTATTATTTTGAGATTCCTCTGTAAAAACGGAATTTTAAATTAAAATTAAAATTTATTTTCTCATACACCAACTAAAACAACCAATATTAAAGGGAACAATTTACCAGCAGACGTAATTTAAAATTTTATTAACATTCCTACTTAAATAAAGTCATTTCAATATACATATTTTTACGATTTATCAATTTAATGGTGTAAAATTTATTTTAAAATAGAGTTTAATTTAAAAAAAACTTCCTTTTTTTGGCCCAGACTAGGTAAATTTTGTAATTGACAAAACGTACTTGTGAAAATCGACGCATCTTCCGCATTTTCCATTTTATAATCAAATTTGATAATTATTTTGCACTACAATCTACAATTATAGACAGCAACGACAAAATTTTACTGGGGGTTCCATTTTTTATGTGCTTTTGAATTTAACGGCCTAGTTTCACTTCATTCTTCTGGATCTGGTTTTTTCTTTTTCCCTTCTAATTATACAAACTACAATTAATGACGAGGAAAATCCAGAATACAATGCGATTGAATAGTCATTATTGACTTAACGCTATTGTTAATTACAGAAAAGAAGAGAAAGAAAATCTTTAAGTTTAATGATTGTTTTAAGAATAGAGAATGATTTATTAAAAGGCAATTAACCTTTTATTACTATTAATCTAATTCTAATTAAGGAATACCACGTTTTCACTGTTTCCAATTAATTTGTTTTTAATTTATTAGTTTTCATTCATTAATGACCACCAAAACAAAACGTGTTCTAATGCAATGTGTACAATTATTTTTACTTTTAATGGAACCTTTTCCTCCCCAGGTTTAATATAGCAAGTATGCTCATGGTTCTTATTAAATATACGGGCATAAATTTAAGAGTTCGTTCGATCCATTTATTTATTAACTATTGCATTTAATGTTAATGTTAGCGAAAGCATTGCGATTAATCCATTCACCCTTGGTCAGGGGTGTCGTAAGTGGCAGTCGAGCCACCACCTACTCTTGTCTCACTATCATTTTTATCGTCCTTGTACATTCTCTAACCTTCGCGGACGAGCATTCCTCGCTTCTTCTGGCCATCCTCTCTCACGCCTTATGGCGGACGATGTTGCACAAACTTTTTATGCTTGCAGTCAGGCTTATGTCGCACCGTTTCGACAGGATCCGTGCAGGCCACTTTTCAATCGTGTCCAGGGGCGCGTTTTTGAAATTTGACGTATTGGCGAACAAGTCGGGATCCGCCTATTTGGGCTCGTTTGCCTTTCAAGTGAATGACGAAACACATAACCTAAAAAATGGAATAGAAATAAAACTTTTCATTGCATAGCACAAATTGGTGGATTAATTTCTTGTATTTATAATTCAAGTGTAGCAATATCTCTCTTGGACAATGAGATAAAACTAGCAAATTACGAATGAGCGTAGCAGACATGTCATAGTTTTTGCCAATTAAAATTGTAGTGTTCCTCCGTCCTCCTTGTGTCCTCCTCGTTGTATTTCTATTTTTAAGTTCTATTAATTAATTAATAATATAATATGTTAATAATATGTTAATTAATAATAATTAATATTATTGTCATAAAACCCCTTATCTCAGACTCTCACTTTCTCTCTCTTTCTACCACTACCTCTCTCTTGCTCACTCTACTCTAGAGAGGCTCTACCTTTCTTTCTGTCCCTCCCTTACCACCCACTTTTTCTCATTCATACACACTTAGGCTTTTTATGATACAATTTCACTATTCTTGTGTTTACCTACATGTAATTAATTTCTTAATATCCTTCATTTATATCTCCTACATTCTTTCGCGTCACTTTCTGTTTTCTTCATTATGTCCTTTTTATAATATATTTATGTATGGATGGATGGATGGATGGATACCAGGGAGTTCCCTCCTGAGCACTGCAGCTGTACAGCTTATTGTACTATACCCTGGCTCCATTTTTGGGGGAGGGCTCACAACACAAAGTGAACTTGAGCCCCCGTTGTACCAGTGTTCTTCCATCGAAGAAACTCATTTTTGAAGGGGGTTGGGACCAGGTTCAGGGTCGCTGAGATCCGGTCCCGCCCCTTCCATTGATGACTGCCGTGTCAATTTCCTTTAATTGCGGCCACCGGTCCCCTTAGGCGTCAGAAAAATTCCAGAGGCGACGGTGGGTTTCGAACCCACGACCGCGGGGTCTACTAGCCGAGAGTCTGACGCCATAACCGTTTATTTATGTTACATTTGAAATTAATCCCAATTTTCTTTTCGTTTGGGCAATACTTAACTTACGTTCTACTAATTGTTTTGATGCCTTTGGTTAATTTTAAGAATCGTTTTTCTGATACTAAAGCTGTTGATGCTAAACAGATCGTAATTTATAGAGGGAAAATACAAACATTGGAAATATAAACACAAGTAAGTTCAAAGGGGTACAGTTATATCACAACGGCTGTGCATTTGAAATGCGAAACTGTTATTTGGATTTGCCATCATGACGCAATTATTTGGAATAATATGACCGAAGAGGATGGTCCGATCACGATCTAGACCTATGATACCGAAAATAAAAAATAAATAAAAACAAAACCATCCCGGCACGAATCCGTTTGGAGCAATGCTTTTAAGAATGTAATTTAAATTGTCTCGAAGGGACACTGCTGGGAGGACGACGGCCATCAATCGGGTACTGATCGTGATCCTTCCCGGTTTTCGACTCTTGGGAATTTTTCCTCTTCTATGTCGGGATTCGTATGGATCGGTCACGAAAAAGGTGAAAGTCCCTCTCAATCCCCCCGGCAGAAAAGGGGATAAAGCATTGACTCGTATGCTGCAGCAGTTGACGCAACTGTACCTGGATGGTTGACCTCCTGGATACGACGGCTGCGTTTAACTCCGGCAATTACAACGCCTTGTTTTCAATGCCACAATTTCACCAAGCTGAAATTACGTTTTGTCAACAATTTTCCATTTTCCTGGTAGATGGAAAATCGCTTTTTCGCAGAGGTCGTCGGTCACGGTTCTATCCGAATCGTCATCTCGCACGTTTTCTAACTCAACCACTCCTAAGTAAACGCTATTGCGAATTGTTACATAAAGTTGGTTGGAAAAATAATTTTTATGTAATATCAAAACATGAAATGGCAATAACTCTTCCTTCCGGGCAAAACGACCTGCTAGGTGATGGGGTCAAACTGTTTCTATCTTAGCGGTGTTATTTATAATTCAGTCGAATGGAAGTTACTTAATTTTTCTATAGGAAGGCAAGTTACATACACACCAACACATATATTTATATGTACATATATATGTAATAAAACCCCGGGAGTATGGTCTACCTGTCTCTGTGCATTTGCTCAATATGTCTCACATTTTGTCGGTCCATCTGTCTCTCTCTCTCTCCTCTCTAACTTATACAAACATATACTTAAACTTTTATATTTCATTCTCTTTTGTATGCGTTTTTTAATTTCCTTCATATATTTCTTATACACTTAAATTTTTACGTTTTTTACATTTTTTCGTTTCTTTTTTCCTTCTAATACATATATTTTCTTTTATAATTATTATTTTATTTTATTGCAATCTGCTAATCCTCTTATCTCACTAATGTTTTTTTTTTGTCCTCTTTCTCTTTTATACTCATTCAATCTATTTCTGTTATTCTTTATCTTTTTCTTCTTGCTCTCTCGCTTTCTTTCTCACTCTCTGCCTTCATTTTTTCTCTCTAGCTCACTTTCGATTTTTTCTTTCAATTTCTTTCGCTCTCTCACTTGCTCTCCTTCCTCTCTCTTGCATCATATATCTTCTTCACACGATCTCTCAGTATTTTTTCTTTTCTTCCTGTTTTACAACGCATTCATAACCTACATAATTATATTTCTTTTTCTTCTCCGACTCAACACTCTTTCCCACTGTCTTTCCTTTCTCCTCCCTCCATCTACCTATTTCTACTTATCTCACTATAACTCTTTTTTTTCTAGTGTGTTACTCTCAAACTCACCCACTCCTTATCTATGTTTTTCCTTCCAATTATCGCCCTCTTTCTCGATAACTTTCTTTCATTCTTCTTAATTTCTCTCTCTCTCTCTCTCTCCTTGACCGATTTTTCTTCTTTTCTATGTCTCTCTCCTTTTTTCTTCTTAAATCTCATACTCTTTTTTTCAATCCTTTCGTTATCCATTTCTCTTCTCTCACTTTCTTTAGCTCTTTAACTCGTTCTCTTTTCTTCTTATTTCTCACTCTACGTCGTTCTCCGGCATCTATCATGACATCCTCACCCAACATACTCTTTATATTCATTTATCTTTTGACATATTTTTCTTTACTTTTATGGTCGTCTCTCTTTTTCTCTTTTATTTAACCTTCTCTCAAAAATGGATACTCTTAAGTTAAGAAGTAACATTAATCATTGCTGTTATTTAACTATGAATGAACAAATCACTGCGAAAATTTCACTAAGCAAATGCCAATTTTGTTCCAGAGCGTCTGGAACCGTCCACGCCCATAGAGTTAGTTCATGGCAATTTCAATTTCGTCATCTAAGTTATTGAAGGAACGATAAATTAACAAATCAAATACGCGCTTTAAAAATGAAAGAAAAAGAGAAAAACGAATGGACGTGCCATTTACGCAACGGTTACAAAATTACGAACCTTCAATCGTTGGAACCGTTCAAATCGCACAAATCGCATACAGAACTTTTCAACTTAATTCGATTGTGCCGATAGAAAACAAATTAAGCGCGGGCTTAATACGTTTCTCAGCTCCCCCGCCGGCATAGCCGTTCCGAAAAGAGCTTTTTCTGAAATGTGACGCAACCCTGTTGGCCGTGAGTGTAAAATTCTACCACTTCTGGATTTACACTAGGTACAAACAGTTTAATAAGTGGTGATCTCATAGTTTGTCTTAAACCCATCGTTAACATTTTGAAACAAGGAGTATCTGAAGGTAATTAACTGTTGATATACCTTCAAGCAGAAGGCTTTCAACCTGACTAAATCTGTTAGTGTAAAAAAGCAAATTATTAAACGTTCATTCAATCATTTATTACCAACATATTTCTGCAATTGTTTAATCGAAAAAAAAATCATATAAATGAAACATAAATACTTCTAATACCAAATGTAATATTTTTTACGAGGGTTTATAACAGCAGAGGTCATATCAACCTTCAGAGTGCAGTTGTTAGACGTTCTTATTTGTTAGCCATGTGTATTGCAATAATAGTAGTAAGTCCTCGAAAACTTGACGAAAAATGTAAGTGTTTTTCTTTCCTTTCAAATTGTACTTAAATCAAATTAATATAACGATAATAAAATTGATGCTATTGTATATATTTAAATAGATTAAAATATTTATTCATTTTGATTATAGGTTCATCTATTAGATTGCAGATTTTTATAACTATTTCAGCAATAAAAAATATGTTTTTAATCGTGTAATTTGTTTCATGGTTGGGCAACTTTTACACAAAGTTTTTTATTTGTTATTAAAAATAAATTTTATAGATTTATAATTTTTATGTAGAGTGAAATGAAAAACACTTTGATAACTTAAACTTATGAATTAATATAATAAATTTAATCATATGCTTCAAAAAAAGGAAGAAGACAAAAATCTCGAATAGATATTGATTTTCGCGGTTATTGAGCTCCAACACACAGACTTCAAATTAAGGATGTATATAGTCATATACGGATCATAAGATTAGAAGGAATGAGCCAACGACAGCGCACCGCGGTTTTCCTTAAAAGAAACATGTACGGCGTCGTACGCGATATGAATTGCGTTACTGTGCACGTTCACCACATGGAATAATGTTACAACGCAGGACTAATAACATAAAAGGCTGGACTTTTGGGCTCAGCGTTACAGCATCTTAGTGCATCTCAAACGCGTTTCGTTTTACGTTACATATTTATTTTTTATACAAATTTTAACTATACCGACGATCAATTATGTGTAAATTTAGTGAATTCAGGTTCACGGCATTTTGTATGTATGAAACTTTTTGACACACACACACACCTCATTAATAATTGTTTTGAGAACATTTTTATGTAAAGTTTAAAATAATAGTTTTTTAACTGTAATTGCCACTTTCAAACTATTTTTTAGCAAAAGTTTTATTTAATTGTTTATTTAAGTCAAATTAAAGTTGGCAAAGCAAGTATTAAAGTTCCTTAATTGTAGAAGTCAAACGACCAGGGACAAGTTTATCGGGAAACGCTTTCAAATTATAGGTGGCAACAATAATTCTCGTTTAAGTTTTATTCATAAGAAAGGGAGTTAATCTAGCAACAAATCCAATCTATGCATAATTTTTCCTCGCCAATTTCCTGCTGGACTTTTTTGTTTACTTCCTTTCATAAGCCAAATATAGATTTGTTTAGCTGATTTGAAAAATTATTATAAAGAATAAATAAAATTTTATTGCCAAATGTTTTATATATTATATATATATATATACCTTATTGGTTATTTAAGCCCT
>CM077099.1:4690822-4705792 GCA_039619505.1 Cimex hemipterus | reverse complement strand
ATATATATATATATATATATATATATATATATATAGGTTTTTTGGTATCATATATTTGAAACTATCGTTACTTTATTTTATTTTTATTATCTTTCTACAATAGTTTTAGTACTTCTCATTCTTTGGTTAATGGTTTCAAAATTGGTTTTAATTAACCAATATTTCAACCACTTTACATACAATTATACATCAGTTAAATCATTGCTTTGGTTGACTAGGACCAAAGGAAAAACACATGTATTAATATAATAATTATTAATGGTTTTTAATAATTAATATAATTTTAATTATTTTTTCATATTTTTAATAACAAATTGTATGTTCTGTTAGCTTTCTAAACTTATATTCCGACCTCCGGCAGACTGTTGTAATCCATTTCCGTAATGTACTTTGTATTATTCTATGCATAGTTAAGTTGTAAAAGATTATTTCCATTTATTTATTTACTAAAGTACTTTTTTTGTTCATTTTTTCCACCGCTGCCCAAGTCCTCGATAATTGAATATGACTAGAAGAAATTTCAATATATGCCAAAAAAGAGGAAAAACTTGAAAAGTTCGTAGGTTCAAATGTTAATTAGTTGGTGTCTCGAGGGCGCGAAGTCAAGATATCTCGAGAAGTTAGAGCACAGGGGTATAAAACCGAGAGATCGTAGGTTCGAGTCCCGCTGGTGACAATAATTTTTCATCTCAACCATACTTCATATAAAAATTATAAATCAATTTAAATCAGTACTTCTGTTTAGCACCAACTAAAAAAACATAGATAACTATGATTAGTTTTAATATGTATTTTAATTATTAATTGGAGTCTACTGCTAGCGGGGCGAGGGAATCAATTGTAAATACCGAAAAGAATTCATATTAACCGAATCAAAACTTTTCAAATGACCCCACCCATTACGGTAGGATTTAGTGCCGGAGAAGATTACTTTTAACACGCCGTTTAGACAGGCTATTTTTATTGATCGTAAAATTATGCCGGGCCGTGGTCGTTAGGACTTAATGTATTGGATGTTGGCCTACTGAAAGTTTCAGCCAGGAAGGAAGGAAGGTCTATCCTTTCCTTAGCCTAAGGGCGGACCGGTTTCGAAATTTTGCACGATTGCAGAAAGTGTAAGGGAAGCACCATCCCAGACAGAAGTCGAGATGAATCAAGTTTTACAAACAAACTGATATGCAAACCACATACAATTTTTCTGCTTAATCATAGGTACAGTATAAATTTCAAACAATTTTTCCACAACAAAAAAATAAGTACTTATGTTGCGATAATTATTATTGTATCTGATAAAAGTGGTAGCAAGTAGTATAAAATTTAGTTAATATAATAGAAAAATACATTTGCTACTAATTAACTATATACTTTCTAAAATAATTGATCTATTTTATTAATACATTCTTGTTCATTTCTCAGCTGTAAGTTATACATCGACGAAATTTTGTTTTGCCTTAAGGAATGCTGTTCTGTAAACATCGTATTGATGCAATGAGGAATATTAGAAATAACTAAAAACCATGGGGTTAATATATAAATTATATCTTATCATCCTTACGGTCATTTACGGTTTTAACATCGTATCCTTAATCAGTTAAGAAAAAAACTCTTACAACTGCTAATGTTGCCATACCAGCATCTATGTTTTCCCTCTGCAGGAACGGTCTCGTTTACGTGAACCTGAAAGGAAAAGAAGAAAGAATTTATATGACAAGCTATACGAACCGGTCGCAATAATCGTTAGGTACCTTTCTCAAGCGTCTGTTTACTTTGCTTGCCGTTGCGATTTGTTGTCCCTCAAATAAAAGTTTATGTGCCAATAGCAAAGTATAAAAGGGATCGATGAGTTTAATGAATCCTTTTTGGTAATATATTTGTAAGTTGAAAAATGTTAGACACGTGTCCAAGTGTTCATGCCGATGGGGCTTGGTAGCCAATGAAAAACAGTGAAAAGATAAATGGTAGAGTGGGAGTGTCGTTTAAAAAGATAGTTCCTACTCAGAGTAACTTGTTTACATCGATACGGATTTCGAACCTGCACCTCATTACCATGTCCCTGATCCCTTCATCCTGATGAGCTGTAGGATTGAAATCCGGATGATCGTTGAAAACAACTTACTCTGAGTAGGACCTATGTTTTTAAAAATAATGAAAACACATTTTATGTAATTTAATTATTTTCTATAAAGCTTTTTGCTTTGTTGGATATATCATCATTTAGCTTGCTTAAGTCATCCTCTTGAGTGTGACCTATGAGTACAGACGGTTTCCAGTGCAGAAGTTTAATTACTAACCTAACTAAATTACTATTACTCTGGTCTCCCTTCATAACGAATAAATCTTTCGCCATTTACTAACTTACTACTTACTATCCCTCCCACCACATAACTCACAAGTGCTCAGTGAAAGCCCGTTCTAGTAGTCAATTTTTTCCTTGTTTCTTCAAGAAACAAGCAAAGTTGGTATAATAATGATAATGTGTCTGCCAAGTTTAAAGTGAGAGATATTTGTACAAAATAACATGAGATTTATACTGCATAAAAAATATGAAACTTTTTCAGATAAATAATCGAAAACCTAACATCTTTTATTCAGTTTAATGAGGGCGTTATTTCAAGCGTTTTAGGCAAATTTATTTGGGGGAAAAAGTAATAATTGCCAGACCTATGTCTATAATATGAGTTATTTTCAAATTTTATAATTAAATATATATATATTACTTTATTAATCACAAAGATGCCAGGCTCCAATCATCTTGTAGATCATTGTTCATATCAAACCAGCCTATTATTACAATCTTTCCGGGTCGATTCATTAGGCTAGTAGAGCAGTTTTACTCCGAACGTTAGCATTTATTGACACAAAAATAGTGACTTTTTTGTAAAAGGTAGGAAAGTAGATTCTGTTGGAACACAGCAACCGCAGCAATTTTTTCCCCTTTTTTTGACGGAGTAAGTATAATGAGTTTTTTAAGAACCTTAGCTGTACGTTTTCAGCTTTATTCATCTGCATATATCAGTTTAAATATTTTAATCGTATATTAAAAATTCTAATGCTAAAGCAAATTTGTAAGGAAAACCAAACTCAAATTCATCATCTAGCGTTCGATATACCTTCATCAGAACACTTTTTAAATTGTGTCCCCTTATGAATTTCTTTGTTTCGTTGATTCTTATTATATTTATATATTATTTCAATATACTTTGTTTCCATGTGTTCACACCGATTCGTATTATTGCATCTGATCCTAATGAGCCATTTGGTTTTGGTTACACCTGATACCAACATTTACATTTTGTAATCGATTCTACGGTATGCGTTTCAATGTTCTTAATTCCAAAAGAACGATAGGATTTTAAATTTAACCGAGTTTTACCTCTTTTTGTTTGGTTGATGAGTGAAAAATAAAATTATTATTGTTGAAATGTGAGGAGATTAGTGACCGATAATCGATAATTATTGTTGTTACTTTAACTTTAAATGAGATTTTTTAACTATATAATTTTTTTAATCTAGTTATACAATGTAATTACAAAGCAAAAAAATGGATCAATGAATCTGTATCACGAAGTGCGGATTTCGAGCGGAATGATATTTGTCTTTTCCGCATTGGATATCGCATTTATTCTGCTCAATAAAATATGATTCGCTATTGAATTATATTCAATCTACTCGACATAAATGAATTTGACGTTATGAACAGTATTGGCAGGGAACATCACCTCCATTTGAGCGACACACCGTTCGAGAATGTACCATTGGTATTTTTCTGTTCAGAGTTGCAAAAACAATTCAGATTTTAAACGGCACATTGACTGTATGTACAACGAATATTAAGCAAGAGATGTTTAATATGCATAAACTGATTAATATGATGATTCCCTGAAAAAGAGTTACATTCCACAAAAATTGACGAAGGAACTGAGCTTTTTTGCCCTGACAAATTCGCCTTATCAAATAATTTTTATTATTATTATTAATAATAATAATAATAGCGCGAGTAACTGTTGATATCATCCTTATTTTTTTAATTATAATCACAATATATCTTAACGAAATTTACAGACACTCGAGAAAATCAATTCAACTTTTTTGGTTTACCCTTGGATTTTGAAGGGTATTGACAACCTAGAGAATTTTAAAATTTTAAGATAATATTAGATAAGTGTAGTTTTCGGTAGACTATCGTTTTTTGTTACTAATTAATTTTTTCACTGGTATGTATAATGTTGTTTGCCCGCTGTCGGTTATTGCATCAGTACTTCTGTTTGAAGCTTACTAATGTCCCTCTCTTTTCTTTTTTATTCTTCTGTATTTTTATTTCTTTATACTGTAATTATAGCGCTAGCGTAGTTTTATTTTTTATCAAGCATTGCCCTAAATTGGAGGTATTTTATTCTTGTTTCGTTACGTTTATGTAATTTTTATGTTTATTACCTTTTAATCATGTTTTACTTGCTTTTTTAACAAGCTGTACTGTAAAATTATGTGCATTCCTTCAATCAAAACATAGAACGTTGCTAGTTACGTATAGCTTCCTGTATAATTTTATCGGTTTTAGTATGTTTAAACTCGTCTCATTTAAATATTGCATAATAAATTTTAGATTTTTATGAAAAGCAAGAATATTTTGCAGCTGAACGGGTTGGTCGTTTATTTTCTTATCATCCATGTTGAAACATAATTAATAGAGAAGGAGAGATAAAAATACCCGGCTTCGTCAACATTCAGAAGAAACGGGAGCCGAGTACGTAGATTTTATAGCCGGTCGCGTGTAGTTAAAAGAGAAAGAATGTGTAAAACGGCGAGTTAACAGCCTATTAAAAATGATTTATTTTAACGTAACTCATATTTTGATAGCTCAATCGCTTTAAGCTTTTTTTTCTCAAACATTCTTGATCTATTGCTGTTCGTCATACATAATGACCAGTATTAGGAGAAACTTTCGTTCGTTTAAAAATATTTCCGGTAAACAGCTTACAGGAAACATCAATGTATTTTACGTTCATTAAATGCTAATTATAAAGCGAATTGACTTAACATTAGATTTGTATTAATGAAAATAAAAAGTCACCAGGCGAAATTCATTAAACAAAGGCACAAAGTTCCCACACCATCCTGTCATTATCCTTATAAATACGAAACGTGACAACACCCACGGACACCCACTGTTTGATCCAGGAAAAAGAAACACTTCTAAATAAGTACAAACAGTAAAAATGGACTGGCCGAACGTGTGTATTGTGTATTTAGACGTAAGTTGACGCTTTCAATAATTTAATCTGTATGTGAGATTGCCTTAGATGGGTACATATTTCAGACGCTTTTGTCTTTTCGCAAACTTAAGCATGTCTCTGTCCTTCATTCTTTATCAACGTTATTTATTGTTTCTAACTAGTAATAGAAACAGTGCAGACATGTTTAAACAACAAAAAATTATACATTTACAGTTGCGTTTATCGATAACGGCCTTTTCGAAATGCATACACTTGAACGAAACACGCTCACACACAAACAAACATAATATATCGCAATCGCAATATCAAACTTTACTTGTACTTAATCAACAAACGCACCAACAGAAATAAATCAAATTTCAGAATGACAGAGTTTCACTTAAAACGATTTTTTATGAAATATGAGAACATATTTTTCTAAACAATGCCAATTGGATGAACTTCACAGTTGTTTGTTGTTTAATGTATAGCATATAAAGTAAATTTTTTAAATATATGCTTTTATCGAATTTACAGATCAAATCAAGGTTTGAAAAACTGGAACCATCGATGATGGCAATATTAAAAAAAAAATTAATTAAACTTAAAAGTTTTGGTTGAAATGAAAAAATCAATGTCATGAACGGGATTCGAACCCACGACATTCGGCTCAATATACTGCTCCACTAACCACTTGAGCTATCGTGACATCAATCCAGTGGGACGCCAACACATCACAATCTACAACTTTTTCACATTTTTCACCTTTTAGCCATTTTAATGGCATTTTTAGTGTCCGAGTGGATCGAAGTGCTCAAGTGGTAGAGTAGCGGCTCCCGCTCGGGCCGCTGACTTTTTCACCTCAACCAATACCTGTCATAAATATTAATTAATTGAAAATGTAAATTGATCAATCGGACCACGAAATGTAATGATAAAAACAATGAAACCTCACAGGACTTCTATGCCAATAGTATTTTAATCATGTACAAAAATTATGCCGTAAACTAAGAAAAAAGGATACTCGAAACTCAAAAGTGAACTAAAGATGAAATTTTGTTACTTTTTTTTATTACGAACATCTTGACCGATTACTGTTTAATTTATGTTCGGCTATGACCCCAGTTACCATAAAACTCTCGTAAATCAACCTGAAGTATGAATGCGATTTTTATGTCCGCTCCGTATGCTTCCTAGGGTTGGCTGATATCTCCGGGTCGGTCGTCTAAAGAAATTTGTTGGATCTCGTAACTCAAAATAAATATACGTAGCACCTATAGTTTATCCCTACCGTCATCGTGACTAATAGGGACGTATTGCACAATATAAACTATCTGAAACATTAAACATTTTTCGGTCAAGATTAAATATAGGGCGAATTTCTTCCTGTTCTAAAATCTTTTGCGACAACACTTTTTTTTTCTTTTTTTTTCAAATAGAAGACAAGACTTTACCAACTTCAAATTGACTGTTTTCCTAGGTATAGCAAAAAATATGAAATTTTTTATAGCGATTGCACGATTATAATTCGTAGTTTAGAATCGTAAAAATCTATTTAGGAGGCTTTAAAACGCAGTATCTAAATCAAACCTTAATTGGGGGTCTCTTCCGTTTAAGAAAAAGTTTCAAATAGTTTATTATCTTCCCTCACTATCAATTTCAGAGTTACATAATAAATATGTATTTGAATAAAATTCCTAATAATTATTAGTTACAGCTACTAAAATACATTGACTTTTTTTTAAAATATATTATACTTACATTGAATTTACAAAGAAAGCCACGACAGTTTAACATAATAATCATAATTGAATGATACCAGACATTAAAAGATAAAAAAACCCTCACAGACCTACTCTGCCAAAAGTACATCACTGCTACACATATTGAAAAAATCCACTTTCAGTTGTCTAAAGTATTTTCTATTATCAAAATCACAGTTTAAGTGCACCCTCTCATATGAAAAACAATAGATCAACCCTATTAATGTAAACGTACTGCCATATAACCTATCGTACCTGAAATAGATTTTCCCCATCATTAAATAATAAAAAATAATGATTATTTGTAAATCGTGAGATGCGGTCTGGTGTGACCAAGGTTTTAGAAAAACACTTTCTTCGTCGGAAAAGTTTCGATCTTTATTGAGATCAATATCAGAGCCTGTGATTTATAAACTTTGTTTATATTTTACAGATACATGTAGGATGTGAAGAAATGCAGATTTTGATTTAATCAAAGCATTTGTACTCATATAAAGTTTTCTTTGTTGATGGGTCATTCTTGTGTGCCGTGTTGAGAGTGCCAATGAAATATGATGAATGACAAATCTACACGGAAAACAAACACTTCGGTTGAAATTAAAGTTTTTAGCATTGTATAAATTCATGTTTTTTTTCAAAATTCAAACAATATTTATAAATCCCAGGGCCTGAAGATGATCTCAACAACGATCAAAACATTGGCACTATGATGAAAACGTTTTTCAGTTTTACTACTTAATTAATTAACGGTCACTAAACAGCACACATAAAAAATAATACGAACTTTTTCTCCCTCAAAAACAATATTCCTGGCCCTGAAAACATTCAAATGGTTTTTCTTAAAACTAACAAAAAAAAGTCAAAAGTCAGTTTTGACAATCACCAGAAAGCTATTTAAACCCAACGATACATTGTTTGAATGTACTTTCAAGCCATCTTAAGCTCTTTAATGAAGCTTTTCCTAATCAATGGACAAGCATCCACTTCTGTCCTATATACAATAGAAAACGACTTGAATATTTTAAAAAAATATTGAAAGCCTGCCTTTATAAGCCATCATGACTTTAGTCTCGATATCCTTTTATATTTAATCAGTTGCATTTATACGTTAAATATGTTTATCAACTTTTTTTTTTTCAAGGAGTATTCTTGTTACATTTTTCGGTGTTTTGCGATACATGTGTAAAGGAATAGGTTGTTTCTGGTTTGGGTGACATCCCAGGGAGACAGATATTTTCAGCGCAAATAAATTTCTTTTAAATACATCACCGATTTCTGAAAACTGACGCCATCTACCTCGTAATTTAATATTTAAGACAAAAACACAGTAGATTTGAACAGCTAACTAAACTGATGAAACCTTCCGCGCCATCTGGTGAGGACCGGTTGAATTGAACGGGCGTAAAAGTTCAACGAAAATGCAACAGAGTGCAGTTAAAAGGCAAAGTGTTGGGTTTTTTGTCTTTGTTCTCTCTATTGTGTATTTGTTCTGTGTTGCTTCAAACTGTGCATCAATACAAAGGAGTCTAAAATAATTTAAAATAATTTAAAATAACAGAAAAAAATACACACACACACTCTCTCTCTCTCTCTCTCTCTCTCTCTCTCTCTCTCTCTCTCTCAAAATGTAGGCCGAAATACTTAAATTCAATGGGAAAGTACATCAATATCGTTCAGGCCGAAGTCCGCGCAATTTTGAGATGTACCCAGTTCAGTCCAACAAAAGGGTATAAAACCAAGAATATAACTATTACGTCAGATAACCAAGTAGCTGTCAAAGCACAAAGTTCAAACATCATAACCGAAAAAATTGTGTGAATCGCAAAACTAAACTAAACAGATTATGTATGCCAAACAAAGCCATCTGCTGGGTCACAGGAGTAGAGGGCACCGAGAGAAGGACTGCTATATGCTGTATACAGCTGATGGAACTTAGCACTTCCATTGCGTATGAATTCTCACTATAAATGAGCACCTTCACCAATAGGACAAAATGAAAATGGATGAACGAATAAAAATTTTATTTACACGAAGTAGTTTCATTAACTCGAAAAACCTAAATTGACACTGGACTTGGCCGTCTATCGAATTGTTTTATGCATTTATACACCATTTTTGTATCTTAAGATTGAATTGAAGTTTTCAACCAGGTATTTTCGATACCTATCGATGATGGCTGACAAGGTCATCACTGTTTTCAGAATGAATGTACCTCAGATTCATTTTTCATAACGCAGTCTTACATCCGAAGAGGCTCTTTAAAATTTCCCCAGCATTCTTTCAGGTCGTGACTCCCTCGGTAAACGTCGGATTGTAAAACTCCGTCTCACAATGAGACGGCTAAGAGAAAGCCATGCAAGCATGATAAAACATTGGTTTAATGACCCGATTAACAGTCAATTCAATAAAACCTTGTCATCCCATTGAACAGTTTGTGTAATCAAATCGCTGGTAAAACAATTTGACTTGTAATACAATTGAAAGATTTATATATTCATGTAAAAATGGATGAATATTTTTCGTTAAAAATACCTAATCAATGACTAATACCTGCCTTATCGACGGAGGCCCAGCGATATCAACAGCTAGGTCGTTTCAGCTCCCAACACCAATCACTCCTAGAACCAAACCCATTCATACTTTCTCTCATTCAAACATTCTCTCCTATTTACACCATATTCATTCATTTAGGGTGCTATTACACCTATTATCAAATTTCGGTTAGATGGGGTGTACAATATTTCGCCATCACTATATATTCACACTCATAAATGCACACTCACTTACTCACACCCACACGCGCGCGCGCACAAACGGACCGATAAAATAAAACAAACCTGTTTCATTCCAACATCGGAACAGGGGTCCCAAATACGTCTTGGTGCAAGAACAAAATTGGCACATAGTGTCCATTGAAAGAAGAAAGAGAGGAAGCGGGAGAACTAAAACAGGGAGAAGAGAAAGGAGAGTGAGTGAGAGAGAGTATATTTTAAACACACAATAGGAAAATTTAAAAAAGGCAGATCAAAAGGTACAGGTAAACATACATAAACAGAATAATCCCGACTAGTACAGATAGATAAAAAAGATACAGAGAGATTACGAAGGTGAAAAAGAAAAACGAGTTAGAGAATAATATAGAGAGGGCACGAGATACATTAACATATTGATGGAATGTATCAAAAATAAACTGCGAAATAAAGAAAAAGTGTTATCGAACAATTAATTGAAGTTGAATAAATTAATTTTGTTAAATTATAAATATTTAAATATACAGTAGATAGGTAGAGAATACTTTAATTACAAAATTTTGAAGAGAAATCACATTTTCACAAGTATCTACGAAATCACATCCGTCATCGTAATGTACAAAAAGTGAAAATTAGTTAGAATAAAGATTTCACGTTTTTTATTATTTTTGTTTCACTCTTGTGTATGAAAATAAATACATGCACCACTAAGATTATATTAATAAATAGAGACAGAAGAAAAAAAAAATGGCCACCCTCGTTTTTTAAGTATACATTAGCAATCGTCGGACTACATTCTGCCTACTACAAACATTGAATTAAAGCCCGTCCCAAGTACATCCAACGATGAACTACCAACTACTAAGATGAACTGAGTGGGGCCTTGCATTGTCGTGCATAAAAATAAAACAGTCGCGAATTAATGGCATGTAAGAGCAACTTCCGATAACACTTCTTCAATCTATCAGGTTTCTGCAACCTTCCACAGAAATGGCCAAACCAATAACACCATGACCTTCATAGCATTTCCGGACTGAAAATATTTCGGGGATATTTCGTTCTACTTTCTTTCTCCAAAACTTCTCCCGGCCGTTAGAAGAAGTGTAATAAAATCTTGACTCATCCGAAAATAAGATTTAGTACAATCTTGCTCAGACTATTTGCTATGATTTCAAGCGAAAATTTACCGTTCTGAACCAGTGGTATGCCTTCTCGTACGTAAGCCAGGTTTTCAAAATCTTACAGTGCTAAAACTGACATTTTCTAACTTGATGAACTCGTTGCTTGATCTCAAAAGCAGTAGTTTGTCGGTTACGTTGTACATTCGAAACAATAAAATGATCGACCCCGTCGGTGGCAGCAACGGTTTAGGCGTAGATACGGTGCTCATCACTGTAAGGACCCGACATACCTAACATACCCTTTTTTCAAAAACACCAGCCCCCTGAGGGTTTATATGATCTCTGCTGTTGTGAACTCTCGTTAAAATAAAAACATATACAGATGTTGAATACTGGCTGCATGATTTTTTGAGTTTCCTCCAGAATCTTATTAGCTGTAGAAGACCCTTTGCACAGTGGTTCCGGGAATATTAAGCAGCCATCATATTCTTCATACGCTAAGACTCTAGCCAAATTTGTATAACTTAACACCATCTCTCAACCACAAATTTGAAACTTGAAAATGTTACAACTTAAAAACCCATAACCCCAGAACGTTACAAAGAAGTTGTACAAAAAAACGAACAAAAGAAGAGATCGATTATTCAAAGATTTATTTACCCCAACCTAATGGTAGAAGAAGAAGAAGTAAGAAATGGGAGATTTTATCTGGCTTTTGTTCAATCCTTTAAAAAGAACCAAATATTGTGGTAATGTAATGAAGGGAGGATGCCTAACGGATAACTAAAAGCATTTAGGGTGAATTCTTTTCATTTCTATGTATACAACGTACCGAAATAGATTGTCAGACAAAAGGAAAAGGCAGTAGTTGGTAGGAGAGCCTACAAACTGGTTAGCCTAACTAATTAAAAAACCAAGTATGGCGATATTACAAGCATGAAAGAATAAGAAGAAAATATCTGGGATAAATTTCATCAGAATACTGTACAAATCCGTTCTAAATAGGAGAAAACTTATCTCATTAAATTAGTTATTTTAATCAATCAATTTACTAACCTATCGTATGCAACGATGGACACATCGTCTACAATTATAACGACGAAAATGATTTTTGTATTAATTAAGTTTCAGTACAAATATTTTGTGGATGTTATAAACACCAATTCATCATTTATCAATGACTTGTACGCCTTAATAAAAAAGAAATACGTATTGAAAATAGAATTGATGCATAAATGCTAGTTTTATGGAAATAAATTTTTATATCATTTTTTTTTATGAAAGTATCGACGTAAATAATGTTATGAAATCCATGGGGTATATGGTTACGGTGAAGGCGTGATGGGGCGATTTCGATTTTACTGGCCTAGATTACCAAGAATTTATTAATTTTTGTCCAAATCCGTAAAAGCTTATTCCAAGTGGGTGGTGTTGAGCGACCGTTAGTCAATGATTAGTCGGAGATCGTGAGATGCGGTCCTGTGTGACGTAGGTTTTAGACAAACATTTTCATTTGCATGCCAACGTTTACTTCTTTATTGATATCATCTCCAGGGCTCAAAGTTTTGTTTTTCGTGTTGATCTGTCATTCTTGTCTGTCGTGTTGGGAGCTATCTGAAGATGCATCGTAAAGATCGAAACGTTGGCACGATAAAGAAAATGTTTTTCTAAAACCTATGTCACACCAGACCGCATCTCGCGATATCCGAATAATTTTATTCCAAGTGTACAGATTGCGTGGGTGTGAAAATAATCCGTAAAATTCCCGTAATAATCCTCAAATTTACAAGGATGACGTTTAAAAAACAATTCGCGTGATAGGACTAATTGTGAAAAATGGTTCAATTCCCTATCATGGGAAAGGTTTTTAACGTCAACCGATTTCTATAGCTTAAATGAGGGATTTGAGTGGCTCCCGAAACGATGGGTTGAAGGCGGCGGGGCTTGTTAATAAATATAACAATGCGATCATCATTCGCCGTCATGAGTGTTATTTTCGTCCCACGCCTTTCCCGCCGATTACGAAACGGAAGGATCAGGGCCGGCTCATCGTCGGCATAATCGACCTTTTTTGAGGTATTGACAATGACGAACGTTCACCTCGGGACCGAATGTCATCGGCATCCGAAAGAATATGCATACCGAAGAGTTTATTATTATAAATTGTTAATTACCCCATCCGAAGGCTATATAAAATGGGCCATTACAATTCTGTACGGGCTAGTACTATAACCGTGCCGCTTTACCCAGTATTTTTAATTTCAAATCAGTAAACAAAAGTCAAAGAAGGAAACATTAAACCCATTTTCCATCTAACTAAGAAAGCCCTGTAAATAAAGTTATAGCAAGTATGTACTTTATTTTACAACTGAAGAGGAATAGAATTTTTACAGTGCTTAATTAAAATAAAGTGATAAAATACGAAAATGAAAAAGAAAGAAAGAAGATGAACATTAATTACCCTAATAAAAAGGTTTATGTACATTGTTAAAATAATAAGGACCGCGCTGGCGGTGTGATTAGTATCGTCTGATTTTTATTTGCCACGCAAGTTGTCTGGGTTCGAATCCCAGCAGAGCTCATAATTGAGCATAATCCATTATATTTAGTGGTCTATTAACCAAATTAATTCTTTCAATTAATTAATATTTTTATATAAGATTTTTGTTGGTGGCCACCCTTATTTAATTTTTTCTAAAACTAAAACCAGCGTTATATCTTGAGTTGTTCCATGTGGTTAATGAACTTTTTATTTGGGCGTTATTTTATTCGCCTATATCACAAAGACACGCAAAATGCCAGGACGCAAAACTTTATATTTATAAATAATTTTCGAAATTTTTTCAAATAGGTATGCGTGTTTATTTTTTCATCAAACACCTTTAATTAATGGCATTATATCAAGTATTTTTTTCATTTATATATAAATGCATTTATATTATGTTTTTGCTATTTAACAGGCAGAAAATATGAATTGAATAAGACTCTCTTCAATAAGGAAAAGGGTATTAAATTATAAAAATGCCTCATCGGACAAGTTTCGCTTGTGTTTCCGCCAATGATTTATGACAATCCTCTTGAAACCGAGGCGGGCATGTGGGCAAAATTCGGTACAGCTAAACTCATTTCAGGTCAAATCGCAATTGGGTCGAAATTGAGTAACTAGCCAGAGATGCGCCCGTCTCATGGCACGATCCTCTCATTAGTAACTGACATGTTCCGTCTGACATAATCGGCTTAAAACTATTTATTCCAGTACAGTCGGTAATCGGCAGCTTTGCAGTCGATCTCAACCATGCGAAACTATAATTTAAGAGTTCACGCCCCATTTGCATAACGAGTGCAACAGTATCCTTTCCTATGAACTCTGTGTCACTTCTGACGAGTACGAGAACCTTTCTGAGAAAGTATTTATCAATAGAAAATATGGTCTTTAGTAAAAAAAATTAAACAATTAATGGAAATAATTTAAGTCCTACTTCAAGCCTGTGTGAAAAAATGTAATAAAACTGTACGGTGTTCGGTGCCCGTAAGTTAATGATTATTTGGAGATCGCGAGATACGGCCTGGTGTTACGTAGCTTTTAGAAAAATATTTTATTTTGTTTCGATCTTTAATGAGTTCATCTTCAGGGCCAGGAATTTATAAGCATTGTTTAAATTTTACAAATATACGTAGGATGTGAAAAAAATGAATTTATACAATGCTAGACAATTTTAGATAAAAAAATGAATTTATACAATGCTAGACAATTTTAGATTAAAAAAATACATATATACAATGCTAGAAAATTTTAGATTAAAAAAATGAATTTATAGAATGGTAGAAAATTTTAGATTAAAAAATAAATTTATACATGGCTAGACAATTTTAGATTAAAAAAATGAATTGATAGAATGGTAGAAAATTTTAGATTAAAAAAATAAATTTATACAATGCTAGACAATTTTAGATTAAAAAAATGAATTTATAGAATGGTACAATATTTCAGACTAAAGACAATGAATTTATACAATGCTATATATATTCTAGCATTGTATAAATTATTTTTTTCTTATTATAAAATTTTCTAGCAGTGTATAAATTCATTTTTTTAATCTAAAATTTGCTATCGTTGTGTAAA
>CM077099.1:4659678-4690812 GCA_039619505.1 Cimex hemipterus | reverse complement strand
ATTGAATAAATTCTTTTTTTATCCAAAAATGTTCTAGCATTGTATAATATTTTTTAGTCTAAAGTTTTCAAGCATTATATAAAGGTCACGATCTCCAAATAACTAATAAAATTTCTAACTTAACTTCATAAGCTTCATGTATAGTAAACATACATACATAATTAGTTAAACAAGCCATCTACATGGCATTGGATCAAGTTGATGTCTAAATATAATGAGCAGCAAGGCTGGCGAATTTTTTATCACCTAGGACTAAATATAGATATTGCATAGTTATGATTTCACGGAACGCCGTGACATATTTCGTCTTCGGTTACGGATATGATCCGTTCCCATTGATTGCCGGTTTCGGTTCAAGGTGAAGATTTGGGCGAGGTGACGGAATAGTTCTTGAAACTAGGAATACTATCGTTTTCCCTGACCTTGACATCTGGACGATCCCGTTGAGAATCGAGTGCAATTTTGTGGGATTTCCACAAAAAAAAAGTTTAGAAAATTTAAAAGCAGCAAGATATATTTATTAAATTTGGCCTTTTGGACCATACTAGAAAAGATATTAGATAAACAATACATTTTAAAAAACCTTACAAACTCATATTATTCAATTATTATAAAGCTCAATGGTCATAGAGTTTTTAATAGCAGCTCATGCCAACGCACGCGCACCCACACATACACAGGATTTTGTTTTTTGTATCAATGTCTCATTTACATACACATTAAATTACGGCGGAAAGGTTGTGAAAGGTGATAGCTGCATATTTCTTTTTTAATCGAAATTTCCTGTGGAACTAGCATATTTTGTCTAATTCGTATGGTTATTTTTTCGCATTTATTTAGCATTTAGCTTTTATTAAAATTCAGGAATTGGCGCCATTCAATACAATATATACATATTAAAACAAAATATACGGCAGATAATTAACATTTACGATTTATTTGACCTCTTAGTGCAAAAGAATACACTGTCTTAACAGAAGAACACGAACAAAACGAAAAACCGACTGAAAGAAAAAATAAAGCAGCCCTTGGAAATCTGTGAGAAACGATAAACTGTGGAATAAGTTTAGAAAGAGATGAAAAGACTTTATTGATTTTGTTTCATCTTCTATGTCAATATTATAAACTAGACAACTTAGAAGGAAAACATACTTCAACCCACATTGGCCCATAGTTTAGACCAAAGCACAAAGCTGTGCGTCATAAAGAAGGACTTAGCAAACCTTTAAAACATAGTAGCCAAACGTAGTATAAACCTAGGAATGGACATGGTGAACTCAGTATTTAAAAACAACTTGCAGTCTATTGAATATCAACAACTAAATATCACCTTATACATCATATAATTACACATAACTAATAAGCAAAATATGTACAAATTTAAATGCGATTTCCCGAGTGATTTTTACCCCCTTTTGATTGAAACCAAACAAATGTTTTAAAAAAATTGACTTCACAAGCTTAACGTGTGGTACAAAACCACATATCAAACATTAAAAATTGGAGCAATCTTGGAAAATAAATGTTAATCCCTCAAAGTCACAACATATCACCTTTGCACTCCTTCCTGATACTTGTCTTAGACATACTCATACAATGAATCTGTTCCTCACAACGTTAACTATTAAGGCTTAAATTTTAAATAAGACTTGCTTGAAATCCATGGTATGGTATGGTGGAAAGGGTACTAGGAAGCGGGGTTGTATTCCCCAAGTACTGTAGCCTTCTGGCTTGTTGCACCTTCCTAGTTCCTTAGTTCAGTCAATAGACTCAATCTTTTTCTCAGAAGTGTCAGGTCATTGACTGTTATTGCTGCCATTTGGTTCCCTGTGTCTTTTCGGTACGTTAGGTTAAACCTCCATTGAACTGTTGCTTCGCATTCGAAGATGATATGAGTGAAAGTTTCCTCCTCCTCATTACATGATCTGCAAATAGGATCATCATTGTATATACCCATGTTGTGTAGATGTTTTCTCAGATACCAGTGGCCAGTAGTAGTCCCACCAATCCTCTGAGTTTTGCCCTCTCCAATTGCAGCAGTGGTTTTACTAATTTTGGTGAGGGTTGTTTCATCATTAGTATCATAAGGAATCCATACACGTGATTAAAAAAACAGACACTGAAAAAACGATTTAAAATGCTTTATTATCTACTTAACCGGCAATGAAAATCACCTTCAAAACAAAACAGTTTGCATACATATGCCTATTTCAATGTACGGGTGCGACGCGTATGGATATTCAAAGATTACAAAATTTCCAATCAAAAGTTTGATAATAATTCTTTCTGCCCCTTTTTACTAAAACAATAACGCACTTCTCAGTTATTCAAGCACTTGATTTCGTCCAGTAAAAAGTATTACAGACGTTTCTATGCTGAAGTTCAAAATCACACTAAAACACAAATACGATTACTCCATTCCCCATAATTACCACGTAAAGGCATACTATCCTGTGTGTTATGCCGTCACACTGTTTACAACAACCAAGAGGAAACTCAGAAAAGCTACTGGTGAAGATAGCCAAACAGACCATAATGGTCCGAACGACTAAAATAGATTTTGTATTTCAGATTTTTTTTTCATTGAGGAAAATGATAAGATAAAAAAGACCGTATTATACTTCCCACGGACTTACTGCATTTGCTTTTTATGATCCACAAAGAAAGTTCCGTCAGCAATACTGTCTTCCATGTCTTTGCAGTGTATATACTGCTGGAGCGTTAGCAATATCAAAAAGGCTTTAGAATCTCAGGTTTGAACTGCTCAAAGATCTGCTTCTTTACAGGCAGTAGAAGCGCTATCTTTCAGCTGCAGAACTGGAATAGGGACCGGTAATTACTAACTGTTCCTGGTGGGCATTGTACAACAAATATATAGTCTCACTAGGAAGACAATATAATATCACCCTGCTGGGTCAAGAGACACCAAGGAGTTAATTTTTAATGAGGAATTTGACAGATTGGCTAAGGGGGCCACACGGACCGGTGCAAACTTAGAAACGGCAATTACAGAGGTAATTTTCGATCTGAAAGTACAGGAAGATTAATACTAAAATGGCACGAAAATTATGATTCGGCGGTGGAAGGGAAGTGTTACAAATTTTTTTACCCTAAATTGTTGAATGGCTTTGGTTTGTTGTAGCAGGAGGACATACTAAAAAATTTTATACCGTTTGAGAGCTGGGCATGGTATTTGCGGGGCATATTTGTATAGAATCGGTTGGAAACCAAATCCCAACTACATGCGACACGTACGCAAACATGGAACATATATTCTTTCTATGTATGGGACAGTAAAAACTTACTGCATTTGTAAAAACAAAAAATCTTTTCTTGGGCTTAGTGTAATTTCACCCTCAAGTTTGGAAAATGGATTTCAATATCAGCAGTGCAAGAAACCAAAAAACTTTCTTTAAAGATACATTACGAAAATAATTTACTATTATATAGTTTACTATATATTCATTTTTTGTTGTTATTTATCTTGCCAGTTTTTGACTTAACAATAAAACATAATAAACAAAGTAATTTCTACCATACCAGATAGCTAAATGTTGCAGTTAAGGGGTCACAACAACAATTAATTCCAAATTAATCTGAAATAAAATTACGAGAGCTACGAGAACCGAGATCCACTTGTGTTACAGATACCAAGTCGGACGCCCTAACCACTTTGCTTATGACTTAATGATAAAAATAAATTAGACTTGAGCTTTGATGAATGTCAATTTCCCTGGAGCACAATACGAATGACAATAGAGTACCCTACAATGCAAACATAGAAGTTATAAAAGACGTTGACGACTCAACATTTAAGTTTGAGTTTATAAGCTTGTTTTAGCTAATTGCTTGGAATACTTAAACTACATGCAACACCGTAGCTTAATTTTACTTCCGAAGGAACTTTCCTCCCTTTAATTGCCAGGCAGAAATAATGGAGATCAATTAATGGTCCTTCGAAATTTAAATTTAAGGGTACACATCTGAAGTATATCATCTAAGAACAAGAATAGTAATTAATCTTTCGACGGGTAAATTGAAAAACAAAATGGGTAGGGCAATAATATTCTCTATAACTCATCCTTTCGCGGATATTCCGGGCCAAATGTGAAGGAGCCCGTTTATCCTGCAGGTCGCGACCCCCAATCCAAAGTGCTTCGCCTGAAATAATTTATAAACTCAATTAAACAACAGTAGAAAAATAAAACATTGTAAATGTCAGCGGTTGAATTTGGAAAAACCCAAACAATTTCACGGCTGACTGTTAATTATCCAAATATATAGGTTTGACGTTAAAAACTTTGCACAACGAACACTATTTCAACCATAATATTGTATTTTTTACTGAGTGAGAGAGGACAGTGGTCGAAAGGGTTCTGATGGTAAAAACAAACAAGGGACAAAGTTGAAACATACCATTCATTCATTAATTAAATACTAACTGATGAAGAACTCGCAAATTTAATAGAGATACAAAGCGCCATGTTGTCTGTTACGGCCTTGCACACTCCGATTTAATAATGTTGTACAATTCGACCTAAAATTTAAAACATTCAAAAAAGTCTTTATCTAAGGTAAAAAAGAGATAAAAAAAGTCAGTATGTACGACTTTGACCTATTGAGAGCAGCGACTTATTGAGCCGAAGGTCGTGGGTTCAAATGCCACTCGTAACACTGACTTATCTCGACCAATACCTTACATAAACATTAATTAATTGTTAGATGTTATTTGGCTAATCGGACAACGAAATCTAATGGAGTTCAAAAAGTGTTAAAATTTTAGGAACACGACAATGTATCACAGATTTGTTACGGTTAGATATGATACACCAATACATTCTAAAGTGCACATTAAACTCTAACTGTTGTATGAAATTTGGAAACATCATTTTCCACAATTTGGAGAAACCATTTCTGCTTAAATATGAATAGGGAAAACACTAACAAAAATAGACTCACATGTCATTATAGTAAAATTAAATTTATAGTACATCCCCTCCCTAAGTTGCACAAGGCTCATATTAGTGTTCTAAGCAATTAACAGCCTGGTAGAACCGGATAGCCCAAAATCGACCAAGGACGAGAAGCAACAGTGCACGACCAGGTGATGAGATTCGCCGAGGAAATTAACCATTGTGCCCAGGCAGGACCTTTTATGGGTTGGCTTGGATAAAGCGCATGACCGCCGGGCTTCGTCCTTTCTTCCTTTCAACTGGGCCCACGAGCGAAAGACGTTTATTGGCCGTAAAATTAATTTCAAACAGAACAGAGAAACCGTGACGTTTTAAAGAAGCGAGGACTCTCTGAAGAATATCGAGTCAGTTGACAACCATTACCATCGCTCTTAATTGCATGAATCTCGACGTAGTTCACTATTGAGAAAGGACATTAGTCGTTGCATCTTATTATTATTGTGCAATAAACGATTAACGCTTCAATTGCATCCTCCACAATCATGGTACTTTACCCAATAATAATTTTTTTCAAAAATAACATCTTAGATAATGCAAATATTTTAAAAAAATTCTCCGATGTAAAAATTTAAATTACTACTCCATTTATTTAAATTAAAAATAAATCCATTATCTTTCTCCATTGGTACAGGTAATTAGGACGCAAAATAAACTGTAAACAATGATTTTTTATTACTTTCTTTGTTTACTTTTGTATTGATTAATCCCATTTGCACAAAAATTAGCATTATGAATGGAAGGGTCATTCTGCTTCTCCTAAGATCTTTTTCAGTTAATCTACTTCCTTCGCTGATTTCATTTGCTACTATTCACATTCTTAAACCTATTTCAATAGCTCGAGTTGAGCGAATATGACACTGTCAGGGTCGTAACATTATTAAAGGAAGGATACATCCAGCACCAAGTTTCCAAGGGACTGAGGAGGAGACTATCACTATAGGAAGGGTTCTTGGTTCTTCCATGCTTCGAAGTTGCAGGACTTCAAAATAAAAGGCCTGGTCGAATTAGGTCTACCGACGAGAGACGATCGGTCCATCCATCATCAGACTCTTCGGAACCGCAGCACGGCAGGAAATGAGATAAGAAATGTTATGTCGAGTTATAAATTATTCGATATCACTTCTCCAAACTGCAGCTTTACTAAAATGTACAAAGTACGGATACCAGAACGGGAAAAACGGGCCAAAGGAACACCACTAAAGGCAAAACCCTACTGGTATACTGACGGCTCCAAAGCCGATAAGGATACGCGAGCTGGGGTCATCGGGACGAATCCCAAGTCCGAAGTCTGAAATCGTAGCAATTGAACAATGCTCCATGGGAATAAAAAAGTTAGAAATGTATTCCCGGAATATAGCCATTTTTTCTGACATCCAGGCATCACTTAGGACTCTAGCCTCATACGAGGCGAAGGCAAAGATCGTTTGGAAATGCATGGAGACCCTGACGGAAGTTAGTGACACTAATGGCCAGATCCGGGTAAGGTCCTTGGGCATTCGAGGCATAGAGGCAACGAACAGGTTGACACATTGGCTTAGCAGCTTGCCACAAAAGGGGATACATCTTAAAATGGAACCTTAATGAGTTGATAGCCTAATGGAGCAATACCACAGGTATGAAGCACGAAGGGAAGGACCATCCACAAAACATACAAAAGAAGGGGTGGAAGGCAACGGCAACCGAACCTGCATTCTAGCACATGCACCGGATAGGAGTTCAGACAGAAGAAACACTGGGCAGATACTGCCAGGAAGAGGAGAACGCAGAACACGTTTTATGTTTCTGCGAAGGTCTATGACGATGCAGGTTCTTCCAACTAAAAAAGAAAAACCAAGCAAAGATCCTACACCAAGGAACCGTGGCAAAGATGTGAAGACTGGTTAATAGAGTGAAGCTGGCCAGTGAGTTATAATTAACAGGGGAGCACAATAGAGATCAATTCAAGTCGAAGGGAAGTAGGCTTTCGTGGCCGACTCTTTTATCCCTATCCTTATCCCTATCTGGTAATGTATCTATACATTTGCCTCTTATTCTTTCTCCTCTAGCTCTCATTATTTCTCTACCTCCCTCAATTCAAACATTTAATCAATGCTCATTTGTACACACATTAATAATATAAATTGAATTGATTGAGATGATATACAATTGTGGGATGTAATTTAACCAAAGTTTAAGTTATTTCGTGTAAAATTAATTTCTTGTGATAAATAATTTTTTTAGAGAATAAACTGTTAATTATCGTTGAAATGTAATTCGCCAATTTTTATAGTTACTGTATAATTATACTTCGTGTTTGTCTAAATAGATGTTTATGGGTTGTGGTTTAGAAACTGAGATTGAGAAACGTTGGATGTTTTTTAATCATAGTTAGCCCGGATCTTATTTGCCTAAAATAATTAAAAGGATTACTTATTAATTTTCAACCGGCCTTGGCCCCTATTTTGCAGTTCGAATAGTTTCCTCAAAATTTCCAAACGGAGCGCAATTACAAAATGTTATCATGATTAGACATCCCATCACTTACTGAGTTTCTCGATGAAGACATAATTAATAACGTTATTATGTACAAAACGGTCGTGACTCCCCATCTGTGTGGCTTCTTGAGAAAATTGGTTTTGACATTTTGTCAGAAATAGATTGAATCCGATTTTTTTACGGGGTGTCAGCTTGATCTACTTTCTTTCATCTTGGTGGTTGGTAGTTGAACCTTGTGCAACATGCGTCTCTTCCATGCTCTTCCACCAACCTTTGGCAAATCTGAAGATGTTCGGAATTTCGCTAACGAGACCGACTAATTTCAACGGTCCAAATCGTCCTAAAGCATTTTCTTGATTGCTTTGACCATTAGCCTTGTAGGACTTGGAAATAATCCACATTACTTGTTTCTTAACTTTCCTCTTTGGGCTAACCACAATCTGGATTTTTAGACAATGGCTAACTGCAACCTGGGGCAAACCAAGACATTTTATTTACTCGGCTTAGAAAACAATAACTACCGAATGTCCTAATGAATAATCGTTAGAACTGATTGACGACAAAACAATTATTTATATGTGAAATAAAAAAAGTCTTTGTTCAAATTATTTTATTAATAAGTTATTATTTTACAAAGTTGTATGTAAAAAAAGGAGATTGAGTTGAACAAATCCAACCAACAAAGCATGCTAATGTGGCTTTTTTTATCAATTGACATATTATCTTTATATTATTAACACAATATTTAAATACTGGGTATAAAACATTATAAAACAATAGTATCTAACATAGGTAAATGTACTCATGTTCAACCGTCATAAAAAATGAATTTACGAAGTTATTGTTATTACCTAACAGTTACAGGCTGCGCAGTTTTTTGCAGTTGACAAAACAAAAAATACAATAAAATGTATTTAATAATACGTTAAGGTACAAATTGTACGTTTGAATGACAAAAAATGTTGGTTCATACTGAATAAATTCTGTTGTACAAATGCTCACTTTTACACATACAAAAACTTGTTTAATACTTAAGTGTTGGATTACACTGGCTTGTCTGCCGCTGTATGAGTAAAATAGATGTGGTTTTATATGACAATTTCCAGTGTTCTTTCTTGCGTTCCATCATCTCAGGCCTGCGTCGTTCTGAGTTATAGACGAACGCGCTGTTAGCAGAAATTGTTGTTGTTGTGAGTGTGTGCAGTTTGTGTAGTGTCACGCATTTCCTGTGCGTTTCGTCCTGATGGTAATTTTTCCGTTTCTTTTACCTCAAAATGTCGAAATATGTTTTCCAAAAGTAGGTAATCGTCATCTAGCCAGCTTTCAACTACTGCTGTATTAAATTGTAAATATAAACAAATATTCCATGTCGTTCAAGTTAGTTAATAAAATATTTCAGTTATAAATACATGTAAAACTAGTTCTTTGTTACTAGCTTGTAAATGATCAATAAATATTGAACACGCTCAAAATATCAAGTTTCTATAGAAAGATGAAATACCTATTAAACTTTCTAATATAAATTTAGCTTAATCAAAACATAAATTTTTATAAATATAAAGAAAAATTTAACAATAAATGACATTAAATTTTGTGATTCACTAGAAGGTTTTGAATTAGTAATGACAAATTTTTCATTCTTTAGTTACACATATTAGTATGATTTAATTTGGTGAAATTTATTTTCTTTAAATTTTGACTTTTATAAAAAGCATTTATAAACTTAAATAGAACAACAACAAAACTTCTTGCTTGATAGTTTAATAGACTAATAAAAATAACTAGTTTTACTGTTTGAAGTATTAAAGTTAGGTTTTGTCTATTTATTTGTCTGAATTGTCATTTGATTGTGTTACTTGTTGGCCGACGACCCTTGATTGTCTATCGTCACTAGTTAGATTTTGGTTTGTCCTGTCTCGAGGTTGTGATATGGTTAAATTCTGTTTCTGTAAATTTAGGCCAGATGGATTTGAATTTGAATTAAGAAAAACAATTTTATTCGGTAACTTGTTTTGCCTTAAAGGAAGGCTTTCTTCTGGATAATCTCTCGGCATTCGTGCTGACCGTCTTGCGTTTTCCAACTTTTGCAAGTATTCAATTTCATTTCCGACCTGTTGAGTCAAATGATGTGGAAACTGGTGTCCATGGAAGTTCGGTAATCCGAGAGGCCCGCCTTCCAAACCCAAGCTATTCATTGGGACGTTCATTGAGAGCGAATGTGGGAAGGCATGGCCGAGCGGATGCGTTTCAATAGGGCCGAAGTGTTGCAGGCCCAACGGAAAATTGACGCCCTGAGCTTCTTCAAAGTAAACAACAGGGTTGACATGGCCGGGAAAGGCGAAAGGTAGCTTCATTAAATCCGGCTGGTACAAATTGGGTCCAAATTGGAGCCGTTGGTACGGAGGGCCTGTAAGGAAAAATTCATTTCCAGGGTTCGGAACAGGGAGAGGAACGGATGACAAACATCCTGTGACAAATGCGAAGAAACCAGCAACCTAAAACATAAAAATAATTAAATGTGCTGTAGTTCATTATTTCCGTAAATATTAAACTTAAAAAATGCTACAAACTCAGTACTTAGTTAATAAATTTTCCATTCCCTTCAAAAATTGACTTCATTAATTCATTCCCTCAATTATCTTCATTGTGTTATATTTATTTTATATTATTAAAATATTATATTTTTAAAAGGCATTGGTTGAGATAAAAAAAGTCAGCGTCACGAGCGGGAATCGAACACACGACCTACGGCTAAATACGTTGCTGTTCTACCACTTGAGTTATAATGACTTCGATCCAACCTGAAACCAACTTCCCATCTCAACCCCCCCTCCATTTTCCCTCCTTTTCGCGTTATCTCAACCAAAACCTTACATAAAGATTGATTAATTGAAAGATGTTATTTGGTCATTCCGACCACGAAATCGAATGGCTTTATTAAAACTTTTCCATCTGTTTTGTTTAAGGGAAACATATCTTTCAAAATAATTGTGTTATATTATTCTAGTGAAGAATTAAAAATCTCATAAGAGAATATAAATTAACTAACTACGATATATTAAAAATAATATCTTACTATCTGAATGAACCCTGATTTATCATGCGGATCAATCGCTCTTCCATTAAAGCAATGATGGTTGGCCAAAGTTTTATGCCCATCCAGCAGAGTATGCACTGACAAAATGTAATCCAGAAAAGAAGTATCAGTCCTTCCCTCAGTCTCGAGACTGATCGGATTTTAAATGATTGCACTAGTTGTTTGTTAATTGTTCGAACAAACGTTTTGAAATATCTGGTTTCGCATCAACTGAAGCCCGCAATACGTATACATGTATGAATAGGAATGAGTCTAACAAATATCCTAGACTCAATCTATATCGAAAAAAGTGCATGTATCTATCATCTGATAAAGGGCGCTAAAAGCTTCAACACTGGCAAAAACATTACATGATAATAATTACTTAGTATAATATTTTAAATTGTGGCAGTTGCTTTTAATCAAATGAACAACTGGATTCGGTACTGTAACGCTTGAGATTGAATATTGAGATGAAGGCACAAGACACTACACATATCCAACAACCATCCAAATATGAGTTCTTACTAACAACAAGAAATGTAATCAAATCAAGCGAAAATTATTAGTACTCAGTAAAAAATGAATACAAAATATAATTTAGCCGTGTAACATGCAGTATGTTAAGAGTAGAATAAAAAGGTTAGACTGAAGAGAAGCGAATTACCTTTAACATAGTTTCCATTGAAGTAACTGTTCACGCCGGCACGTCTGTAATACGTTTTTATAGCCGTGGATTAAAAGATTATCACGCGGGGGGTATTGTTAGCTGGACATCGCACCGTGACTATCGTGGGATTTGGCCGAAAGGACCTTTAATCACCATTTTTAGGAACCAGGCGTAAAAATAATACGATACTTTGTATTAAATCGATAGGAAAAAATAATACACCGATAGTGAATAGGGGTTGAAATTGCTGAGATTGAACATGACGGGTCAACATTTTTTACCTGGTAAAAATTGGAACTCAACTTACGTTTCCGGTTTAAAATGTTTATTTTTTGAATCGACACGCCTAATTTGATATCTGTGCAGTGTTCAAATGTAGCCACTTTTGTCGACTACTTTAACAAATAAAACCGTCGCCGAAAGGCAGACCTTGAATTTGGCTAATAGATTGGCAACACACTCTGAAATTTTTTGTTGAAGTTTTACTTTTTCCAACAAGTGTATCAAGTTAACGACAGTTCAAGGATGGATTGACGTGAAGGAATAGAATACGAAACGATATGCTTTCAATAATGAATGACCTCTACACATCCCACTTACATCGAGAAAACAAATTATACTTATAATAAATTGAATAGTTTTGGTGTAGAAATACAGTAAATAAAGTAACACAGAAGTACAATAATACTGTAAATACAATAATACGCTAAATCATTTTTTAAATAATAACTTTAATAAGTGATTCTTTCAAAGTGTAGATGTGAATAGCAAATCCACGAAATTTTGCCTTTGAAAAACTATGGCTTTGAAATTCGTCAGTACAAATTGATTTGTCATGGTGTGATGATAAAAACTAAATTTGCTTTTAATTAGATAGTTCCGTATTTCAAATCTTTCTTTGTTGAGATGCAAGAAATCGAGAAAATAGTTAAATTGGACAATATGATACAATTATGATAACTACTGTTTTCGTTAAGTGAATAATATAAATTTTAATTATCTCTTTCAAAATAAATTGAGAAGGAAATCTTATTTTAGAAATATAAAAATTTAAAAACTATAAAACTCCAAATCGTTGAGCTGTTGAATGGTTCAGTTCCAATAATTTAATTTATAATTTCGTATACACCTTTCCTTCAAGAAATATCATAATCATAAAAAAGATGATCTGGACGGAAAACTAATTTTCTTTATATTTATTTCTATTCTTTTTGTGTTCTGCAATTAAAGTATGTGTATTCAGAGTTTTATGGTTAATTTTAAGTTTAAAAAATTGTATAGTAATGTATTTCTAACGATCAAAATATAAAAACTTTGATTCAGTTAATCATTTTGTATATAAATATGTATTTGTATATTTATTTGTTTATTTTGTTGTGAGAAGACGATTGGGGTAAGTCTCTTCCAAGGTGTAGGCGTCTTCAAATACTATGCGGTCATCTTTGCGTGAGGAATAATAACTTAATGCAATACTAAAGCATTTAATAATTTGTATAGACATAATGATAGAAATAATCACCGATAGAGCAATAAGAAAATTCGGCTCGGTATACTATTCATCTACCATTTTACAATAAATGTTTGTGCGGTGCCACCTCCGAACGTAATATGGGATAGTCAAACTACTAAAAAAAAACACTAATTTTGTATTCTTTCAGCTCCCAACTAGTGTGAGAGAGCCGCTAGGTCCACTAAGAGAACACAAGATTTGAGGTGAGTTCCGGGCCATGAATAGTCAAAACCGCCTGTCATTCTAGCCAAAGACTGCCTCATCCATCGGAGCGGAAATAGAATGAAGTACACCGGGTTTTGTGCTAAACATAAAACTTGAAAACTGACTGGAGAAAGACAAACCCAACCACCTGACGAAAGCACTATGTAAGGGGGAAACTAAAAGATTCATAAATCTCTCAAAAAGAATGGCGATGGAACTTTTTTCAGCAGACAATCTGTTGAACTAGCTAGAAACATGCTCACTCAGTCAAGAGTGAGCCTTTGGCACATGCCGTTTGATGTACGACCCTGGGTTCTGTGCAGTTTGCACACCAGAGATTGAACTAGTGGAGTAAAGGTTGTAGTTACTACTTGATACTCCCAACAAAAAGTATGATTTACATTATAACTTCAGTGTTAGCCAAATACTTCTTGAGTCCAAGCCTTGATTGCTGGCTCCATATAGTCACCAAATAGGCATGTCATGCTTTATGGTATAAACATCAGAGGTTTACATTTGTTTGTTGCAGAAATGACTCTGTACTTCATAAAATCAACACTTCAGCGGGCAGGATGAGCCAGATCGCATCTCATTGCCACTGGTTCACATTTAAATTGGTAATTTTCAGTTTTTCTGTTTTACAACCGAAAGTGCCTTAAAATAAAATCGTTTATCATAATTAAATTTTGAAATTGCTTTACGTTAAAATGGAGTTGACTTTTTATTTCTTCACAATTTACTGTAAATACTGTACAACATACTGTAAAACCCAGACGTGTTATTACTACGTGTTATTATTACTTAAAATATTTGAAACTTGTAAGTGAATACACAATAACATCTAGCTTTCAAAGCAGAAAAGACATATCATAAATAGAAATAACTTAACCTCTCTACCAAAAATACTTTTTGTACTACCAAATCAGGAATATAAGAAAAAATAGTTCTAGTGTTATAATGAACGTAATGAAAATCATTTCATATTACTTTTGGAACACGGATAAATAAGTGTAATGCATATAATTATAAACAACATACAACAATTTATATTATTTATTAAATTATTTTTTAGTTGGACCGGAACAGTGCAGGTACATCGCCTAATTCAGATCCGAATCGCCCGGGACATTGATGGATCCCATAGCCGTCATTTTTCTATCACTGCGGCCACCGACCCTCTTATGGGTGAGGAAATCTATTCTAAAACCAAATTATGATATTTATTCAATATTGTGAGTAATCGACGTAAATTCTAATAATATTGAGATTGGTGACTCCATCTGGAGGTCTGGATTGGCCTTTCACATGGATCTCATCTTCTCTCATCTTAATGGCTGGACCTGTGTGAGAATCTAGTAACTGGCAACTTTTCCTCGGTCATTCGACTTTGGAAAAACAAAGTTCCCCGAAATTATGCTTGAACATAATATTTCGTTTGAACGAATTTTTATTGTTAGGAAACACACATTTAGGTGCTAAGGAATATTCCAGGACTTCATGCCGAACCGCCACTCGGTCACATACTGGGTCCACCTACACCTCTGGATTTCGATGTCATTAATTTCACTTTCCTTTCGTTAAGTTTCTTGAGTTTCTCACTGAAGGTCGAGTGAAATAGAGATTTCTGAAAGAATCAATGATATTGTAAGAACGATATTGCCTTATCGTTACAACGTGCGTCCTGGTGGTTTGCCCTGTTTTCAATACGCCATTCTCGATGCTTCCCTCATAAGCGTTTTAGTTTCACGCCATCTCCCATGAGGAGACGTTCTGTGAAAAGGTGAAACGAACAGAAACAAAGTGATCACAGGCAATTCAACAATTTTCAAATTGCTGGAGATTTAGTTGTTGAACGGTGAGGTTTTTTTCCATAAATAACGCATTTTTTTGCGCATGAGTGAACGCTGCAAAGGCGGGAATACTTAACAAATATCGAAGTAGAATTTTTTTTTTACAAATTTTGGTTTCATCAGCTTTACTGTTTAAAAACGAACCACCTGCTAGTTATTAATCGCTTTATTTGAAGATAGTAGAAAAAAAGATAAATCGGAGTCCAGATGAGTGGATGAGACTGAATCGAAGTGCCGGTTCATCATTGCTGTGCCCACCGCGGTTTTGTAACATAACGTGAATATTATGTAAACCAGATGTGGGTGAGATACTTGGTCAGGGAGTCACGCCGCCTTGGGACATGACTCTACGTCGGAAGGGGACCGATTCAAAAGAAGATGAATACGTTTAGACCGGCTCAATACAGTCAACAAGCCGGAATGGTGGGAAGTGGAAGCAAATAACTCTCACTTTCGACCAAAGAGATCGAAAATGCAAGCTTGCACTGGGATTCGTGCCGACACGGAAGATACCGACATCAGCTTTTTTTCTTTTTCTTTTGCCCCGCGGACAACCGTTTCGGTTATCGGGTTCCAAGGAGAACGACGTGACTTCTCACAGAACGCCAACTTTTTTAAAAAGTGTTATCGCCTTGTAGATCCTGTCGGCAAATCAACAACAAAAATAATAAGAAAGTTATTTCTTTTGAGAATCTGAGTAAAAATAAGATAGATACTACTTTTTATGGTATTGCTATCCTTTCTTTAATTTCAACGTGACGAAAACCGTCACGTTGACATCATCACGTCTTACGTCCTCATATCAGCTCATATCATTGTTCATGTATGGTTAATTGTAATGAAATTGTTATTTATTGTCCTCACATAAATATAAACAACCACAAACAATAAAACTGTCAACCAATTAACTCTCATGAACAGCCAATTAATTCTCGTCGCTCTCTTAGTCAACCAATAGAGAAAAAATGAAAACCACGATGCTGACCTAATCACATCTCACGGTTTGATATTACCAACACTCCCAGTCATTTTGGTTTGCAAAAATAATGTGTTTTTATCAAATCAGCAATAGTGCAATTTATAAATAATTGGTTCAACCACAGTTTGCAAAAAGAAAGTAATATATTTCTTTTATTGTTTCATATCAATCATCCTGTTAAGATTTAGGTTATGCCTATAATTATTTCGTTATTTAAAACTATGTTGTATTAAGCCACAAAGTTAAACATGATGAAATGACAACTCTTGTACACAAATAAAATTATAATGAGTATGTTCTTTATTATTTCCATCAAAGGGAAAGGGATTACAGGATGAATTGTCTATTCCCCGAAGGGTATACGTGATCACTGCCCCATTATTGCGTGGATTTGAAATTTTGTATTACTTACTTTTTGTCCGGGGTGCCGTGTTTTTGAAAAGAAAAAAGCCCATTTGTAAATTCGGGTTCAAATGCAGGGCAGCTGGATTCGAACTCACGACCTTTACCTTACAGTGATGAGCGCCGTGTCAATGCCTAAACTGTTGCGGCCACCCACGCCTCCTTTATTACTGACTTAAATTTCAAATACGGGATGAGGTTTACTCCTTTTCTCATAAATTGGTTTTATTAGGAGAGATACGAATGGAGCTGAAATTTTCAAATGAAAATGTACTCATTAGTGTTTGTTATTTAAAATGGAATGTGAATTATAGGGTACAAATGGTTTTCGGTTTACAAACTCTTGGGCCAAGGACCAATTTACTTATCATTTTAGGTGCTCAAGGCAAACGTTGCAAGAATTTTTATTCAAATAACAAAGGAATTTGGAGAAAATTGTTCCACAGTTTTGAAACAGGTAAAACATTTCTTTTTCATTTACTTGTACTCTTTGTAAATAAATAAATTCGTGAAAAAGTTGGAGAGATTTAGTTTATTCGGGAATGATTATTTGGAAATAACTTGAGAACGGTTTCTCTAAAATAATAAGCATTTGTTCAACAGTTCAGCGTTAAAACGCTTTTCAGAAAAATGCGCAATCTTTAGTCTAGAATTATTTGAAATAGTTAAATTTCTATGCGCGTTCCTCTATCTTAGATCGAAACTCTTGGGCTCATAAGAAGCAAGTTGCGGTTTTTTTCTCACCTTAAAAATAAATAGAGTTGAACAGAATTTAAACTCATCCTGCATATGTTGTTGATAAATAAAGTCAAATAATAATAATAAAATCAAAAGTACTGAAAGTATTCATATAATTTTATGGTATGAAATTATTTAAATTTCTCTCTATCATTTTTTTCTGTTTGTTGTATTTTAAGATCGTGCTTTATAGAACAACACATTTTTATTTTCTTCATATCACGTTGCTTCTTTATACTACCCCTCAGCCAATTTGGTAGCTTGTTATCGTTCCTATTTACTCCTTCTTCGAAGAAAGGATTAAAACCGCAAACTTGGCTCACGAGGAGTTCAGAAGATCTCGAAAGCGCCTTCCCAACTTGAAATAAATCATGTTAAACGCGCTATGGGGTTTAATGAACCACGAATCTCAAATAAAACTTGATAATCAAAATTTTTTTATTGATTTCACATATCTATTATTTATTTTACCCTGCAAAGGATAAATAAGCAAACGTGGTACAACTAACTAGAATTTTTGAAACAGTATGAAAATATAATTTATACTACGCGCGGTTTTGACCTGATTTCGATAGATGTTCTGACATGATCCGAATTACTCATGAATGAATGAGCATCGTTCTGATTTGCAAATTAAATAAGTTTGGTGCTAAAATTTAAAATAGCATACTAGGTTACAAATACCCGAAAATATTAGTCATGGAAAAGGATCAGATTATTGTTAATTGGTTATTAGCCATTTTAAAAAGCTATAATTCTTGCTGATTTTCCAAATAGTTTGTTTTGTAACGTAGGTATCAGCGCATTAATATTAAACCATATTGACAACCAATTATAATGTACAGAGTTGTACAGAAATAGAAGTGACGGTGTGAGAGATGTTGACCTAATTTCATCACACGATCATTCATGACATTCATGGCTAATTTTTTTCTGAATTTACAAAACATGCAAATTTGGTCTAAAACGCAATTATTTTACACGGGAAAATGGAAATTTAGAACTACACTAAAGTATTATTCCAGCCAAACGATAATATAGGAAATAGGTCGAAAGAAGCGATTGACTTTTATAAATTACTAAAATATTGACGATTGAAATTTTAACAGCTTGTAATAAAAACACCATGGGTAAAAATCTAAATTTTCTTTTGATTGTGGTCAATGCTTTCATCAGTCAAATAACTCTAAAATCCTCAGAAATCTAGACGACGGCTATTAATATCAGTACCTGTTGGACAACGTCGGGTATTTTTCCTTTCCATGTTAATAAGGAACGCATAGAAATAAAAATCGAGGTGTCATTAAAGATATAAAATAATTGCTCACAAAAATTTTTGAAATAAAGAAATAACTGGCGCAGAGCGAGAATAATTATAATCTAGAGAGATTCTAAATATTTCAAACCTAATTGAGTTCAGATTTGTAAAATGTTACTGTACTTTTTTCAAATTCTTTTATACCTTCCTTGCCTAAAGATAATAAGTTCTTGATAGATGAAATTGAAGTGCGATGTAATAAAACATTGCATCAACAAATGAAATTGTACGAAGAAATTGTGCCCAGAAAACCTTATTCTTCTACTATATAAATCTTATTGTGAAATTGTGTTGAGTGGTCACGGGTATTTCAACGGACACGACACCATCGAAAGAAGGTTTTGTAATGCGGCTTCTGCCTGGGACGACAAGCGGATGGATAATTTGGATAAAGGATGGATTTATAGATTGGATAAAGCGGATGGAATGGACCGGGGTCGGTAAAGGTGACCAAAATATGGAAAAAAGTTCCAATGCTGGAAGACTCCTTAAATCAATTTTTATATTCAGTTTATTGTACGGGTATTGGTAAGATGGTAAGAATGAAAATAATAGAATGAATAGAAATTGACCTTCTTAATTTATGATAAAATGTAAGATTACATTGTGAAATATCAAATTTGACACCTTATTTTTTTTAATATAATTTTTGCGTTTCTGTGTGTGGGTATGTCTCTCTCTCTCTCTCTCTCTCTCTCTCTCTCTCTCTCTCTCTCTCTCTCTCTCTGTGTGTGTGTGTGTGTGTGTGTGTGTGTGTGTGTGCGTGCGTCCACGTTTGTAAGCTGAGCTCTCGAATAGACTTAAAGCACGTCGGTCGCTTCAGGTGGGAGAGGAAACTATTCTAAAAATGATTGACTCGTTACTGTGCTAACCTTGTTTTAAGGTTGCATGGTCTATTATTCAGCCGGGAAAACACGCCTTCGTCGGCACGTTGAAAATAAACCTGCCTGTGCTGACAGCTGGGGGTGTTGTCACCCGAACTTCGGAAGGAGCAGCTTGCCATTAGGTATGTGACTCGGTCCCTGGCCCAACTGGGAAATCCGCTTTCTGATGAGATCCTCAGATACCAATTCAGCCGAATATACGAAAACCTTCAGACTAGGGCACGACCCTTAGGGGTCTACGAAGCCTTAGGGAAGGCAGGGATGTCACTAGAAACGGCACTCGAGGTAGGCAATCTGACTGAAGAAAGGTCATCCGCACCCGATAAACAATACGCCATGTGAATAAGTCAAAGTTTCTCAATATCCATTGAATTTGTATTGCTACCACTAAGTTTTGTAAATATTTTTTGTTTTTCTAATGTACAAATCTAATTGGAAGCTCTCAACTCCACAAGTTAAACTTGCCGAGAACAATTTGTTTATTTTACATTATTTTGATCTGAATTATCATTTACTTTTGTCGCACAATAAAGTATTCAGTGTATAGTAAATAAATTTACTTTTCTTTCGTCTTGAATTTTGTTTAATAGGAAATTTGTGCTTAAGCTCAGCAGCGAATCTATGGGTAACTTGTTGCGATTCTTGGAGGTAAGGTGAATGTAGAGTGAGAGGGCTGAGGTCCCATCAACCCCTCAATAGGAGAGTTTCATAAGAGGTGAAGATAGTGATGGAGGAATATCGATGAATATAATGTATTTAAGAGTGAGTAAGGGTGTGAATGTAAGGCTTTAAGTAATTATTGCGTTGGGGGCTGAAATGACCTGGTAGTTGATAGCCTCTACTTCCAACCTCGGTGGCCAGAAGGTTAAGACCGAGGACTGACCACACCCGGGGTGGGTGATTTTTGAAACCTACTGGTAATTTATTGTAAATTACAAAATATGTAATTGGGCTCTTTTCAGTGATAGGCTCAACTCTGTGCACGGGTGTATTTATGAACTTTCCGGTTCAGATTTGACATATAAATCAGTAATCAATAAATAATATACACAAATATTAAAAAATGTGTATTTTTTTAGACGCAGCCTTAATAAAAGTAATAAAAATAAACATTAACAGAAATTAAAACAAGATTATTGATAACGTGAAAATATTAAACAGAAAGCTTGTTCGTTCTTGAATATAATTATTTGGAGATGCGGACTGGTGGGACGTACGTTTTAGAAAAGCATTTTCTTTACCGTGCCAACGTTTCGATCTTTATAGAGATCAGTTTCAGAGCCTTGTGTGGGCTGCATTGCAACAGAAAAACGTCTCTGATTGATAGCCGATGTTGTTAGGGATTCTTTTTGTTCGAAGATGATTTCAATAAAGATCAAAACGTTGGTACGGTAAAGAAATTTTTTTCTTAACGGTTATTAAACACCACACATTTGAATATAATCTGGAAAAATATACTCGCAGTATTATTAAATTATTTATTAAAGCAACTATGTAAAAATATATTTTTTAACGTTTTCGATATTTCCCAATCTATTTATTGTTTTCCTTTTATGTCAATGTCGATAAAGATATACAAAGATAAGGATAAACAAGAATCTGTCACCTATCAAATTGGTTCAGCTATCTTCGCTTGGTCACTCAGATGCATTTCGGCATCACGGCGAAGGCAGATCAACAAAACGATAACGACCAAATTCCACCAAGGATAAATATCACAACCACTAATTATAATTAAAAATATTTTAAGTTTAATAAAAAATATGAAAGTACTATTTTTATTAACAATGTTATAGTAATATTTTTACGTAACCTTCAGCAAAATATAAATTTATATTACCATTATTGTATTTCACAATTTAATCCAAATTTTAAACGAGCTACTGAAATCGATGCCTGGTGGGCAGATAAATATCATTCTCAGAGGAAATGCTATAATTTTTTGTGGGGCAGATATTCGCATGTACATGCCTGAACGTACAAATACCAAAGCGATGCAGATATGAATCCTTTTTCCAATGTCCAATGCTAATCTGCGTGATCTTGTAGTTATTGTTTAGTGCTTCATTATCCCATTGATATAGATTAAATGAACTGTCTAGTGTACGCTTCTGTCACTCAATTTGTTCGGGTTTCCTCCCACCTTGTGTATGTGTTTTTCTATGTGTCAATCACATAAATGACATGTTTGACAATAAGAGGTTCATATAATATGAAGTTTCCTATCTCTTTTATTCATCCATGACCCTGGTCATTTTAAACTTCTAACCCAAGGGCTTTCCAAACGATAATGAAAGACGGTTTTGTTTGAATTTCAATGCAAATTTATCTTCTGTCAGCAGTTCAGTCACTGCTCATCATTTTCGGGGCGCTCGATTCTCAACGTATTCAGAGGAGAATCGGCTTTAAGACATCTTCAGCCGATGCCTCTGTCCGTGTTAATGCTTTCTACAAATGTTTATTCAAATAAGTGCCAGAAAGTTGCGTAATGCCATGACTGGACGGATTCATCGGTGTCAGTAGTTGCTTATAAACTGTAGCAACGAGAACGGGGAGCCGGTCACGAGCATTGAGGCGTGTGTGTGAGCGTGGTTAATGATTGGGCTCATCTGCCTAACCCAGTTTGAAGGGAGTTGTTGCAATTCCGTCGGCTCTTGAATTGTTCCCCGATCAGCTGAAGGTCTTTTATGGGGCGACTTATCTCGTTAATTGCACCAGGGAGGGAAGTGAGGCCGGGTAGAGTTATCATGCCGTTGGATCCATGTCTAATCAAGGAGGTAAATCCGCGGTTAACGGGAAAGTTATCTAACAGTAAGATTTACTAATTCCTCCTGATAAATCTTTCCTTCCTTTGAACGTTTAAATCCTCCATATACACTCTGTTAAGGTCAATTTATGTTAAAATGTGCTGGAGAATGAACGGATTCTATACGGTGTCCGGAAAAAGGGCCAAAATTTATTTTTTCTTCAAATCCATATTGCAACAATTGTTCGTCCGGAACCCAACGTCTACCGCCGGATATAAAAGTCTCAAAAGAACACAAAAACATGTATTTAGTTTGAAAGGAAATAATGTGTGTCAAGAAATTGAGAATGTATACAAGAAAAACAAGCCCTTTATAAACTAGACTTTATTTTGAAATTATCTTCAAAAATCTTTCTCACCGCAGGCCAACTATATTCTTCTTCTTTTAAACCTACCGAAATGACCGATTCAAATCATCATCCAGTTATGATAAGATCGACGGCCAAAACGCGATGACATTGTGGAGTGTAGGGACTAGAAACCAAATTGATGACTCGGAACTGTTTCTTGGGATACAATGATATGGCATAGGCATTTTAATAGGAGTTGCTCGAGAATGTTACTCTACAGGCTATTGATAGAGCATAGAATGAAGCAAGGTTGACAGGTTTGTGTGGTTTATTGAAAAAAGTTACGGTTGAACATTTCCGAGCGGCAAAAAAATATGTTGTTCACAGGACGGAATTACAGGTATAAGGAAGGAAAAACGAGTGTTTTCCTTAAACAGGATTTTTCTTTCGTTTCTTTCGTCGGAATTGGCTCGAGTGCAATTATCTCTACGATGGATATGGGAGGAAGTCTTATATGAAGAATCTGATTATTTGGAGATCGTGAGGTTTGATCTGGTTGACGCACGTTTTTGAAAAATATTTTCTTACGATGCCACGTTCTTAAGAAGATCACATTCAGGCTCAAAGTGTTTGTTTTTCGCGTAGATGTGTCGTTCTTGTTTGAGTGTTGAGGATGGCAGTGACAGTTGGCTGTGAAAGATGATTAAGAAAACATTTTTCTAAAACATACGTCACACCAGGCCGCATCTCAAGATCTCCAAATGATCACTGGCTAAGGGTCACTAACACCCCACATCAGAATATGATTCAATGTGGTACATAGGGAGTTATTATGATTCGTTAATTTGTGGGGGAGTCGTTTTGTAGTTCTCTCTTAAGTATATTTTTGGGTCAAAAGGACTGGGTTTTTTACTTGTACCTGATTGATACGGTCCTTATGTAAAGTGAAAGATTGTAGGTATTTGTTGAGTCCCAAATACTAGTTCGTATATAGATTGTCTGTATTTTTAATGCGTCGTCTATATATCCAGGAGTCGTGAACTGTACGTTGAGTTCATGAGTTTGGTTAAGCAATAGAGCGTTTTCGCATAACGTTAGAGAGAACAGAACGCTATAGTGATTGAAGTGCGCATGCGCAGCTTTAACGGAACGCTATGCTTACAAACTGGGTGACGGTTAAGTCAACAAAGTATTCTATATATACAGTAAAAAAGTACACAATGAGTCTGCACCTGCGTCCTTATATAATCAAACCACGAACGAAATCCAAATTTCTGGGGTGCACATTGAACGTAAATTACTATGGCAAAATCATACAGAATGCTGGAAAGGGAAATGGAATATTCTTAAATGCGTTTCTAGAATAAAATATGGTGCCCACCCTAATATGATCCTTTTAAGTATCATCAACTAATATTGACTCATACAGACTACGGATTATTTTACTTGGCCCAGCTAGTTTGATTATCACATTTCCAAAAGCATACATTCGCCTAAGATAAAATCATGATTTTCAAATCCAAACTGATTTTTGAACATAAATCGTAAATTGAGAAATGGGTAGTTTTGTTACGCAATTATGTGTTTGTTTTATGTTTTTATTTTTAGACCAAAAGCCGCTGAAAAGAGAAACGCTGCAACAAGCCAATCGTTTGTGTTTGAGAGAAGCAAAATCTGCATTAATTGAAGGAGTCAACATCGAGCCTTATCCAGCTTATATCCCTGATCAGCGGTACTATTGTTCAGTACAGAAAACTCGAGAATGCAAAAGGCGAAAATAGGACTGGAAGGATCCAAATTTACCAAACAAAAATCATCACACACAAAAAAAAGTTAATAAACTTTGAGAAATTGTATTATAATTAGTTTTGTGTAAATATCATAAACCTCCAGTCCAAAATACATGTAATAATTTTATCATATAATGATTGTCATTAACTTTCGGTATAAATAAATTTTAAAAACTCCAACGTTAAGAAATGGTATTTGCACTTGGTATTGTGGTAATCCTAAATCTATATTTGTCTAATAGCCTTTTGTCAAAAGTATATTACGTAACTCTCCTTATTTATTAAATTTATGAACAAAAATCCAATACGACAACAATGTTAAACATTGAATATTTTGAACGGCAACAACTTTGGTGTATCAATACTCCTTTAAGGTCCATAAACATTTCTTTGTGAAGAAACTTTGAAAAATTTAATTATTTTTTATTTGAGAAATGAAAGATTATATGCTGTATGTCGTATGATGTGTGTTGTAATAATTAGGTGTTGTTAGGACGATCAGCAAACTGAATTTTTAAATAAGCAAATAATTATCATTCATACAGGAGATATTTCCGACAAGGTACTTGATTTGGGTACTCCAAGTCTGTCATGCGGCATTAAGTACTTGAGTAAGTCTGACTTACTATCTACTTGATTATTCTGTTAAGTATTCTTTGGAGTTTTAAATACTCTTCAATTTTTAGATATGCTTTGTACAAAATAATGTTTTAACAAAATTTGGATATTTAACTCTATTAGTATATAACTGTAAAACTCTATTAGTGCATACTATTCAGAAGACTTTTTAATTTTAAAATTGTTGTAATGAAAAGCTCAAAAAATTCGTTGAGCAAACTCCTAGTATAAGTAGTGTCATAGATCAACGCATTTTACAAAAACAATAAATATCCTCATTTTTATTATTGAAAAAAAAAGGTCAAAAAATTATATAACAAATTTTTAATACCCTTTCGTTTGGAAAGAACATTTTAAGAAAGTACAACGCCCGGTGTTATTTATAAAAGAGAAGTCATTCCCGAGGCGGATCTGCCGTAAGGCGAATCACCTGATTATGCGGGTCCTCCTCCCGACGAAAGAAAAAAAATCAGGCAAACGTCAAAACCTAAATAATACCTATTGTATATTTGTGTTTGACTTCCGGGCAGACGGAGGCATGGGGCGTTTATTTCAAGGCTCCCGCTGGAAAAAGGCTAGCCGAAAATTCCTATGGCCATTTATTCATAAGCTCGGTCACACCTCTGTCGCCTACATAATATCGATTACTCCATCTTCAATAATTACGGTTCGAAAAAAGCATATCTCTTTTGGTGTTCCTTTGTAAATCTAAAAACACAATTAGCGTCAATGAGAGAGAGAGAGAGAGAGAGAGAGTATGTATGTGAGAGAGTGAGTGAGAGAGGACGAGAAAGAGAAAGAGCGAAGAATTGTACTTCATTTTGTTTTTCCTCTCATATTTTATCTTCTAGCTTTCTTCCTTCTCTCTCTCTCTCTCTCTCTCTCTCTCTCTCTCCCTCTCTCTCTCTCTCTCTTTCTCTCCCTCTCTCCCTCTCTCTCTCTCTCTCTCTCTCACTCTCTCTCCCTCTCGATCCGATCTACTACACACTACTACACAAGCAAAAAAGTGGTCCTCTTTTATTTGAGCAAACACTTAAATCATTATAATTTTTCATTTATTGTTGCCCACTGGATATTATAGAAGAAACATATACCTAAATAAAATAATTAAATAAAAATTGCAATTGCAATAAGGATGAAAATATTCAATTCAGCGATTTAAGAAGTTTTGAATGTAATGCTGCGAAATATGTTCATACTCCTCCAACACCGCAATTCCTGCAAATTCTCTGGCATCACTGAGCGACGTTTTACCCTCTTTGACTACTCGTCTCATAGATGTCCGATAGGGTTTAATTCTAGATGCTGGCCACCCCAAACATTAAATTGAAGCTCGTTCGAAATAGTTACTAACGTTCCAAGCTGTGTGGGACCTTGCTTTGTCGTAAACTATCTACAGAATCGCATCCGTCATCGTAATTTATAACAAGTGAAAATTAGTTAGAATAAAGAGTTTACGTTTGTCGTTATCTAAGTTTCACCCTTGAGTATGAAAATAAATGTAGTTACGTGCACCACTATGGTTATATTAATAAATAAATATTCACTGAGAAGCAAGAAAAGTGGCCACCCTCTTTTTTAAGTAAATATTATAGCTATCTTATTTTTTGTTTATTAGATATTTTTTCGAAAAATACTATGTACCAGTCGGGACTATATGCTGGCTACTGCAAACATTGAATTAAAGCCCATTCCAAGTAGTTCTAACGATGAACTATTAACTACTATGATGAACTGTATTGGGGTATTGCATTGTCGTGCATAAAATTAAAATCGTCGCCGATTAGTAGCATACAAGGAACAACGTCTTCTAACATTTCTTCACTATATCGCGCAGCTGTTAGGGAATTCTGATGAAGATCAGGTTTATTCAACCTTCCTCAGAAATGGCTCCCCAAACCATAACATCTCCAGAGTGAAAATGCGGGGATATATCGCTCTACTGTTCTTCCCAAATCCTCTTTCGTTCGTAAGAAGATCTCAAACAAAAACATTGATTCGCCCGTACGTAAATAAGATTTTAGTCCAATCTTGCTCAGACCGATTGATGTTCCTTGCGAAACTTAACAGAGCAGTACTGGGCTTTGTCACAAAACCAGTGGCCTTCTGGCACATAAACTAGCTTCTGAAATTGTTCCACTGCATGAACTGGCAATAACAGTTCTAACTAAATAAGAAAAGTAGAATGTTGATTACATAGTACATTCGAAAATGTAAAGCGATCGTTTAACTGAGATATGACCCGATGGCGACCTGACCCATGTCTTCATGAGTAATCTTTATTACTTGGTAGCGATGGAAAACCCTTCACCCAGTTCTTCAGGGAATGTTAACACCTTGGCCATATAAGCTTGACTTTTTTTATTTTGCAACAATAAATATAAACCAATCTATATTACTTAAGACCAACACTCAAACAAATTTAAAACTTAAAAATGTAACTACCGAAACGTAAAAGAAGCTTTGCAGAAAACTAAAAAGAAATTGACCATTCAAAGGGTTATTTACAATATCCGATTAAAAGCATAAGTGGAAGATTTTATTGTGTTTTATTTAAAACGGACCAAATATTGATGAGAGGTAATAAATGGAGGATTGTCTACGAGATAATGACAAATATTAAGAGTGGCCACTTTTTGCCTATCAGGGTTTTTATCGCCTTATCTACCTTTCAAAATATGTTAATCACTATTTATCGTTTTATATACTTACCTATCTGTCTGTATGTAGGTAATCTTTTTATTTTATCCTCGCAAGATCTCATATATCACACAACAAATGAACTCTTCTCCTCTACCTATATGTGTAAATCACTCAACATATTTATCGATCTATCTATCTTTGTTTATATCTATCTATCTTGTTATGCCTATCTTTTTGTATGCGTGCTTTTCCTCAGTTTTTAAAATTTTTGTATATATTTTTATTTGTAACTTACGAACAATTATAGGGTTAAACATTCAATGAAGTAAGTTGCCTTGTCTGTTAGAATTAAAGAACAAAATTTGTAATTGTTCAGTGGCAATGTTTTAAATTTAAACAAAATGTATGTTTTAATTTTCCTCTTTATAACAAAAGTTTTGTTAGAAAATTATAACGTACATAGTTATTTACGGCACATCATATAAATTATTTTCAGTCCAGAATATATCTGGGTCTAAAAGGTTTCCATTAACGGCCAAAGAACAGCTGATGTCATCGGATCCACCCGTTATTTCATAATTCGAACGAAGGAATCGTGCCAACCTCGCATTTCTGACTGTCTTGTTTTAAACGTCTTTAACTGGGTTTTTCGACAATGAGGAAGTTATGCGGGCGTTGGGTGAAAAGAATATTATCCTTGCTTCTCCACACTACCCGAACAAGAGGCAAACGAGCGGCATGTCGTATTCAATGACACGTCATCGAACGACAGACACTACATGCGTCTTACATCATCATCATCGCACGCATAATGGATGTGGTTTAAGGTCAAGACGAAAGTCTATCCTTCCATGTAGTTCACGGCTGGCATACGATAAAAGCTCATGAATTATTTCGAGTTGCACTTTCGACCGAAGGTGTAATTATTAACTTCGAAAATCTACCTTTTTTTTCGATCTACACCCGAATTGCCTTCGCTTATTAATAAAACCCCTTGACTAAAAGTCGTGAGCCTTCAAAATTGGCTCATCTTTCTTTTTGGCGTTTTAAAGCTATAACTATATACTATTAGCCAAATAAAAATTATGATTAGGCAAAGTCCAAATTGCTCAAACAATTTAATTACGAACAGTAAACGAAAAAAAACACATTACTGACTATTACAGTTTATTTAAAGTTTTTTGCAGTTAATATTCTTTTTTTTCATTTCTTGTTAGGGGTTAAAGAGATTTTTAAAGAATTAAGATTGAAAAAATTTACGGCGAGATAATGAAACAGGAAAAGAGTATGAAGGGATATAGAAATATAAAGGGAGGGAAATAAGAATAGAAAAATAGAAATAGGGAGGCGGAAAATAAAAAAGACAATAATAAAGAGAAGTAATTCACAAAATAAGAAAGAATTTGAGAACCAGTCATCACAGACTGGTAAAAAAAAAAAAACGGGTGGCACAGATGCAGAGAAAGAGAACGAGAAGAAAAGTGTGACGGAGTCTGAAAACGTAATGGATAAAGATAGAGGGTTAGAGAGTCAGATAAAGTGATAGAGAGAGCGAGAGAGAGAGAGAGAGAGTGAGAGGGAGAGAGAGAATGAGAGAATTTGTCATTCACCATTTCAATTATTTAAAATGTAAATCAATAAATCTGTAAATAACGTGAGATAGAAAGATAAGAAGAGAGAGACCGACAGACAGAGAATAAGAGGAAGAAAGAGAGAGAGAGAGGGAATGCGCATACGTATATGTTCATTCATACGTAAAAAGAAGAATGAGTATTTGGTATTGTGGGACTTGTATTTATAGTTATATTTTTAATTTAGTCTAGTTTTCGTTAATTTATTTATTATTGCTATTTTCTTTTGTCATTTTTCTTCGATAGAATGCCGGTTCGTTCGTAATTTTTGTACATATTTCGTATCATTCTTGGCTACTTTATCTACCAACTTTTATAATTCGTATTACACACTGTCTCTCTCTCACACACAGACACCCCCCCACACACACACATATGTATATGAGAGAGAGAGAGAGAGAGAGAGAGAGAGAGAGAGAGTGAGTGAGTGAGTGAGAAAATCTTTAACTACCTTCTGGAAACTACCATGAATATTCGTACATACTTATTTTTGTTTTATTTATTATTATGCTCGAGTTTAATTACAGTTAATTGTATAGGTAGTTTTAATTACGTTTCTACTAGACTTGTAGGTTCGATTTTATATTCTTCTGTAATTGTGTCTGAATAAGGTATGGTTGGTAAAATTTCTTCCTTCTTCTTTACTTCTCAATGCAATATTGTCGTTCTTATTAGTATTAACAAGTTATTGATTTTGTTTCGTATGCCGTTCCCACAAAGTTTAAATGTGAGTCTGTTGTGCGTATTTTTGTTGTTGTTTGTTCTGTATGCGAGTGAGTAAGTAGCTAACATTAACGTGATGAGTTAAAATTGATTTTTTATAAACATTTAACCACGAATTATAATTGCCAACTGAACCAAAAAAAAAAAAAAAAAAAAATCCAGCAGTAATTATAGAGTTGTCAGATTAAAAAAGATCATACCGTTGTAAATGAAGTAGATTACTAATCATTTTCCTACCTCAATGAAAATCCATTTCTGACCTCTGCAGATGATACCTTAAGATGAACCATATGTTAATCAAATTTAATTGGAATATGTTGCGTGTGCGGTCGCTAATAGGTCTACGGGTAACTCAATTACAGACGGTTAGGGATGATTGTGTTGCTAACTGCAGACGCCTTTCAGATTGCTCCAAGTCTAGACGTAATAACCATCCGGAATGGATTCACCAGTCGTTAATTCAAATTGCAAGTTTCGAAATTATATTAATCGTGAAATGGTTCGGACAAAATACTCTTCCAAGGCTCGATGAAGAAAAAGTGCACTCGAAACTATAAATGTCAAGGTGTTAAGTATATAATCATTATTGTGCTGTATGAGGGAGGCATTTTGATATCTATATGGTAAATCTGGCGACGGAGGAAAAATGTTTATAAAACGAAGCAATTAGTGGCCAATCAACCAAATCCGTAAAAGTCTCAGACAATCATGAACCTACGTTATTAAATGAATAAAATAACCTTCACAAATATTTAGTAAAGCAAGTTGATTTAAAAGTAATTTTAATTTCAATTGAACTTAAAAGACTTGAATGTCCCTCTTTTAAAATTGCTTCAAAACTGTCACTATTCACGGCTGTTGTACATGTATTCCATCAAACACAAATGCACCATTTTCGATGTTATGAAAGAAATGAATATTTTGGCACAATTCAACTTTTCAATAGGACGTTCTGGCAAACAACCGAGGACCGGCTTTCATATGACTTCGTAAAACGAATGTGGTAATAAGCAAAAAAGATGAAACAAATAAAAGAAATTATAAAATTTTCTGAATTTTCAGCATGTAGAAATTAAAATAGGACTACTCTTTCATAGAAATACACTTACATAGATCGCACTAAAGCCTTACGTTTCGCTCACTAAAATATATATATTGTCAACGTCAGTCCATTTTGTCATTATCAGATGCGATTAAATTTCATGTACAAACCAAATATTTAATATTTTGAGCCGCATTGGAACGTGGTATATTTACAAACGAACTTTTTCTTAAGTCGCACACCGATCTTCATGTAACCGCGTAGTTGAAACATACTCGCAAAACTGAAAATAGAACGTAGAACAATCTTTTGAGCCATTTAAGAAACGACGTTAAATTAAGATAAATTTATAAATATTTATAGATAAATATGTATACTACATACTTTTCAACAGATTGTTCATATATAGTTAAAGCAAAACGACTTAGATTTACAACAAACCAAAATTTATATATATATATATATATATATATATATATGTATATATATATGTGTATATATATATATATATG
>CM077099.1:4602776-4644309 GCA_039619505.1 Cimex hemipterus | reverse complement strand
CTCTCTCTCTCTCTCTCTCTCTCTCTCTCTCTCTCTCTCTCTCTCTCCCTCTCTTTATTATGTACTTTTTTTTAATAATTTTTAAACCAATTTTATTTTTACGAAATTAATTAAGAATTTAATTACACAATTTACTTTAGAATTTTTGGACAAGCTACATAATAAAAACTAATTAAAAAGATAAAATACTCTGTGTGGAAATGTATATGTTATATATTTATAATTAGTATATGTTAGTAACAATTAAAATTTATAAAGAATGATAAATTAATTTTGCATTACAAATTATTAAGAAAAGTGTACTCATTGACAATCTCTTTTTAACAAAAATATAATTTAGAACGGTATGTCTCCAATCAGACGTGAAAGTAATATCACTTGAAACTTGACGGCAAGTAGGTATATGTGAATGATGTAAACGCTCCCCCCCTCAAAAAAGTTGAATCAACTTACCAGCCTCCCAGGTATAAAACAAGACAGCTATTTCTCAGAGACCAGTTCAAAATTTGTAGCCAACATGAAGGTAACAGCAAATGAACACATGGACTTAACAAAAACTGAAAAGTTTGTCTTTCTAGGTGTTTGTATTGCTCAGCATCGTCGGTGCTTGCGTAGCTGAATACGGAGGCAGATCGGGCGGATACGGGGGTGGCCCGGCCGGGTCTCATTTCTCGGGATACCCGACGAACGGCTTTTCCGGAGTAGCAGGTAGGGCGGGAGGGTACTCTTCCGGAGCGGCCGGATATCCCTCGGAAAATGGAAATTTTCCTTCACCTACAGCCGGCGGTTTCTCTTCTGCAGCGTCGGGATACCCCTTGGGAAGGGCCGGAGGTTTTGCCGCTGGTCTTAACGGCTACACTTCCGGAACCGCGAGCAGGACGCACGGATACAATGGTGGAAATCAATACGCAAGACAGGGAGAAAATTATGATAATTCCGTATGTATAATATCCAACAGTAATCGTCCAGTATACCAATATGTACTATTTTTTCTTTTTGTTAAGGAACCGGCAAGACATGAATTCAAATACGACGTCAACGACCCGCAGTACGGAGTTGAATTTGGACACCAGGAGCAGAGAGACGGAGACTATTCCCAAGGGTCCTATTACGTTCTTCTTCCTGACGGAAGGAAGCAGTTGGTTGAATATACAACTGATGTTGAAGGCTTTCACCCGAGAATTTCTTACGAAAATGTGTCCGAATATTCTGCCAACTACGGACGGGCCGCGACTCATGGATCTGGAAATTACAGATCAGGAGATTATACCACAGGAGGCTATCAATCCGGTGGCGTTGCCTCATCAAGAAACGGACTTACCGGCTACCAGACCAGAAGAGCCGGAGGCCATGCTGGATATTAGTCAGGCTGAATAGTTATCTAAGTGCATATTTATTTATCATACCGTACATAATAAAATTTTGAAAGCTACAAAAACAATGATTTATTGAATTATTTAGGTTGACACAAAACCCAAACCTGAAAAACTAATTCTAGCGCATTAGTTTGGAACGTGATTTAACTATGTACCTTTTACCAACCCTTTGTTTCGATATAGTCCTTTCGGAAGCCACTCGACCTCTCACGCCGCGTGATTTGAAATGTGCCACTTCCCATTCTTCCACTTTGTAACACGATTGTGCAACCGATTGAAAAATTACTTATCGAATGATTTTTAATTGTCTTCGAAAGAGTTATCGCGTAAGATGTGCTTTCAAATCGACCAGGATGAATCCCGCTACAGATATTGCGTAATAAAGTAATAACCTAGATGAACCTCACTTAGTTCGACGGCGTACTGCAGCTACATAAATCACATTGCAATACGTTGATAAGTCATGACTTAGGACTTTTACTGTTTTATAAAATATTGTTCCTGAAGCAATAAAATAATAACAACGCTTACACTCTGATTATTTCATCTCATTGATAAAATGCATGCGATCGATTGTATATCATCTTTCCCTTGGAGAGTTGGGCCTATCAACGTTACTCAAAATATCCATTGAATGCTTAGTTTTATATATTTCTCTAATAATTGGAAGTAATCTCGTTCATTCACAATTCATGTTCTTTTTGAAAAGTTTTCCTTACTGTACGCTCTTTATCTGTCCTAAACGTACAATAATTTAAATCTTTTCCATTCCCATTTACAACTTTTTATACCTGCTTTAAGTCATGTCAATTAATTATACTTTTAAATTTTATGATTTGTTCACCGATGGCTGGAATGAAACTATATGCAATATATTTTTATGTATATTTTAAAAGTAGCTTTATTTAAAGCAAGGGATTATTAAGGCTAATCCGTCTTATTCAAATTTGCTGATTAATCTCATAAAACATTTCCATGTGTGTGTTTTTAATTAATAAAGCAGAAACATTATTTATTATCATTTACTTAGATGTTTCGGGAATTTCAAGTGCACACATCACCAGGAATCTATATTATTTTTTAAAATAGTTAAGCATAAAATTGATAATTATATTTCATATCAATTTATTAACCAGTTACATTACATGTATTAGATTAATAAGTTACTATCCATATTGCTATTTAAAAGATATGACAATCTTGTATGTATCATTTAGTTTATTTTTATACATTTCAGTATTATTTCTAAGTAATATTAAAAAATTAAAATATAAAGAAAAAATTATTTGCTGTCAGTTTGAAAAGACAAGATGGAATAAGGTTACCTATTGTTTTTTAAATGCATGGTTTTGTTAAAACGGTTTTTTATTTAGAAATATATTTTTTTATTTTATGCATTTTTAATTATAATTTTAATTTATTATTTATTTTCTCTCCATATCCATGATTTTTCCATTCCACCTTTTCTAATAGGGTTCACAAAAAGTCTAGGGTTTTTTTTTTTGGGGGGGGGGGTGTATGCTTTCTTCTTATTTCTTTTATCCCCATCTATGGTTTTTCCAATCCACTGTTCTTTTGTGGATTTAAAATCTGTTGTCTACAAAACACCTTTAGTTAACATCGATGATCTTAAGTATAGAATTATCAATACAATTCGGAATATTCCAATAAATGTAACGTTTATTGAAATTAATTAATCTTTATGTAAGGTATTAGTTGAGTTAAAAAGTCAGTGTTACGAGAGGGATTCGACCCACTTCGGCTAAATACGCTGCTGCTCTACCGCTTGAGCTTGGTGCAAGCACTTGGGTCGTGGGTTCGAATCCCGCTCGTGACACTGACTTTTTATCTCAACCAATACCATACATAAAGATTAATTAATTGAAATATGTCATTTGGTCAATCAAACCAAGAAATCTAACGAATTTAATATATATATATATTGTTGAAAAACGATTAGGAAATTCATTAAAAAAATAACGAAAAACAATTCGAACATTTATGAACAAAGTCGGTTTGTTTTTTAGAAGCTTACGTTTATCTACATCCATGAATTTTTCCTGATAATTGTCACACTTCACGAAATAGGCAACTGCAATTTCGTGGATTGGTGTTTATCATAATCTGCCGACGTGAAATCACATTTCGTTAACTTGTATAAAAATCAAGATTTCGAACCAGGACTAACGAGAAAAATTCTTAAAAATGGTCTAGTTTGAAATACCGAAATAATAAAAAAAATTAAGGGTTCCATTTTAAAAAAAGTAGGGCATCTTTTTGTAACAAACAATGAATCAAAACGTTATTTCAGAAACCGATGGAACATTTAAATAGTTATAGTCTAGCTGGGTGCGTAATGACAAAAGATTTATCAAAATCGGGCCAAAATTGAGGATTTTGGAAGGAATGGACTTCACGTCAGTCTTCCAGAATATCCTTCCATTTCTAACAGCCCGTTCAATCCAGGGTTTATAAATCCCATATCTATGGCATTTCTTACTCTTTTTTCAACATAATCGTTTCCTTGGTTACGGAGAACTGACGTATTATTTTGTTCATGTAATCATCGTTATCTGTTAATGCCTCTATGGAATATTTGATTATACATAGCCCCTAATTATCCCTAGCTTCAAAAAGCTGTTTAGTAACTTTGATGACCAACATCAATTATATTCCTTAAATGAAAATAGCGTGTCAATGGTTTTTTTGGTTTATATATTTTTGGTACTATTTACTCTAGCTTTGGCTATTAACTGATTTTCGTAACCATGGCCCCCCGACTGTTTGTTAACCGTAGCTTTGGCATCTAAATTATCATTTATCTTTGTAGCTCCTTATCAAGCAATAATTGGCAGAACTTGTTTATCAATTTTCCATGTCATATCATTACTACTTTCTGTGTCCCTTGATGAATGATAGGCATTTGCCCATAATTTCCTCTTCGCGCTAGTACTTAAAATGGTGGTATTTTACCAAATTATATAGTTGTTTTTTTTTATACTTAATATAAATGAGATTTCTTTAAATATTTTATCACCTTATTCTTAATTACTCAATTAATTATATTAGTATACACAATTTTTTCGAAATGAAACATTTGTGTCACAGGGGGGATTCGAACCCACGACTTTCCGTTAAATACGTCGCTTTTCTACCACTTCAGCTACTTCGATCGATAGGATTTGGGCTATCCAGTTCTACTAGGCTGTTTATTGCGTCGAACACTGATACGAGGCTTGTGCAACTTAGGAAGCCCATCTACTAAAAATGTAATCCTATTGTTTTACCTTTTTGAAGGTGAGATAATAGGTCATCTCAAAACAACCACAACCAGTTTTTATCCACATTGTACGGATTTATTTTAACCGTTCTTCAGGTTAAAAATTGGTTGGTTAATGGTTAAAAAAGTGGTCGTCAGTCATAAATATTTCATAGTTTATTTTAAAGAAAAGCCAATGTGGAACTTATTGATACTATGGACAAACGTTTATATAATTTGAACCTTGCTAGATTCTTAACACAACTTCTCATGTGAACCTATTATCCCACCGTCAAAAAGGAAAATCATAAGATTAAGTGCTGAGGTCAAATAATCGTTACTCTAATCATAGGAGATACAAACTTAATTTTACTATAAATAACATAGGAATCTATTTTTGTTAGTCTTTTCCCTATTCATTTTTAAGTAGAGTTGGTTTTACCAAACTGTGGATAATGATGTATCATGTGTAATTTAGAATATATTTTCGTATATAATACAGAGCAAATCTATGATATATTCTTGGTCTCCTATAAATTTTAACACTTTTCAATCCCTTTGATTTCTTGGTCCGATTTATTAAATAACATCTTTCAATTAATTAATCTTTATGCAAGTTATTGGTTGAGATAAAAAATCAGTGTCAATTCGCCGACCACCTCAGCTACCGTGATTTCGATTGCCCATTTCTACCTCCCGTTTTATTCCAATTGTAAACAAATCATGGCTTCATATAGAAACACCTTTATTAATATTAGTGTACGATTTTGCTTACTTTTTAATTTTTTAATTATTTTTATCAGATTATTCATAGTTATATCGTTACTTAATTAATTACACACAATTTTTTCGAAAAGAATCGTTAATAAAAGTGTTTCTATATGAAGCCACGTATTGCTTACAATTGGAAAAAACGGGAATTCAAAATGGGTTGTTTGTCGCATCGGCGATCAAACTCACGGTTGATCGGGTGGTAGAAAAGCGACGTATTTAGCCGAAAGTCGTGAGTTCGAATCCCGCCTGTGACACAAATTGTTCATTTCGAAAAAAATTGTGTTCACTTAATTGAGTAATTATAAATTATATTACTTCAAAGAATTGTCAGCGTGGGGTTACATAAATACTAATATAACTACACAATATATATACAGGCTATACAAAGTGTCATTATAAATAAGCATAAATATAAGTTATATTTATATACATTTTTATACATTTTCTTTTGCTATCGCTGACCGTAAAAACAACTTTTTAAACGAACACCAATCAATAAAAGAAAAGGTGACTGATTATAACTGTTAAGTAATAATGTCAACTGATGACTCATTACACCCAGCATATTGTGTATGGCTCTTATGTAGATTTGGGTTTTAGAAGGACAATAAATCAAACGTGGTTTCGATGTCAACGTTTTCGTCTGTCCTTGGATGATCCACACATCCACTTTTTACCGTCTCTAGTACATTTAATCTTCTGATATCGCGTAGGACGTACACACAACGGAGAGTTAGTCAAACGAGGTTACCTGGCCGTCACGCAGTTGTTGCTCCATAACGCCAGCTGCGAAGACTAGAACGCTCTGTCAACCCGACTCAGCATAAACCCTTAAAAAATTTGGATATCTCGAAAATGGAAAAGAAACCCCACCAAGATGGGCATAATCGATTTATCACTTTTTTAATAATTTGAGTATTTTTCAAATGGTTATTTCTGAACGTGTGGACTTAAGGAAGTTAATTAACTCAGTTGAAACATTACAGAAATCTTTCCAATCATCATTTTACAAGAGTTATTCATTTTTTCCTTCAATAATATTTAGATCCATAGTTCCAGAATACAACTGTTTCAAATACTTATTTATTCTTATTATTATTTAGTTCACGTTACTTGTTTCAATTGTACAATCAAAGAACGGCTTGATAACAAGACGACTGTAAGACTAATATTAGATCACTTGTGTCAAATAATAAATTGTCAATAATGAACATGATCTCATGAATTCGTCGGAAAGTAGATAAATGATATCGTTGATGATGATGGATGCCTCCAATGATAAACATTACTGAAAAACTATTATTTGTATTGCAGCCGCAGATGGTTTCTCTTTTCACTCTTGATTGGTTGAAATTGGCCGGTTAAAACACAGATCGGGACCTATGATTTGAAAAGAAGATGTCCACATAAGGCATAATAAAACAAAAAAAAGAAAACTATCTGAAGAAGAATAAGGGAGGGGTAATTTGAAAATGAGAAATTATAGCGGAAAGTAAATAAATAAAGAGTTAGAATAAAAACTATTATTGGATTAATAAATATATGATTATTAAATGAAATAATTTTGAATGAATAAATAAAAGCTTTATTTATACAAAGTATTTACATTAATTTTACATTTCGGAAAAAGGTAAATTGACAATGGCCTTAGCGGCCTGTCGTGTCGCTTTATGAATTTTTGAATCTTATTGAATCCGTATTTTTCTATCTTGAGAATTATCTTTGATTTTAAAAATTGAAGTGGTCAACCAGGTATTTTTCGTACTGCAGGGCATGAGTGAGGTACACTACAAGCTTCCTCCAGTTGTCCCTTCCATTGAGAATTGTAATGACTTCATCTACATCCAGCTGCAGTTTCCCAAAGTACCTTGAACTCTCTCAGAACGGGGCACACTCCTATGGATTGGAGAGTGTCCTCTGGGAGGTTTGAGGTTACGTAAGGTGCAAATAAATGATAGCGCAGTCCTGTCTCCACGGTTGGCAGGTCAGGTGAAGCAATTCACCCCTCGCCCTCAAGACCAGAGGCACCTCACAGGCTATTAGAACACTCCATGTAGTTTCGTCTTAAATCAAAATCCAGTCTTGCGTACAAGTTGTGATGTAGGCTGTTTCTCGCACTGGTTATTAGGTCATTCCTTTTGCTCGTATGCCATTTTTTAGTCAGTGATATTAGAGTACTTCAGTTTCTCCCTATATTCCTACACCGTACAGCCGTCCTAACTGTGACAGCTGCTTGTGCCATAATATATGCCTTTAGTTATTACAACGTCCGCCAAATCCTGCATCAGTCTGTCAGGTGTGTGATTCAATACTTTCCTTATAAAGTTCAAACGCAGGCTCAAAGTGTGACCAGAGTGTGTGACCGAGCATTCAAGCTCTAGTCTGGGGTGCTAATTGGCAGGCAGAGCAGTTTCTTGATGAAGTATTTCTAGACCTTTGCTATATCCTTCGATTATAAGTAACCCAAGACCTGCGCACTATAACATACTACAGACCTCAGAGTGCTGTTGAATATCACTGCACACTATGCTCACCATCTTTTTCTCAAGTGGGATCTTCTTGTTGGTAATTATTTTGCTCCACAGACTAATAGGAATAATAGTTAGTCTGTTAATAGAAATAATTTTAACATGAATTAACATATACTAAACACAATTTATTTGTAAAAAAATGATTGAATTAACATCAGACATGAGGTAATCTTAGTGCACCTCTGTTTGGTTCTAGAACAGGACAAAAGAACTACAACTGAAGATTCTATTATAACAAAGCAAAGATGACAAAAACTTATAAGTTAAATTACATTTTTTAAATTTTTATATCAGAACAACTCTGCCCATTCCTATTACATATATGCACATATGAACCAAATTTAACATATAACTTATCACCTACTTTTTTTGAGGTTTTTGACAGTAGAGTCTCATTATGTATCGAAAAAAAATTCAAATAGATTAACAAGTTGAGCATTATGATAAATACCAGTAAAACGGAAGCTGTTTTGTTATTCAAGTGTAGATCCATTCTATGTAGGCCATAAGAAAGAGTTGGCGAGGAGGTCACCCCATGATCGAATAAGATTAAATATCTTGGTGTTTTAGGGGAAAATGAACTTTTTTTGTCCCCAACACTCTGGATAAGGCATGGTATTGAAGAACTAAGAAAATTTAGTCGCTAATGTCAGGCTTTTCACCTATTTTCAGCCCACCATCAGGGCTAAACAAACTTAGATATATCTACAGATTGGCACATTCAAATTTGCTACATGCCACATCAAATTTCCCTGAAGATCGATTCAGTACAAAATTGCGAAGGACTGTAACGGTATTGACAGTATTTTTTAATACGGAAAACATAACTTTTATTGCCATGAAAAAAAATGCTCAGCTCCTCTAGCATCAATGAACACCTTTTCCCCCATATACAACCAAATATCCCATGTACAAAAACTCATTTGTAAGTCTAGAAACTATCTATCCATTTGTACAGCCAAATACCAGTTCAGATTAAAAGAAGTCAGCCTCTTTACGAACTAACGCAGCGCCGCTAATATTGGTCTATTTTACAATCTCACCATTACATTATTAACCAAAGCATATCATTAAGTTTAACGCTTTATATTAGATTTCTTAGCATTGAAAATTCGTGCGTACTCTCCACTCCCACAAGTAAAAATCCTGCAATAAATTTTTACACCGGCCGAGGACGTTCCGCTGATCTTCTTCGTGATAAATTCTGTTCCGAGCTAGACCTATGCCTCCGTACACTGCAATTGGCAGTGAGCAGTCCTGCTATCATTCTAATCCTGTTACGTCCATAGTTCAAATACAGGCGAATATAGTTGTAATAAGCTTGAAATTGTCAAAAATAAAGCTTTAAGAATAGTACGAAACATACCGAGATGGAATAGTTTTCACCTATGCATGATCTAATAAATATAGATAGTATTTGAATGTAGATGTAATATTCGGAGCGTATTATACTGCGACCTTTAAGAGCTATTGCAACCCCCGCTCTCTGTCTAAAGCACATCGGTAAGGCCTATTTCATCAAGAAACTTGATTAACCCAGTTTCAGTGGTTGAAGCTCTTCTATGGTCACATTATGCATTCCAAAATACTACATCCTGCGGGAAAGTGTAACTCTGAAGTTTGCTAGTACATGTGTTGATGTCTCTTCAACCTCTTTGCAGAATCTACAGGTGTCGTTTTTGATTATTCCTATCTTCTTTAAGTGTCCTTTTAACTTGCAGTGTCCTCTTAAGAACACTTTGGATGCGTAGTTTGATCCTGCTTCCTTTGTCCATTCTGTAATTTCTTTTCTTCCGAAATTTGTTGAGATTTTTGGATTTTCTATGTACAATAAGTGAATTCATGTCTCTTTGCCCTTCTGTTTGGGTTACTTACTAGTAGTGAGGGTTCCTATGCCACAGAAAGGTTAGATAGTATTTCTTCTTATATAAAACTTTAACGAAGAAGTTTGCACACTAATCAACATCACTATTGACATTTAAGAAAAAGTAAAGAATACTACAGTGATAGAAACATATTTAAGATACTTGTAATATTAATGTCCTTATCATGAAGACTTTAATTATTAATAAATGTACAGCATTTATCGCTAACAAGATATATAAAAAGTCATAAAGCGAAATGAAAATCAAAAAATATATAAAATATATTAGTGAATTATTATGTGCTGGTTGAAGTTTTTTTTCTTTTCCATGAATTGAACAATTTGTTAAACAAATCGTCTTTAAATCCTTCGGGTGTTTCTTTTAACCCTTCCTCGTCCCTGCCGTATGTAAAGGCGACCCCATACCGGCGAACCACGGCCACTAAACTAATTTAAATGGGATGCAAGTTTAGGAGATCTTATTATGCTTAACGGCTTCCTTCGACCTTGCCCTAAAAGGGAAGACTCAAGGAAGGAGGGAAATATTTTTCTTACTATTAATTTACTTAATCTAATAGGTCTTGCCCTTGCAGGTTAATCCTTTTGAATACACTTTCTAATAAAGATATATACAATATTTTATTAAATAACTAATAATTATGGGTACCAGCCCGGAATTGAAAGTTCAGGGAAACGCTGAGATCTAACAAGTATCATAGAAAGAAAAATAAAAAAAACAGAAAGAAAGAAAAACTAATCAGGGACACAGTGGACTGTTGGCTCTGCGGAATCGGTGCAGATCCTTCGGGTGTATAAGTTCAGATTTCTCTTTTTTCTACAGTTCAAATATTGTTTCCAACGCTGATCATGGCAACTTAGTGAATCACATCTGACAACCCCGTGCTCTACTTTATATACAGATCAAAATGACCAGTAACGACCAAATTTCATCCGCATTTTAGTCTCTTACTACCATCTTAAGAAGGATAAGTAAAAGTCTTAGAGAACAAAACCCCTTTTACTCGTATCATCATGATCACCGTTTTCAGAAATATAAGAATATGTTATTTCAATATTCAACTCATCAAATAAAAAATATTGTATATTTCGGCTAACCAATTTCATTTGTAATATGGTGAATTCTGTTGGAAGGAAAAACGCAGTATCAATTGTAAAAATGGAACATGATATAACTTTTGCATAAACATAAATATATAAATGTATTTTTAAATAAAAACAATGTTATTTTTAACGATTAATAAGTATTAAATAGAACATGGATCAATATCCTTGTTGCCTCGTTTCTGATTGGTATCCTGCCTGAGTGGCACTTTGGACGCCGTTTCTTCCTCCGGATTGATAACCTTGTTGATTGTTCCGCCCAGAAGCGTAATTGGTAGTTTGTCCTGAAGGTCCATCAGTGTAGGAGACTTTAGGATGATAGCCATAGCCGTCGACCGTATATTCGACCAACTGTCTCCTGCCGTCAGGAAGAAGGACGTGGTAGGCTCCTTGTGTGTTGTCGCCGTCCCTCTGTTCCTGGTGACCGAATTCCAAATACTCGTCTGGTACGTTTACTTCGTATTTGAACTCGTATTTTGCCGGTTCCTGAAACAATAATTAATTGTCAAGCAACAGGCCTTAACTGTGTGTATTTAATGCCGTCATTGTTGACAAATCGAAATAAATTCCGCGTTTCATATCGTTGCGAATTGTGACTGTCTTAAAATAAACTTAGTAAACAAAACAAAAAGTTCGGCTATTTGAATCATTTTTACAAAATAAATATTTGCTAAGAATGACTCGCAAAAGCACAATTAAACGAAGTTTACGCGTCAACAAAACGTTCTAAAGCTAATCAAGCATCATAAAATCATCAATTAGATAATTAGATCCTTTTTTCTTCAAAATATTAACAACAATAACAAAACAATAAGACTGCAATAGTTCATAAAATTTCAGCAATATATAGCATTATAAGAAAAACATAATAATCAGCTTTAATGAAAAACTATTTTTAATCATAAAACTGTTGTATACCTTGCCTATTTTCAAGAATTGTACTTTTTACTTAAATTTGTTTTTGCTGCCTGTATCATGATTCAGATAACTTTTTTAATTGAATGGTGGGCGGTATGTACAGGCTTTAGAAGAGTAAACTAGTTTGCTTTACCCTTTTCATTTCCTCAATCTGCCCTTCCATTTTCCTTCCCTGCGAAACCCTGTAAGGTCTTTTCCCAAATCTACGTCTAAAATCAGTTTAATTTTTGTGTATTTCATAAAATAGATTATCTGATAAAGATATTTTGACATTCTGAGACCTTCAGTATTAAAATAAATACAAAAAAAGATTTCTTATTTAAATTGAAATATTAAAAAGTTGTTCAGTGAATAATTCAAAAACTTTATGAAGTCCCCTTCCATGAATGTAAAGTTGCATTAAGATGATTAGTTACTTTTATGTACAATAATATGAATATAATCTTTACCATAATATCAAATCTGAAATGCTACTTTCAAAATCATTTTTTCAGTAACTGCATTTTAGTAGTAGTAAAATTTTAGTAAAAACTAATAAGTTCAAAATTGCTTGATAGTGTCTTATGACCCCGGTCTTTATACTCCGTTGTATATCTCCTGATTGGAAAAGGATAATATAAAAATCCGCGAGAAAGGCAGGATAATACAATCCTACAGCTTAGTGATGTAAATGTTCAAATTTTAATCAAAATTAAATATTTACAGAATTATCTCCACCATCTCGTCCTCCATATTGGTTTCCTCCTTTTCCTCCATATCCTCCATAGCTAGCAGGTCCTCCGAATCCATTGGCCCTAACAGATCCTGTGTATCCCTGAGTTCCAGAAGCTCCCGAATATACTTGGCTTCTAAGGCCTACAGCGTATCCTTGGTTTCCCAAACTTCCACGGTTTTCTTGGCTTCCAAGAGTTCCCGCATACCCTTGGTTTCCGCCAGCTCCCGAGTATCCTTGATTACGAACAGCTCCTGTAAACACACGGCCCCCAAGAGTACCCGAGTATCCTTGGTTACCGGCTGTTCCCGAGTATCCTTGATTACCAACAGCTCCTGCAAATGCACGGTTGCTAAGAGTGCCCGAGTATCCTTGGTTAACGGCAGCTCCTCCAGCTCTGCCAAAATAGGAAGCAGCATACTGATCCTTCGTTTGGTAGACGTCCGTTCTACCGGCGTACTGAGCCAGACAAACTCCAGCCACGCTAAGTACGATCAACAACTGAAAAACACAAAAATCAGCACCATAAAATTACCTAGTAAGAAAATTAAGCACCTTGTTCATCTTAAGTGTTCACACGACGAATGGCAACCGAAATTGCCAACGTCAGTTTTTATACCTATGCGTTGAGATGATGCCACTGAAATTGGAGGGGCGGTTTACATCACTCAATAACGTTCGAAGAGTGACCACTAACCTTAATTTCTTTCCAGAGCGCTTTTACTCCTCACTTAAAAACGCTTACTTTCATAACTAGATACGAAAAAGAAGAAAATTGCATATTAAACAGCTATAATCTACTGTCCCTGTTATATCATCAATTTGTTTGCACTGTTACTTAGTTTGGTCAACATGCACTCAATTTCCTGCTAGTATATCTATTATTATAAAGTTATTATTTATTTTAAACCAATAAACCTTAAAGGTCTTTCATTTTAATCGATTGAAAGAGTTATTGAGTATATTTAATGTTAACTAATACAAATAAAGTTCAAATGTCTTTTGACAATAATGAATGTTTGGTACAAAACTTCAATCTTGTGTAAAATTTTCCTTTAATATTGAAAATCACTATCAAGAAACTAACAGTAGATATATTTTGTGTTCTACTAGAGAGAAATATTGTTAAATTATAAAGAAACAATATATTCTGATAAAAGATTTTAGTGCTACTTTTAAGGAAAGTAACATTTTTGGAAATAAATAAATAATTGATTTAATTGTTTTACGCTTCAGTCAATGGCCTGTTTTGCAAATACACATTAAAATTTGAAATTTTATTTTGCCTCTATTTCAAATAGAACTACTTCAAGCTTCTGTTATGAAAACGTGGTAAAGTTACGAAAGTTGCTCAAGTCGTCAACACCCGTGCTTCACACCGGTCATTTATATAGGCATCTTTTGATTGTTTTGTAAAATGCAAACTAGTGGGATTGGAATCAATGTTTACTTTCATCGTTTTTTAAGCGATAATTTACTTGTTAGGATGAGTTTAAATTCTGTTTTCTTCTATTTTTTTATTGAGGCGTTTTTCGGGGGGAAAAGCCCAAGATATGTAAACTGTTATTTTTTATCTAGTTTCTCATGAGCTAAAAAGTTTTGATCATACTCCCCAGAATAGGAGGATACGATTAGTAGCTTTACTATTGCAAATGGCAAGGTGTACTGAATTCAACGGTGCAAAAGGTTTTAAAATTAGAGTTCTTGTTGAGACTACATAATTTTTTCGGAAAAACGAAATCTTCTTCAACCAAGAACCAATTTATTTATTTGTAACCTCAATTGATAGTAACTTAATTACTCATGGTACCATAAACAATTGGTTTAAGCTATGCAAAATAAAAGTGCTCCAGGAATTGAGTGACCACGATACTGACTGTACAACTGAATTTTGTAAAAGAATGGAAAAACTATTTTTCTTCTTTGAAGATGTTGTGGAATTTAAAGAAATAGACCATTTTTGTTTTTATATGTCTATCCACCTTTGGTCGTACACAAATAATAAAAACGCAAGTAAATACAAACAACAATAAAGGTTGGCTTAAAACTCAGAAATAGTGTAAAAATAATGTTTCAAATGATACTAAAAATAGATCATAATTGGTTGCCATTCGGATACTTGGCCGGCATGTAGTGAAAAGTTGCTCGACATGTTCTGCCTGTTGAATTTAAGGGTGTCGTTCCATGATGTATAAAGATAGCGAGTAGAAATAACACCCAATAGAAATATGCTTGAACACGGCACAACATCTTTGGTTCCTTATTATGCAAGAATGTATCTTATATTAAGTAGTGAATTTTGAAAGGGAATGCATTTATTATATTGAATATGTAGTCCGAGAGGGTCAAAGGAGGAGAATACTCGCACTCCATAGAAGATCCTATCGACCCTCAATTTGATTAGTTATGTAGGAAACGAGAGGAATATCAAGTACTCCACCATGAATTACACTTCGTGAAAGATGAATAATCAAAACGGAAAATAACAATTAATTTTTTAAAAAAAATTAAATACAATAGAATTTTTAATTTTAAAACAACATTGTACTGCATAAAATTTTGAGTAACATTTTTGATCTTTTCTATTTGATGGTAATTTAATGATTTTGGTAAAGAATTGTTCGTTTTTAAATACAAACAAAAATAGCTAGCTTAGAAGATTATTAAGAACGAGGATGACGATCGTAGTCACCTTTTAACCTGTTAATATACCAACACACACACACACACACACACACACACACACACACACACACACACATATATATATATATATATATATATATATATATATTAATTAAACTATTAAACAAACGTTTATTGAAGATAATAATTTAATATAAATTATCCTTTACCATTTGGTTTTCATATAACAGTATATGAATCCAACAGACCATCAAGGATCTGCAACGAAATTTCAGTAACAAACACTGTATTTTTATTATTTTTTTTTATGAATAGAAGCTACTTTTACTTATGATTAATTACCATACTAGCCCGAAAAGGCCTACTTTTTCCGCATATTAACGTCTGCCTTCGCCCATCGTGTTAAGTAAACAAGATAAATGGGCATACACCTTCACTTTGGTAACTTATTAGGATGATACGATTTGACTTAACGGGTCTGACTTAGAGTCGAACGTGATCGCCATATTATGCAAGGACGAGCTGAAGTATTAAATTAGTTCAGAACATCGTTTATTTGGAGCAGAAAAGATAAATAAGATCCGGCTCGAAGAAGAAAGGCGACGGCCTTACATGGTGACAGAAGGTGAATGGGAGAACGTGCTGGACAAATCAGTCAAGTTCCAATCAAGGATGAATATTCTTATTAGATAAAAAGGAAGATGATTAATCGCAGGTGGTAGATTTAAAAAAAATAATGTAAAAATTGAATCCGAATACAGTCGATCAAAATTAATAAAAGAGGTCACTTTTCTTTAAATTAAATAATTTAAATTAAAACTTTACGAATTTCACTCGATTCTAAAAAACCGTTACAATATTCAATTCAATGCTCAAAGAATTTTCTAAGCTGTTCAAAAATGAGTAAGGATATTTGTAAATTATTCCATTAATTTTCATTAAATTAACTTATAGAACTGATTAAACAATATAGAAAAAAACAAATCAAAACTAATACCTCATATAGAATAACGGATTTACATAAGAATAGTAAAAATGAAGATTACTCATTTTGTAAACAAACACCTTTTCCCCATTTCCATCCAGTTGTATTTCCTTTAGCCATGGAAAGGCATCATCTTGAACCAGAAGTTCGCAATATTATATAGGAAGCAGCTGGTGTTTCTGAGAGCGTGGTCTCTCGGGCTATAGCCTGAATCCGAAAGATTATAAGTGCCAAATGAGGCCTCGTAGTGAATTTCAGCGCGTTATGGCCCTACGTGATGATATAGATATTATGATTGCTGCAAGACCGAACGCTTTTCATAGTACCCGTCAAGATATTTTAGCAAGGCTTGTATCAACACAGAGTGCCTAGAAGAGAGCACCTATTGGAATGTTGTTAAATTTACTGATGAGTTGCGTTTCTACCTGTATATTGATAGCAGACACAAAAGAGTCTACCGAGAAGATGGGATTTGTACAACGTCCCAGTTCGTGCTCTCTTCAGTACACTTTGGAGAAGCCTTTGTAATGGTCAAGGTTGGGATTTACACTAAAGGACGAACTGATCTCCGTATTGCTGAAAGGAACCTCCCCGCAGTCTTTTATGTCCAAGAAACTATCCAGGTATTTCATTGGCAGAGATAGAGGCAGAGTGGTTCATCCATGTTTAGTAAATTATAATAATTCCTAATCCAATTCAAAAATAAAATAGACATGCTAGGGAAAGGAAATCTTCAAAATTGGCAGTACCCCTATTCATTGTTGATCGGTTTAGATTGTTTGAAAAAACATAGTGCATGAAAACAACATTAGTGCATAATCCCGGAAACACTCCATACAACATGGCGACCATCAACTACATACACTACAAAGAAGAAGGAGAATTTAGGAGAGAATCAGATATGCATACAGGTATACAGATGGCTTCTAGCAGCTTGAAAAAAACCGTATCAGGTGTTTTTTGTACAAGCCCAGAACATGAGCAGTCAACTCATTAGAGAAGTCCAGCTCGGCCCATGAAGCTTGCTTATGTTTTAAAAAATCTTAAAAGACATTCCACTGGCAATATAATACCCTTAAGATCGGATACCAAACAGTGTTATATCATTTGGACAAAAAATTAAAACTAGTCAGTGTATGCAAAATTCCCAAGCCATGGGGAACAACAATAACTTGATGATATTTTGGGTGACAGGACACAAAGGTTCTTTTGTAATGAAAAGCAGACACACTTGCCAGAGAGGGATCTGCAAGACCATTTGTAAGCCCTGATTCTATTCTTTTATAACAAAAACAAACCCAGAATCCTACATCACAGAATGGATCGAAAAGAGGCAAAAAAACACTTATCAACTGGTAAATTCACTGCTCCAGTTAGAGAGGGCTACACTCAAAGGAGTGATAGAAATATTTACCGATCACTGGAATCTGACAACATCTGCACAATATGATCATATTCAATGAAATGAATGTTATGCAATGAAAAGGAATAAGCAGCTAATCTCTGGAGCTATAACCTGGGATGCAAGGAAAATCGAATGAGTAGAATGGCAGCAACGACAATCAAATACCTAGTACATCTTATTGTTAGAAGAAAGATCGATTAGACTGAACAAAGAAACTAGTGAATACAATAAGTCAGAATCCTGCAGTGTTTGAGGAACCAACCCCCCCCCACCTCGAACTATCCATCCTCCTTCTCATCATCGTCGTCATCAACCATCTAGATTATTCTTAATCAGGTGGTTAGATAGCGCTGATTTGTATGTACAAAATAAGCTAGGAATCTTATTATAAACCACAATTGTGTCGTCATAGAAAGATAATAACTAATAAACAGATAAAAGGTCAAGGATGAATATGTAAGGAGAGAAAGGCAAGGCCTAATCTCGAAAACTAAAAAGCATTCCATGTGTTAATCGCTCTTGTTTTTACAAGTTGTAATTAACTATGTCTAGTATCCAAAAGGTACTCAGAATCTGAAAACTCAAATTGTTCTATTTGTAAAGAATATCTGTTTTCTATTATAAGGCCATTTTGCCTTAATTAGAAGGTACGAACTATCTAAAACACCATGACATGTGAATATTGTATTAAAAACCCCTACGTGTTACGTTCAGTAAATTTCTGTATAATGCAGATTGCTACAACAAGAAATAAGCGTACTCGTAATACCTGGTTAATGTATCCACCATTTTCTAGGTATTATAAAAGTTCTTATGCAAAAATATATGTTTTTATTTTAGGTAAAATGTTTAACTCTTATCTTGGAGTTTAACTCATTGTTTTTTACTATTTTCACCCATATTTCTGCCAATGGTTTGATCTGGCACCGATACGGCTTTGTTTTAGGTAACATCTCGTCTAGTTTCTAGTCGTTCTATTAGTTTTCGAAATGATTCCGCATTTAAAAAAATTAGCCTTCGAACGAAACAAATCAAAATCTAATTGTTCTATATATTTTATTCTATCTAATATATGACAGTTGAGTCAAAAAGCAATGTCCTTGCAGGTCCGACAATTTTGTTGAGCCAAATTAAAAAGATGGGCAAAGAGCAGTTCATGTTGACAAAAGCGGGGTACTTACTTTGCTCTCAAAACTGGTCTAGCTGTTGATAGTAAAGTTAGATTCCATTGGTTGACCATCAGGAAGGTTTAAGATTACACGAAACACAACGTCCTACTTTTTCAAAATAACAATCTCTACAGTATTGCAACTTCACCTAGCCTGTATCCATCCTTCACAATTTCATACAGCGCGGCCTTTATTAATCGTGTTGTGCGTGTGTGTGTTGTTTTCAAAGAAGGCCCTACAAACACAGTGCGACTGATTAAAAATTTAGTCGTTTCAAATAAACTCTGAGAATTTTCTGTGCATACAGCGAGGTGATGAACGTGTAATTTAGTCGTTATCGTTTATCTTTCTCGCTGGGTTGGTCTGACAGACGCGTGTCAACATTTTGTAATTTTCATTGTTAGATCTGCCATATATAAACTTCCGTTATATCTTCGGCTATCTTACGATAAGTTGGAAAGTAAGACTGACGTTCGGGGTTTATTAACTTTCCTCTTCTTGTAAGCACTCCTCCTCCTGAACGATCAAATGAGAATCATCACCACACAGATAACATGAGAAATCTCACATAATAATTCGGTTGTTACTGATCATTTTGGGCAGCCTAGTTGTAGTTTCGTTGTTTCGCTATCCTATTGGGTCTGTGTGATTTTTGTATCCAGCCTCCTTTATAGTCACTTTTTATTTTTATATTCTGTTGAAGTCTGCCTTTGCAATCGTCAGTTGTTTTTCTTTTGAATCGTGTAAATGTGATCCGAAATAATTCTGTGTATCTTCGGAATGCAAAACTTAACATTGCGGATTAACATTAAAATTGAAGATAATTTGGAGATCGTGAAATGCGGACTGGTGGGATGTAGGTTTAGAAAAACATTTTCTTTATCGTGCCAACGTTTCGATCTTTAATTACCTTCAGGTCTCTGAGTGTGTTTTCTGTGAATATATGTCATTGCTGAGTGTCGTGTTGCGAATAACGACACGCGACGATCAACAAACAATCATTAAATAACAGTCACTAAACACTACACATTAAAATTAAAATTAAAATTCACTTAAAGCTTAAACTAATGGAAACCACGCTAAGGTTTGGAATATGACGAATTGTTGTTTCTCTATTACCCAAGAGATAATTTAGTTTAATAATTAATTCCTAAACACTGGCAAGATATCTTATAGTCATTTATTAATTATAAATGTATATTTTACAAATAATACATCTCATAATTCATGTAATTAATCATTTTAATTTAGACAATATGTAATTTATATAATTATAAATCAGTGATTAAAATTAATTAATGGTTAATCAAGTATTAATAGTAGAATTTAAGCTTATACTGTATAAATAATCGACATGATTATTTATTTCGCACGATATAGCATGTAATTTGTATAAATTAATATTTAATTGTTTATTATATTTTTGTAACACTAGTGCAAATTTTTTACATATGCTATAAATAATCGGCTCGTGCTTCCGGTAATTAATTTATAGTTTAACATTGCATTAATTTATTGTGATACGTTTTAATTGTTTACAGTGTTTTGAATATAATAGTGTAGCTTTGGACAAATAATAGTCTGCGTACTGCGGAAAACTGTTAAATTAATTGCTTTATGTCGCATCTTTAATAAAATTCAAAATACTAATATTTAATTGTTTTCCCAAGGTTTTGTCAAACACTTCAGAATGGACGTAATAAATATGAGGGTAAAACAAATAAATAACTAATTTTTGTTTGTACGCATGGTAAGAGACTTAGTATACTATCAGTTGTTTTGCGTTAGACGTACAAAATGTTTAGTGAATTAATTAAGGTTTTGAAAAGGATTCTTCGTTTTTGCATTGAAATATCAAATGAATTGGCGGATTATTTTATGCAAAGAATTATAACATAAAACTCTCTGAATATTTATTATAGATAATTTAACCATTAAATTAATTATTTGATATGAGGTTTAATTAATGATTTAGACTTTAGGAAATGATTTACGATAGCAAAAAAAAAATCAAATTGATATCTAGGTTTACGTCTTGTATAATTTTAAGGATTATTAAATCTACAACATTACGTTATTGTTAACTTTCGTTAAGGTTTTAACTCCAAAAGGTACGAATATTATTTTGTTTGCCAGTTATTAAATTTATTTTATAATTTTAATAAGGTCGATGAGCCAAAAATAATCTGATAAATGGTTGGATAAGTTCAATTAAACACCTGACTGAATCCAAATCAGACAACCAAGAAAAACAAGAAGCTGAAACTTAAAGAAATAATTGTTAAACAACTTTTAGTACAACAATGTAATTATAATGTATAGATATTGTGCAACAGAATGCAGATAGTTTATTATTACTATCTATTTTGTATTATTATATTTTTTGTGTTGTGAACAGGTTTCTCAATGAACATTCATGGTGACAGTAGACAATACGGTAAGTTAACCTCTTCTAGGACCGACGAACGGCAGAAAACAAAAGAGGAAATTTGATAATGTGTGGTATTAAACTTCCATCATACATACAAAATGAGACAAAGGATATATTTAGGTCACACTAATAAACGGACCATATCTTTTAAATAGATCACGTTTTAAACCAATGACAACGATAAGAAACAATAATGAAGAACATTGCAAGGAATATTTTTGTTTTTTAATGAACAGATGAATTTCGATAAATGAAAATGGAAACATTGAAATATTCCTGGAAATGTGGAAACAGAGGGTTTATCCAATACTTACTAATGAAAATTGTTGAAAATGTTACACATTTAAATTTTGAAGAACAGAAACATATTTTTAAAATTAATAGGTCGATATTATTATAGTGATATGTTATACATGGCAACATCATACAAGGTTTATTTCATGTAAAAACTGTTTTAATGTGGTTATAGTATTATTGTGTTGAATTTGAAAAGACAATTATAGATTGGTGCTAAAATTTTTATAAAATCGAGATTAAAAGGAAAAACTTGATCCGTTGAGTTGTAGCCGTCGGTATGTAGACTAGGTCATGCCAGGTTGACACGCGGATATTTCTTTTTGGGCATAAATAGCAGGTGCCCGGCATGCGGAGTAGGTTGTCCGAGAGCCTCATTTAATTGTTGTTGTTTTTTTAATCCATATAAAGAGTGAGTAGTAATTCCACCCGATGTAATTATTGCGGTTGAGCATGGCAGCAAATATTTGGGTCCACTGTTTTTAGAGGAAACAGAGCTGTTTTGTTGTACAGTATTTGAAGTTTATATCTCCATTTGGGCTTCATACTTTTATATAATCTACATGTTACAAGCCATAGAAATAAACTGCTCCTAAATGAATAGGGATATTGCTCGTTTTGTAATACTCACTTTTATTATTTAAAATTTGTCATAGTGAAACACATTTAATTACGGGAGTTTAAAAATAGCGAGATAAAAGGTTTTAATTTCATAATTTTGTTTTTGGGGCACAATAACGTTTTTAAATATATATTAATGTGCTTACTGTCCTCCATTAACTACAACCTTTATTGCACCTGTTAGGCATACTGTTAATAAAGTTGACACTAATTTTTCACTCACCCGTTTCACATTTTACTTCATAGTTATTGCAAGTTTGCACTCAGTTGTTTTAGGCAACAGGCTGCGGATGATGATTGAAAAGCCTTCTCTACAACGCATCCCACATGTTCTCAATGGGATTGTGGTCTGGAGACAATGGGGGAAGAGGCAGGTATGAAGATGAAAAATACCCAGGTTTGAACAACTCTGCGTCTATGAGGTCTGGCATTGTCATCCAGGAACCTACAATCCCTTCCAATAATATCCCCGGTTTGAGGGGGTGTATTCCTGGGTAATTTCTTGTACATAAAGGACTGCGATCCAGTTCGTCTTCCATTGTAAACCTCAGCTCAAACCATTAAACCGTCTCCTCCGAAGTGCAAGTGAAGAGAGCACGAATTGGTGCGTTCTACACAGCCCCTGTTCTCGGTAGACTCTTCGGAGACTGCTATCACTATACAGTCTTTCCCGTATACTCGGTCGTCCTAAAGGAGAAAATGAGGACCATTAATGTTTGAACGTTTTGATTCTCAAAATGAGAGCTGGCGCATCTCCACATTCGACTGAATAGTGTTAATGCCGCAGGATTGGTGTAGATGCAGCTGAGCCCGAAGGGTCAAGACAATCTCGCTCCCCGCTTGCTCATTCCAAGTAGTCGGATCTGCATTAAGCATCAAACCGTATTCCGCGTGAAAAGGGCTACCTAAGCCAAATACATTAGCCCGGCCTCCCGCGCACTCCCTAGTTAGAGAAGGTCAATCTATCTCCCAGAGTATTGGGACTTCTTTAGCGTAGAAACTACCGGATCCGCTCCGGTTTTTTTTAAAGTGCGATTGCTAACCACCACCTAGTAGTACCGCCTACGGTAAAGGCTATCACTACACAGCCAGAAACGCAAATCATCAGTTAATTTAACATTCTAATTGGTTTTCTCTTCTTGGTCAGTCGTCCCAAAGAGGCATTCGATGTAAATCCAACTTCCCTCAAACGATTACAAATGATAAAGGCCCAAAACCTCTTGTACTTTATTTTGAATCTAGGTCGTAATGTACTGACATCCACTACCAGGCCTCCTATTAGCACTTCCACTCTCTCGAAATCGGGCTAAAGCCAGGGGGTCGACTCTGACAAACACCAGCTGCCTCTGCGATATCCACTTGCCGATGACCACGATCGCTCATTCTCACAATAATATTGAACAATATGAACTTCTGGTTCAAGATTTTTGCCATATTTAAAAAGAATACAACTGAACAGAAAAAGGTGAAAAGGCGAGAAAATTTGTTTGCTTACAAAATTAGTAATCCTCAATGTTTGATATTCTTAAATAAACCCGTTATTAAAAATGGGGAGCAACATTTGTTCGTGGTTTGTATTTTCTGTTTTGTAACAACTAACAATAATATATTCGTTAATTTATTAAAATTAATAGAATAATAATTAATTACAAATACACCCAATCATTTTTAGGCAGTTTATATTAAAATAGGCCAATTACATTCGTTTTTTAATGTAATTTTGCATCTACTAATTATATGACGTCAAATACACGACGTAAATACTAAATTGCTTATTTGATAGGATATTATTTTGAAATGTAGAGGAGAATACACGTTAATTACTTATTTTTTTCAAAAAAAAAAAAAAAATCTGTGCGGTTTAAGGGATAAATAGCTTTTTTTAATTATTTAAAGGTGTTATAATTACACTTTATGTAGTTATAAATTACGATAGATTGATTGATTGATAAGTTTGAACAATTCATACAATAAACGTGTAAACGTTGTAACAATCAATACAATAAAATAAGGTTTTTCCTGTCGTACAGTAGGGTTTGACGTCCAACTGTCCGTTGCCTTTGGAAAACGAACGTGGTGTCAATTATATTGAGAAGCTCTCTTTGCTATTTACAAACGTGAAATTGGCATTCCTATAAGTTGTGAATGTATTTTCGATGTACATGTTTAGTTGATATTTCCAATTTCGACTGGTCGGATTTCGATTACGTCTGTTTGCTAAACATTATATAACTTTAACAAACCGTTTCCACCATGCGAAATTTTGTAGAAGTAGATATTTTAAAAATAATTTTTTAAACAAGTAATATGTTTTAATTATCATATGTTATTATTATAGGTTCGAAGGCTTAAAAAAAGAAAATCCTAAATGAAATTAACTCCCTAATGTTCGAGCCATGTATGGGAACGGGGTAAATTAGCGACGGTCGTTAAAGGCCCTTGTCTAAAATAGCAAGTCGTTAAAACCAAGAGCCCAGTATTAAAAGGAAAACGCCCCTCCTACCATGGTAAAATGTATGGGTTCACATTATAAAAGTCGTGACCGGGATGCTCTGTATTTGAACGCAATATTCTCCCATTCACTGCTGAACCAACCCAGGTCCAACACGGCATGATTTATGCGGCCGGCCTGAAATCGATCACCTGCTTGAGAAATGGTGGTTTAACGGATGCCCAGTTGGATCAGTCTTTTGACCGAGTTGTAACTTATGCTGAATCAAGACGCCGATAATATCACGCGGGATAAATACAATTCTAATATTTGATGTTTCTTAACGGCCGGATGATGGATGCATGATTGGAGAATTTGTCAGATTGACGGCCAGAGAATGCACAACTCGACAGCCCATGGCTTTTTTAATTTTTGGCGACTTTTCGGACTTATTGTAGTCCTTCATCAGGCAAAACATGTAGGATATGGAGATTGTGAGAATGAAATGATGTTTAGCGCAAGGTACTATTTAATTTAAAAATGAAATAATTAAAAATGTTAAAATGGTTAACCCCATGTTAATGTTTCAATTTTATTTAATGACGACTTCTAAATTACTTGTTAAACAGGTATGACTTAATAATAATGATGGAGTAAAAGGTAGAACGCCCTTCCCTCATTTTCCAGAATAGACCCAAGTGCCAATGAGTCCCATTTCACATCAGTAAGCTTTTTAGAGTGTATCGACTTGGTAGCAAGAGTTTAGACATTCAGTCAGAATTGCTCTTTTAGCCTTCCCCACATGGGTGCTGCCAATTAACTTTGGGTTTCTGCATTGCAAGTTCAGGAGCATTAGTGGCCGAGTTTGATCATTCACGTTGCTGCATATAATGTCGATTGTTAGACGCCCTGAATCCTAGTATACGTCTATATTCATAATATACATATTTGCCTACATAATATACTTTTGGCTGCTTATACTACTCTCCGGACAATATCTGATTAGTATTTACTTCATGTTCGTACGTACATCCTGGTCTGCTTAATCTCACAAGCCGGAAACGAAAAAACTGTAGATTCTTTATCTTCTAAGAACATAATGTTTTTAGGAAATTTGATCCTGGTGACCAAAGTATCCTCTTCTTCAAATCGTTACCTCAAAAATCTACTGCGTAATTGACCCTTCTTTATTTTCAAGTCCTGTAAAGTGTACAACGCCAAAGGTAGTATAGAGCTTTCGGCAGTTCCCCTTCGCTTATTTCGAAGAAAAAGAACGCCCATTGATCTACTTGTATAAACAATCAAAGTATTTAAACATTCCTAATAATGTAAAACAGAGAAACAACCAGGCAACTTACCAAACCATTTTTAGTGTTCTGTGGAATTTAAATTTGAGTTGCACTAGCGATGATTCAAAGTCAATATGATATGCTGTTTTCATCACACAAAAAAACATAATTTTGATGAATTATTCAGACATTGTTAGATGCGGGATGGTGTGATGAAGGTTTCAGAAAAACATTTTCTTTATCGTTCCAAGGTTTCGATCTTCATTGAAATCATCTTCAGAGCATGGGATTTACGAACTTTTTTTAAATTTAACAAAAACATGTAGGATGTGGAAAAAAGTGAAATTATATAATGGAAAAAATATTTTTTATCTTCAAAGTATTTCTACTCACTCAACTTTTCTGCGTAATTTTGCCATTATGGCGATAATATCTCGCTGGCACTCTCAACGCGACACGCAATAATAGAAAAGAAATACTTTGATTGAATACAAAAAAAAATTTTTTGCATTGTATAAATTCACTTTTGTCAACATCCTACATGTTTTTGTTAAATTGAAAAAAGTCTGTAACTCCTAGGCCCTGAAGATCATCTAAATAAAGATCGAAACGTTCGCACGATAAAGAAAATGTTTTTCTGAAACCTACATCAAAGAGACCGTACCTAACGATTTCTGAATAATCATCGCCTAACGGTTACTAATCACCACACATTTTGAATAAAAATGAAAAGCTTTCTCAAGCATTATCATTTATTAATTGAATTCATATTGCTCTACAACGATGGGTTCCGATTATATTTAAAGCTGAATTTCTACGGATGCACATGAGGTCACAATTTTAAGAGCTAAGCAGTGCTTAAGTCTCTTCAAGCCCATTAGATTCATTCAAAACTAGTCTGGAACTGCAGAAATACCAAATAAAAGAATCCCTAAATAATTTAGGGTTTCAGGCAACGATTAAGCAGGCGTACGGGCGCAAAGGGACATTGGAACGAAATATATTCCAAATCCCTTTTGTGGCCTAAACAAGATTAACATTAATAAAGAACCAGAATCTACGGTTCCTAGAGAACACAAGAAATACTGGAAAATGAATGAAACGATATCATACCCCTGTGAAGATATTTGGGCTATACTAAAGAAATGAAAATTTTCCAAGAAAATCATAGGCAAAACCCAAAAGACGAAAGCTCAGAAGGGGAAAATACCTATGACCCAAATCGAAGGAAAAACTGTAATAAGTTTAAAATATTTATATTTCTAAATATAAAAAGTACCCAAAATTGTTTAATTATACACACAGATAAACAGAATTATGACAAGAAATTTTTTTTATAAAATATTAGCTTAATATTATTTCAAAATTTTAATTTTTTGGTATGTATTTATTATAACTTATTTATTTTTTCCATATTTACATTACAGCCGTTATCATAGTATTAAGAATAAAACGCACTCATTTTTAAACAAAAAATATTACAAATGTTTCAACAAAATTTGTGATTAAATTTCACGAAGTATATATGTTTTTATTTATTTGATCGAATAAAGAAATTTATTAACACATCAGAATAGTCTCAAATTTCTGTTGGGAGGTGGGAAATCAATCTTTTTATCAACTAATAAATAACAACTGTATTTCTCGATAATGCAACTACGTTTAAAAAAATGAATGTTCCATACGTGTGTAAAATTTTAGTGCGACAATAATATGAAAAGAAATTTTAGAAAGTGAAAACCAAAAGTAATGATGATTTTATTGTACGTTCTTGAATATATTATGTTAAAAATTTATATTATTATTTTTTTCACCACTGGAGTGGAGTAGCCTTTAAAAACTGAATTTATTAAAAATGTAATTGAAAAAAATTATAATAAATGAAAACAGTCTTGCAATTCCTGTGGAAAGGACGAACGACGTGCTAGAGTCACCATCTGTTGGATTAAACCCAAAGCCGAAATTTGACATTCAGGAATGATCTGGACAAAACAACGATTTTATTTGATCACTCAATTATATTATTTGAACACAGGAGACGGCTACTTGCCATGTTTATTATACTTTGTATCAGTGTTTCTATATTTTGTTTGTATCAATTCCAATAAAGTATTGTGTATTGTGTATTATTTGAATGTCTAACAATTATTTTTAAAAATCCTTCCTCTTTTATCGTCAGATTTCATTTTATACAATTTAATCAAGAAAGTTAATTGATAAGTAATTAATTAATAAAAAAAGAAACTATAAAATGCTAGTGTGTTATATTCCAATAATAAATTGTACAGTATTATAAATACATTACTGAGTAATTTAAATTGAATTAAATTAAATTTAAATAGAGGAAGAGGAAAAATATAGCACAGTTTTTGCCAATAAAAAATCATTTATCATTATATTTATTTCTTCTTTAAAGGAAGGAACGATAGCTTAAAAGCTGAAGGGCTTTGGTTCTAATCTCGCAGGGACGCTAACTTTTTCATCTCAACTAAGACCTTAGATAAAAATAGAATTATTTGAATTAATTAAAATGGTCAATTATGACCACTAAGTATAAATGGATTGTATTTATTATCAAATTTGAATATATGATAATAATTACTTAATAATGATTCTTAAGACATAAAATAATTTTATGTTTAATTTAGTAAATTATAATTAAATGTTTGCTGCACGTTTAATCGTTGAAGATTCGGTTTTTAATTTTTATTTCGTTAAAGTCCAATAAATATTTCAGTGTTTGAATTCAGATTTTAATCCAAGTAATCCTTCTTATTTTATTTAATTCATTTTCTAATTAAAAGTAAATTGATCTTAGAATTTAGATTTTCATTTTTACACCATAATAGACGTTAATTGTTAATCAAAGGGCCGTTCTTCCAAAAGAGAGATGTCAGGGAACTAAGGAGGGCGGGCCAGGAGGCGCAATCCTTTCGTTGTTTTATCACAACTTTCTTAACTTTTTTAGGTACTTCCTTCATTCCTTTTAGGTATATTTTTATTTCATAAATTTTAGTAATCACTTGTTTAAAATGTAATATTCAACTGGTGATTAGAGGTTGATGAGAGTTACGTAGTAATGAAACAGATTCCTTATCGTTACTTTGCTTTGAGCTACTTCATTATTTCTTCTTTCTTTTTCATTATTTCACATATTGCAAAATGAACTCTTATAAAATAAAGTACTATTAATTGGAAATAATGATACTCTGGTGAGATTAAGTTAGCATCATAAGGCTGGCGAGGTATGGCGTAAATTTCTTATATTTCTATGTCTTTACTTACTTTTTTTGAGATACTCCGTTGACTTTCTCATTATTCCATACATTTCAAAAGGACCTTTTATACAATAACGACTTGTTTAACAAAAAACAAAATTTTGATGACACTACGTCAGGTTTATAAGGAGAGTGAAGCACGGAGTTGACTTCATTTACTTCTGGATCATGACTTACTTTGTTTATTACGTTCCTCGTTTTTCATTATTTAGTATATTTCAAAATGGCTTCTTGCGAAAAAATACTATTTACTGAGGTTAAGGAAGGGTTGATCAATCAGCCTTTAACTCAATCAACTGTTAAAAGATTTCCTACACTTACTCAATGTTTAATAGTTTACAAAAAACGCCTTGTGAAAAAATCTAGTATTGACGACAAAGGATAATCCGACGACGCAACTAACAATATACGCTCATCATGCCTATATCGAACATGAACGAGTACCGTGGCCGCTGTTGTGTTACAGCGTTCTTTTTGTTTATTTGTTAAAGAAAAAATCAGGGGGCAATACGTTGTACTGGCTTTATGGGTATAAAAAGGTAATATCACTGACATCATAATCTGTGATCATTTTGGAATTGATACGTAAGCCACTGAGCATGCCAGAATGATACGAACTTAGGGTTATAAGGAGGGAGGCGTCTATTTCTTGATTCCGACACAAGCCACTCGAACCACATTGCCTGGGACAGCTTACGGGAAAATGGTTGAATTTGTCATTACACGCAGCAATACGATTCTCTCACCAAATTTCAATTTTAAATGGACCTGCCTTTAATCATGAAGAATTTTGATAAATTCGAGTGTTTACCTGGCTGAATAAGATTTTGTGAATGATTTAAATTACATCAATAAAAAATCTCACGACGATTAATATACCACGAAGTTAATTGTAATCTTTTGAATATTTTATTTTTAGTAAAGTTTATTAATATAGTACTTTTTTTATTGATCAATGTTAATTTATTACGTGTTTGGGATCAGGTTTTTGGTCAGGTAGAGAAAGAAGTAGACTTAGACAAGTGGAATAGTAGACAAAAGTAGTCTTGTAGTGATCACTTGCCATGCTTTCGGCCTTTATAAGACCATCATCAGGACTTGAATAAATATTAGGACATTTTGTGTAGAGATTAGAGTCAGTTAATCGATATCTGAATAATTAGGACATTACATTTTTCACGAATTACAAGTTTTTTGAGTTTGTTGTAACTTACAGCATCCTATTTCTATACTAACATTACAGAATGACGAGAAAACACCAACGACAACGACTACGGGGTCTCTAAGTGCATGAGTTTAAGAGTTAAGTTGAAATCAAGACAAGTTTATCCTTCAAAATATACTGATTTTTTCATAGTAAATTACAAAATCACACTAACACACAAATTCGATTGCTCCATTCACCACAATTACCACGTCTGAAAAGAATATAGAAAAGAGATCTCTTAAATGATTAATATCATTTCATTAATCCAGAGCGGCTGGCAATGGGCAGCTTTCTCTATAACGCCCGTAATGCCACAAACGCAAATTACCCAATCTGCTGGTTGTATATAATACATAAGTTGTAGATATAAATAAATGAAATTAAAAAAAGAAATTCTCGAAGTTTTGTTTTAAATCATGAGGGAAACATATGATTATCAATTTGTTATATGAGATACCTTATACATAACTAAGTTATTGGTTGTGCTTTATGGTACTATTTGACCTAGAACTAACTATAACTATAGCAAATGAAATACTAAACGCTCATAGTTATCATGCCTTGATGGTTGGGAAATGATCGAGATGTAAGGAAACTACTTTTTAAGAACCGATTTATAAAAATTACAATGGATCAAAGGGCTTGAAGAATTATGATGACGAAATCATGCGAGTGCAATGTACCAATTTCTAGATCCCTCTAAAATAAATAACTCCATATAAACTAATAAACTAATATTTAAAAACTAAATAACTACTTACTTCTTGCGGCAATGTACTGTATTTATTATCTTTTTCTATAAATTATCAAAAACAAAAAATACTCATTTTTATGCGTTGATTTATACTAATTCTAAGCAGGTATGCTAATACCATTTTAGATTTATGACAGATTTCTACGCTTAGGAGAATGTTCATTACAGTAGTCATTAATATTTCAGTACGAAGTGTTTCGTGTTGTAAATTAAACTTAGCTCTTAGGTTTATATATTTAAATCAATTTGTTACAAAGTTAAAATTTCATTTTGCATTAATTACGCTTCAAGTTATTCGTCTTTTGTAATCCTCCCCCGGACTGAGTCACACCCAGCATATCCCCCTTCCTCTCAATGTTTACCTTCCTCGGCGAGCCCACGCCGTGTATTAAACTTTACCAAGGTTGTTCCATTAAGGATACAAGCTGAATATCCAAAATGCGTAAATACCATTGGAAATAGATAAATAGATGGGGAAAAAACATTGCATCCATTCAAACGGACGTTCATCCTCAAACCGGCAGCTCTACCGAAAATGGATCAGTTGCTCAAGAACAGGTTTCTTTTTTTCTTTTTTGTCCGATCAGCCCAAGTTCAAGGACGGTTTAAAGCTTTGACATCAGAATAGCGGCTCGCCCAAACACCAAATTAATCCAGAAGGCCCTCCTGTTAGTTTCTATTGTCATCCCCGTTACTCAACTACACGTTTCAGGCGCGTTGTCCTCAATTATATCACATTGGCAGCAATTGTAACACCGCACAGGGTCATACGTGATGAATCAACAAAATCTAAGATCCGTGGCCATTGCTATTAAAATGATGCTATTGGAAAATTCGTCGAGTCAACATTATTATCTAAAGCATCCCTCATCGGTTCATATGCTATCAATCAAACTGCTGCATTCAGTAGTTAAATAATTTGCAAAATACATCTTCATAACAATTTTATATTGCCATTGAAGAATGTCAGTTTGAAATCTGGTCATATCGCGTGACACACTCCTGAAGAGACACAATCCAACAAACAGGGGTGATCGCATTCGTTCATACATGAATAACAATTATTTGATTTCTTTGTCGACCTCTATTACATGTTTGGTCATTAGTGTCATCTCTCTTCTTTTATGTTATGTTTCACAATGTGTTTCAACATTTACATATGTACATATCTTTCTAAATTAGGATTGTAGAAAACCTGGTTGAAATGAGAATATGAATCAAAATGCGTTTGGTCCACCAAAACAAGTAGCTTCATCGTATGACTAGATCAGGTTCGGTGAATGCATTTATAACAAATTTTTACAACTTCTTGATCAAATTTATTTGTTATATCCATTATATTTCGTGGTCCGAGTGAGCAATTTTTTTCAATTAATTAATATTTATGAAAGGTATTGGTTTAGATAAAAAAGTCAGTGCCACGAGAAGGATTCGAACCCACGACCTTCGGCTAAATACGCCGCTACTCTACCACTTGAGCTGTCGTGGCCTCGATCCACTCGGACACTAACTTTTAATCTGAACAACACCTCTCGAATTTTCCCTCCTTTTTGCCGAAGTCACGATAGCGCAAGTGGTAGGGCAGCGGCGTCATTACCGGAAGGACTTCAGTTCGAATCCCGGTCGTGAAATTGATTTTTTATCTCAGCCAATACCTTTCGTAAATTTTATTTGTTATGTTCATTGTGATTTATTTTCATCAAATCATTGGTTAAATATTAACACTCACAATCTCACAAGGAGAGCAAGGAACACCGATTTTAACGAAACCTTTTTGGTGACACTAGATTACTATGTAATATGCGGGTTCGTATTAAATGAGATAATATGAAGTACTTTTGATGTGTTATTTTATCAGTCTTCTGATGTCACATATGATTTATTGACGAGAAACAAACACTGAGCTAGGTATGGTCTTGAACTGTTACTGCCACGCTATCGACCTAATTTAAGATCATCGCCAGGGCAAAACAATCTTAAATATTTCTATACATTGCCATATTAAGTTTACAATTTTTAACAGGCGATATCAAACTTTCTTGAAGACTGACTTAGTCGTAACATTACCAAGGAGTCCTTTCTAAAATCAGGAGGAATTCAGCAAGGAAGAATCAAAATCTACAAGACCACAATCTATACCTTATAAATAAGAGTTGGATTTAACGACGATATTTATAAAAAAAAAATTACTGATGAAATCAGCAAAAAACTCCTTGACCCTATTATTTTCTTTATTCCTTTTCTAATTTATTGATGGAGACCCTTTTTTGACATTATGTGAACTTTATAGTGTTCTAATCTACAGTAATATTGCGTTTCGTTGGAGTTGTTTTAAAATCATCACCTCTTTTGATTTTACAAAAGCAATTGAATGGCAAAATTCGAAAGGATTAAAACACTTCTCTCAAAAGTATGTATTCAGCAGTGAGGAAACGAATAAAATGAAGAGAAAATTAAATATTTTAACGTACTTTGCTATCAAATTATTTATATGGAATACAAACGGTACCTAATCACTTATTACTGCCAAATGCAATCAGTAAACGAAAAGCATGGTTTCAAAAATATGGTTCAAAGACTTAAAAAAGTTTAGGTAAAATCGATGATCCCCACCTTTACTAAACATTGAAACAGTATGGCAGTGAAGAAAAGTTTATCTCTGCTTCAAACTGATATTCTTGTTTGTTGTAAAAATTGAGAAAGCTTGGTTGTCAGTCATTGCCAAACATTTATTGAAGGCATTTCAAAAAGGGTTTAAAACAAAATCGTAACTACACTTAACTGTTGAAAAAGAGGGCGCCCAGGCATTAAAGTCGAAACATCGACAAAAGCGACGATATCGAAGTTTTTTTTTATCGACCTTGTTCTTCATTCATCTATCCTTTTAAGTAAATACCCTAGCGCCTCAATAATGTGTCATTTGACGAGAAATTTGATGTAGATGTGACATTAAGATAGAAGAGGCGTACGCCCCCAGTAAGGGACCTCTTGGTTTCATTACACATAATATCTCGATAACGTAACTGAACTGAAGAATAAATAAAACTTAAATCGACTGTTCAATAATTACTGTATAACGTTCTTTCGATACTTCTCCAAATCCATCACAAATAAGAGCCAGCGTGTACGACTTTTTTAAGATGCCGTTCAACCCAAAATTTTCCGCTTAAAATTTTCTAATCTACGATCCAAATTTAAAAAAATCGATACAAATACTGTAAGGTAAGTTTATCAATACATTCCTCCCCCCCCCCCAAACAAGGCACCAATTTCTTCTTCTTTTTTGAAATATCCTCCGAAACGTCTTTTTTATATTTCATTAATTGATCGACCTGAAGTTACTACACAATTCTGTAGCAATTGTAATAAAACTTTAGGGATAGATCATCTATAAAAAGTTCAACAAATTTGAGCTTAATTACTGACAGTATTATTTACAATTAAAAGCCGTAATAACTCTTCGAGATTATATGTATGTTGCTGAGATTAAATTTCTAGAACTGTTTTGAATATTAAACCAATATTCTGTTGTATTAAATTTATTTTAAATGGGAGAGCGAAAGAGAGCGAAAGAGAGAGAGAGAGAGAGAGAGAAAGTTTGAGAAAGGGAATGACAGAGGGAAAGAATGGAAGAAAGGAAATAATGGAAGAAAACACAACAATTTTGTGTGTGCTGGAGAGAAAAAGAGTATGGTGAACCAGAGGAAAAATTAAAAGAGAGTGAGTGTAATAAAGAGGGGGAGAATAAAAAATGAGTGGGACAAAAAAACGAGGTAAGAAAAATATGCAGTTAGAGTTACCAAGAAGAGTGTGGAAATACAGAAAGGCAAAGTAAGAGACAAATGAACAGATGGATGAAATATATTATGGAAGAGAGATGGGGGGGAACAGAGAGATAGTGAAGGTATAGAGAAAGAGATTGCGTAGACAGAGATACGTAGGCAGAACCATATGGATTTCTCGTTTTTTTTTCTCTTTCTCCCTTTCTCTTTCTCATTCTTTTTTTCTTTCTCTTTCGAGAAAAAGGGTGTAGAAATTAGAGAAAGTTTGAAGAAAGATTTCAGACTGGGATGTAGAATTATCATTCTCCATCCCAGTCTGAAATCTTTCTCGAGAAAAATAATCAGAAATAGTTAGAAAAAGAGAAACAGATCTAGGATAAAAAGGTAAAAAGAGGTTAGGAGAGATACAAATAAGAATAAATGAAAAGAATAAAACAGAATGATACAGTTTAAAAAAAAGATAAGTATAGGGAGAAAAAAGAAAGTGTGAGAATGAGTAAATTATACAGGCAGACAGACAGATATTACTATTTTTTCTTTTTTTATTTATTGCGATCCTATATAACAATTTATTTATGATGATTTTCAAGTAATTAAAAACGCAGAATGCTACACTTGCTAGGGTTTAATTGTTGTTGAAATAATATAAATACCTCTAATAAATTTTGTTGTGATTGGATGTGATGGGAAATGTGGGCCGGGCGAAGCTACAGAAGTCCTTGGTAGCCGCCAACGTCAGGATGATCCGGGTGTCGTTCTCACGATATTGAAAAAAGGATTAAATCAACATCACTGGGCGTGTCTGGAGAACTTTGTTGATTTGGGAATCAATCATTTATGGTAACGATCAATTTTGTTCAATTTCACAAAGAGAAAATTGAAGAATCTTATAACATATTTACAGTTTCTCTTGCTTTAGATTTATTAAAAAAAATTAACAAACATGAGTGAAATCTTCCATAAAACGTATTATACTATTCCTATAAGAAAAAAATGTGGATTCCTTTACACGAATTCGGAAATTCATGGTAGTGACCTAAAAATTGTCACAGTGATTCATGAAACTCTACAACCTCAACAAGAACGTTTCATCAACTGATTAAATATTTGAAAAATGTTAAGGTAATCACATTAAAGTAAAAGTTATTAAAGTTTTAAATTGTAAATATATATGTAAGTTATTCGAACACGTGGTAAATGTAGACATCTTTTTCTATGTCATAAATTGCCAAAATTGGACGAGTACAGAGGTATTCTTTTATCAGTGTAAAACTACGCTCACATTCCTCCGACCAGTGAAATTCAACATTTTTTTTAAGTAATTTATGAAGCGGCTCGAATACCTGAGCACTGTTTTTGATATATTTTAAATAAAAGTTTATTGTCCCAAGTACGCTGCGAACTCCAGATTTATCTGTTGGTTGTTTTAAGTTCTTGATAGCTACTAGATTCTCTTTGGCTGGTGATATTTTATTTTCTTCGATAAAATGCCCAAGATATTTCACCGATTTGGATGCGAACTTGCACTTTTCCAGTTTTAATTTAAATCCTTCTTGTTCTATCACTCTTAGAAAACGAGAAATGTGATATATATGATCTTTCCAATTTGTTGAGAAAATAAGACAATCGTCTATGTAGTTCACACAAAAGTCATCGAGATTGTTTCGTCTTATAATATTTGATAGGATGCGTTGGAAGATGGCAGGCGCGTTTTTCAATTATTGCGTTTACATTAATTAATAATAGAATTGCAAGTTGTTTTCGAAGAAGATGGCAAAGCTGTATGTCCATTTGGTAAAAAGAAGTGAAGAAGACTTTATACTAGCCGGATTATCAGAAGATAAGAAGATGTGGTGTACTCTACCTGCTGATCAACAGGACTTATCGCTACACAAGGTACTGGGTTCAAAATCTACCGTGAAAAATGCAATTCTATTTGTAAGTTATTCGAACACGTGGTAAATAACGGATCCTTATTAATCTGTAAGAAATATTTATTGACATTAAACAAAATAAAATTAAAATATACATCAATAATACCTGTAAGAAATAAATAGAATTGCACGTTATGCTACCACAAACTCAATAATAAATCAATACGGCACCCTTTAGTTTTTGAGGGTAAGCCTCCTATACAAGAAATGTATGGCATCATGGTGCCATCGGCGTTTCAGTCGAGAGAGGAAATTATCTGGATGGTAGTGGAACGAAGCTGACCAAGGCATTGGGATGTGTGGAAAGGGATCGATGGAATGTTTTGTAATATTTGCAGAATTAAGAATTTTTGGAGAAAGGTCTCATTGCAGCGTGAGGTTTGATGCATAAAAAGGAGGGTTGCCCATTTATCTTAGAATTTTCGATTGGAATCTATGGATGCGTTGGTGTTGGAATCATGGTTTGACCCCAGATATGTTCACACAGGATTGAGGACCATAGTGAATAACAACCTTTTACAGTAGTTCATGTGAGATGGGAAGTTAGTGCCCGAGTGGATCGAGGTCACGATAGCTCAAGTGGTAGAGCAGCAGCTTATCAAGCCGAAGGTCGTGGGATCGAATCTCGCTCGTGACTCTGACTTTTTTATCTCAACTAAAAACCATAATTAATCAAATGACTTTTATAGTAGGTTAAAATTTGCTTGATCTGCCGAGTAGTGGTGATAGCAGTTTATAATTTATGGTTTAATTAGTAATTAAGTAAATAGCAATTCGAAGTAAGTAATTGTCCAGGTGAAGTCCCAAATATCGTTCGCGTCCGAGATGTATTGGCTCTTCGTTTATTTCTGCTTTCTTTGGACCAAACAAGTTTTACCGTCAACAAAAGTTAGAGAATTGTTTATAATGTATAGAAATACCATCACTATATATAGTTTAAATAGAGTTAATAGAAATTCGCTTAGAGAGAGAGAGAGCAATTTTCAATTAAATGAGCACCCACACATTTCTCGCACCTAGCCTCGTGATGACAGTAGGTCCTGGCTGTCCCTTGACGTGCTGCTGACATCATGTGAACCGAATCATTTCTTTTTACTTACGAGGTTCCTCTGCTCCAATTTTAGTGTAAAGGAGCGTGTTTAAAGTGAAGATATTTGCATTAATAGGCTGAGAAAACAAATCAACAAAAAAGAGAGGCAGAGGCTTTCTAGTCACCAGATGCTGATCATTAGTCGCATTCCTTGCAGAAAGGCCAAGATCTTTCAGCTCCTTCATGATGAGGGTTGGTGGTATAGAATGGCGCAAAAATCTAAACACCATTCTGTAGGGTGTTTTCTTCAACTAATATTAATGGTAGTCAGTATTTCTATTTTTTACGAATTCAGCGAGATTTCTGTAGTTTTCAGACTACGCAATTTAAACCTACAACTTTGATCTTAAGTTACACAAGAATTCAGTATTAAGGTTCAAGGTTCTTGCATAATCATATGCATTTTTGGTATAAATAGGCAGCATCTTACAAAGGCGTGATAGGGGCTGAGACAACCATCCAGTCTGCTTCATTTATAACCAACGGAGCAAAAGGGATAGGAGGAATTAGAGTAATTACTCCTGGCAGACCCACAGCATCACTAGTTTTTACATGTCGGTGGCACATGATTTCCATTTATGAAGTTGACGGCTGAGGACATGAGGTGGCTGCATTGGACAGCATTGACAATACTTAAAGGTGTTGTTTTTGAAGCTAAGCCTTCTTGTCATTTAATCGTGTCTTGGTCACCATTATAGACGAAGTTTTTTTTAATAGGATATATTCAAACCTCCCTCTCACTAAGGAAAAGTTTCGGTAGTACTTTTATCTTAAACAATTTACCAGGATTTCATCATCTTTTAGTGAGTTCTTTGGTTAGCGGTAATTTATAAACCACAGGGAAGGAGTCACTCCGGACTGCCTTTGCCTTAATACAAGCTAGCTCATTTCCTATCGTTCCGATGTGAACCTTTAGCAATTTATTTTACATTGTCCTCTATATTACTTGCTTAAGTTGATACAAAATTAGTCATATTTCACCGGAAACTTCGTAACCGGTGCTGTTGGACAGATTTTTTGTGCCACTCAAATTTCATTTCAGACCTTGGTAAGGTCCCAATTTTTAATTTCGTATTCACTGTTACAAACACAATTAATTAATTTTAGCTAGTATACAAATAAACAATAATCGTAATAATCAGTGAACATCAGTTCTTTTTTATTTTTTTCCTGCAGGAATGGCGGTATACTTCACTTAATTTATAGTCCAACAGTTTCAAAAACTCAATAATTTTGTTGAGTTAAGTTCGAGGTTAAAATTGCGTTTCATTGAATATGTTTAAACGAGGGTTCGCAACAGATGTTCTCATCTTTACTCATGGTGTTGAGACCGATGTGGATCTTTTTCGTCCGGACATATCCCCAAGGGCACTTCACAGACGCTTGATGCCCCCGAAGACCACCAGGAAGATTTTACATGCATGGACTTGTCACTTCCCTTGGCTAGCGAGTTAGTGCAATACTCGCCGAGTTCAGAAGTGCCCTGTGAAGGGCACATCCATACATGTGCCTTGAAAAAGGCAATTTTGTGGTTTCCAGCATGGCCTGCCGGCCATGCCTATCGCCACCCCCGGAGAGATAGAGATGGCACTCTATCTCCGGCTCCGGTTGGCAGGACACTATGTCTAGGCACAATTTGTTTGCAAACCTCGACCACCACGAATCCAACCTCATTTGACAGAGCCGCTTGGATACCCTTTCCCCGTGGTACAAGTTTGTTTTTAAGGTGGGACTGATGGCCCACCCGGGAGATCTTACGAAATCCTTACTGAGGGGTTCGGGTTCAGTAACCCAGGAACCCCCTGCCAATGCAGAAGGTGGAAGGAAAGGATAAGGAACGATGGGGAAGGTACGGGATTTTGCCTCCATCTTTGGTTGCCCCTAGGCACCGGTAGGGCTTGCCTAGGGCCATAGGGAAGATCGCCCTATGGGGGGTTCGCAACAGGTTGGTTATATCAACCCTCAGGGAACCGGTGTTTTTGAAAGAAAGCGAAAATTCCTAAGTATGTCGGGTTCGAATCCAGCGGACCTGCATTCGAACATGGGACCTTTACCTTAGACTGATGAGCGCCGTATCAACGCCTCATCGTTGGCCCCCTATATGTGTTGTTAATCACTTCCATTATGTCAGTTAATTATTACGCTTCTTGAATATATTTAATGTATTTTTTCTGTTTCTCTTCTAATAAAATAGATACGATCTTTTATCTTTTCCGTTTAATGAACAAAAAGCAATTCATAAGCACATTTTAATTTTTATATTCCTTTTCAAAATTAAGTCCCATTACGTTTTTATGCTTGAAGCTCATGATAAATTTATAAATTAACATTTTCGCAGTTTAGATTATCAGATTCTCTACTTGTTCATGAAAATCATTAATGAATAAAACCTGAATGAACAAGAAATGTTTATTGAGTCTATCATCAACCCTTCAAAATTATGGACAAACATGTTCTTAAGCTATTTATTTAGCAAAATAAAAAATATTATTATTGACAGTGTCATTCAGTGTCATTAATTGTGGATTCAATTGTCCCATCTAGTCTATCCTGGTCCACAATTCCAGCAAAATAACTTGTCTTGTAAAAAAAGAAAATCTTGCCAAATCGGAACAATTAAATCTTAAATATGAACCAAGTCCTTGTTTGCACCTCCACGCTCGCCGTCGGGAGAGGGCGAGCTATAAAACCAGGTAGCGGATATCAGAACCTGACCAGTCAACATTCAACGACATGCAGGTAAACTTGTATATTCAAATCAACTCACTACGTAATTACTCTAAATATATATAAAAAAATATAAATCTCCATTTTGTAACAGTATTAAAATGTAAAAGGCAAAATCAATTATTGAGACAGAAATCGCCTTTTGTTAATTGTTTTCACCTTAATGTTTGATAGAAGCTTTATTATTTAAAAAAATTAATTGTACGTTACCAACTTCTGATTTGAGAAACCCAGAAGAATCTTAGATGCTACTTGTGAACATAGAAGGAGATTGGTTTCACTCAGGATGTACCAATTTCATTCTCGTCCGACCATCCTCGCATTTTTTCTACATTTATATTTGGCGTTCTGATTTATGTGGGACAAAGTTGAGATCTTTAAATAAGACGATCCACGAGAATTTAAGACTATTATAAGATTATAAGACCAGAACACACTCAAACACTTCAACATTTTAAATTATCGTATAATCCAACTAAGTTGACTATAAGTGAGCTTAATATTACAAAAACAATTTTTTTAAAGTCCCTCCATAACAGAGATATACATATTTTATTTGCATTATATTCTTTATCGGTCTTGGTTTGTTTGTTGTTTTATTTAACTAAATTTTAAATGTTTTTATGCTGTAAGTATTAGTCAATTGGCGTAATTGTTACTGCAAATACTTCAAGGGCATTACGGCAACGACAGATACCCTTATATGATCGGGACGAGCCCGTGCTTAGTCATGTCACATGATTCGATTTTTTCAACGTTTTACGACTTGTAGTACATGGCTCGAATTAATCGCACGGTGGAGTGAGAAAGAGAAATAATGAAATTGAGTGAGTGTGTTAAAGAAGGAAAGAGAAACAGAGAAACAGACAAAGTGGGAGAAAGACATACATACAGAGAGAGAGAGAGAGAGAGAGAGAGAGAGAGAGAGAGAGAG
>CM077099.1:4571122-4588580 GCA_039619505.1 Cimex hemipterus | reverse complement strand
GAGTAATCCTGTAAACGTAAACAGAATATTTTATATAGATTTTTTTTAATGAAAACTTAAAATCCTGCATTATTTTCTGGACAACCCAATAATTCAATCAAAGTATTTCTACTTATGCAGAAAACAACCATTTTGAGTAAGTAGAAAAACATTGATTGAATATAAAATAAAAAATAAATAAAAACGATCAAAACGTTGGCACCATAAAGAAAATGTTTTTCTGAAACCTAATCTCACCAGAACGAATTTCACGATTTCTAAACAGTTATACATAAAGTTTTGCAATGTTGTGTTTCAAGCCTGAAGAAATTATAAGAAGACAACAAATTCATAAAGCACACACTTTGAACGTCTGCCAAAATTTCAATTTGACGAAAATTGCTCTCGTTTAGAGCTTTTTCAATTATCACGGCATTAAGTCTATTGAGTTAAATTTATTTATCTAAAGGATAATTTTAGACCGAACCATCAAGGGTGGTTAGGGCGATTTGAAATAAAAATCGAATTTGTCAAACGTTTCACGATTATAATTATAACTTATTTGGCCTGTTACCTCGTCAGCATAAAAATGATCCGCCCGAGTCATTATTAGAAATCAGTGGCTTTCAGGAATACTCACAAAAAGCTAAAAGCTGATAAGCAGTCGGTGAAAGATGGTTTACGGTTCATCTAAGCGGAGAGGTTACAACGACGGTTACATCCACCAACTCCAAAGTCCAAATAAGAAAATTGTACCGCGAGGCTTCGGCCGTTTTGGCGAGAGATGGTGCGACGGTCGCTTCAAAGGGAATGTCCCCACTGTCATTTTAAACTTGTTTTGGGGTGGTTAGGGATGGATTGGAAGTAACCTCACCTTCAATTAGTTTTTCCCTAACCTAATAATGACCTATTAATAGTAATAATAATCAATCGACTGCCCCGAAGTGCACATTGCCTGCAGAAATTTTCAAGGTCGTGAAGGCATCACTTACGCCACCTGAGCCCCGACCTTCTGAAGAAGAGGTATTCAAGTAAGAAACTTTAATTCAAGTTCCTGGCAACTGATTGGGAACTATGTTATCAAGTTAAATAAAGCCCTCGAGTCAATGACCATATTTTGGTAAAAGTAAAAAAAAGAACCTTTTGAAAGGAAGGTATCATGCGAACTAGGTTAAAACATTTGTTAAGCAAATATCCATTTTAATCATAGGACCGCTAGACAAAAAACACGGCCACCCTTAATATTTTAAATTATCTCTTAGACAATCCTACACTTATTATCCATTATATATTATTACTACTATCTATTCCTCCCCCGGGCGGCTAACTGCTTCGATCACGCGTGTTATCTTTCTCACAAAAATCCTCACTTTCTACTGATAACTTCGTTCTAATTGGCTACTCATCGGGCCTTACGATTTTTTTTTTTTTTGTATTTCTTTTGTACACTTTTTCCCTCCACACGTGGTAAATTGAAGTATTTGACCATTTACATACATACGCATTTATACTAATAAGCATAGTTTCCTAATAGTACAACCATAGTGGAGGTCGGTAAGATGGTTCTAATCCTGCCGACCTCTTTCCATTCTCGCAAATAAATACATTCATACGGTTTGTACAATTTCCACTCATCCATAAAACTAAGCCTAAGGTTTTTTTGACCAGCCTGTGGAGTACTATTCCTCGACAGCCACGTCCATTCACACAAGTTCTCACGCTAATAAAGACGAACATACTAGAAAGGACGCAGCATCTCGGTTGTATTACTACAACCAAGACACTGACAACCCTTCATCATACTAATCATCACAATCGTACTATAAATATATTATCACTAACCTAAATCGTTTGGCCTGTGAGTTACTCGATATTCAGTACGCACCCATGCATGCTAAACAACTCAGGCTATTAAATACGTTCGTACAATACAATGGGGGGGGTGAATCTCAAGGGGGTCATATGTGGCTGTGAGCGTTTGTTGATTTTAAATATGTCATAACTCTTTATGTCTTAGCATTTTTGAGATATCGGAAGGTAGGTCGCACCTCTGTGTCGTACCAGCTGTTCGTATTCTTCTAGGATGTGCTTTACTGTCACAACTGCACTACACAGATGACATATTCTGGGTCTCTTTCTAATTAAGAGGTGGCCATGCATCAGCATCGTGTGGCCTATCCTCAATCGTGTGAGGATAATCCTGTCTCTCTTTTCCATTTTTCCGGGACCCAGGGTTTTGTTTTCGGTTTCACGATTTTCAACTTTTCTGTCATATTGTCCCAGCGGATTTACCATTCACTCCAACTTAACGTTTTCATTGCGTTTTTGATGTCTGCTGGGACGATCGGAAAATCCGGGTCATACGGCATTTTAGTGGCTTCTTTTACCGCTCGTTTCCTTTCAGACCGGCATGACCCCCGGGATCCAAAGGAAAGCGCCCTCACGTTCCGCCTCGTATGATTCCTAATGATTATCTTATAACAATATTAAACTTGTATAGAAATAATATTCAACATATAAATTAACGTGTGTGTGGTGTTTAGTGACCGTTACTTGATGATTATTCGTCGTGAGTGTGACGTAGTTTTAGAAAAACAATTTCTTTATCATGCACGTTTCGATCTTTATTGAGATCATCTTCAGGGCCTGGGATTTACAATCATTGCTTAAATTTTACAAATACATGTAGGATGAGAATTCATAGATTGGCATCAAAAGCCCATCCTCTTCATGCAATAATAAACGCGGCCAAAGGACTACTTCACAGAATTATTGCCCTAAGCCATGAATCATTTTACCACAAGAACATAAAGATATACAAACAATACAACAAAAAATTTATATGCCATTCGTTCACGTCCTATCATATAAATTAAACACATTTCTCTCTTCCGATAATTTTAAAATGAATGATCAGTAACAAATATACCTGACGTAATTTACAAAAGCAATTATTTAAATTGCCGGGGAACTTGCGTCGGTATTACATCCCATTAACCAGATAAGAGAGTAAAGTAACATATATATGATTTCAAAAAACCTAAGCAAAATCCCACAGCACTGGCTAATTTTGAACATCAACACAATTTTGACATATTACACACAAAATAAAACAAACATAAACGTAACATTTTAGAAATGGTTTACACCAACAGAGATAAACACAGCATCAATTACAGAGCAGATACATGTAAATTCAGTCACAGCTACGCCAATATCATTAATCAAATTCAATATCGATAACATACATATATCATCACATGACACAAAACATTAATATTACAACATATAAAACAATCATCACATTCCACACATCAAACATCTTTACATAGTCTAATTCTTCAGCAATTTGGCTTTAATCATCCCCGTATCCTGAACTGATAATCATGCCCAACCATTACCCTTTTTCCCATTAACGGCTCATTTCACTTCAAAGAAGCCGTATCCTTACACAAAATATCTTTCTCTCCCGACTTTGGGGGGCGTCGGTGGCCGCAAGGTTCCGTCTTTGACACGGCGCTCATCACTGTAAAGTGAAGGTCCCGGGTTCGAATCCAGCGGCCCTGCATTCGAACCCGACATACTTACAAATGGGCTTTTTTTTTCAAAAACACCGGCACCCTGAGGGTTTATATGACCTCTGCTGTTGCGAACCCTCGTAAAAAAAAATCTCCCGACTTCCTTCCCCACCCCTTCAAAATCCAACATATATAAACACAAAACAGCAAAATCTCACTGGCAGTCTGGCACTCTCAACTATAAACATGAAACAGCAATATCTCACTAGCACTCTCAACACGACTCACAAGAATGGCACAATTACGCAAAACACAAACACTTCTAGTGGTGGCAGAAATACTTTGAATATAAAAATATTTTTTTGCATGGTATAAATTAACCTTTTTCCACATCCTACATGTATTTATTAAACTTAAACAATTTTTGTAAATCCCTGCCCCTGATGATGATCTCAGTAAAGATTGAACACACACGACAAAGGCATTTTTTTTCTAAAACCTACGTCTCACCTCACCTCCGAATAATCGTTTCAATGTTTATTGACATTTTGAGCACGATAGGTCAATATTTCGTGGGTTCGAATCCTGCTCGTGACTGCCTTTTTTTTACCTCAGTCAATAGTATATAAAGATTAAATAACTGAAAAAGGTTATTTGGTCAATCGGACCACGAAAACTAATGGATTAGATAAATTATGATAATAAAACCATTGTCTGTCCCTTGAGTTACTGGAGGGCAAAGAGGCAATCAATAAAAAAAAATATTCAAACAATAATCAGGATTATGGAAAACTAATAAAAATAGACTATTAACATTTCGTAATGTTCCTGTTTATATTTGGAAGATATATTACCGAATTAAGCGTTAATGAGGTTAAAAGTTAAAAGATTTGTGTACATGATGTGGTTAGCTCAATCATCGACCAAGGTATTTAAGAAAATTAAAAAGCAATTAATTTTACATTGAAATAAAAGATTTTTTCCTCTTTATTCTATTCGCTTTCTTAAAGTAAAATACAAGCAGATCTTAAGATATACATGGAAGACAATATTTAAATTATTAATTAGAGTTGTAAGTTAGTATCCTTATGCTACTATATAAATTCAATGTATGCAGAGTTGCGATATGTATTCAAAAAATGTTTTTAACTCTTAAAAAAATATTGTTTTTCGGTTTGTAGGATATACTGATTGACAGCGATTAATTTTATAATTTTCATTGATCACTAGTAACTTCTTTTTTTAGTAGGCTTTTTTGACATGTAGTAGCTATACATTCGAATCGTATAAATAAGTCAATTAAGTATATCCTACTAGAAATATTAATACAACAATATGTATAACATTAATTTTTTTGTTATACAGTTTTGCAGGAAATAACTTTTTTAAACATAAAGTAAAAATCGAATAATACTTTATATTATTATAAAATATTCATTCAAGAAATTGGGCAGAAATTTTCTTTACACTTTTTTTTTTTTTTTTGCAAAGTAGATAACAATCAAAATTGATAATAATCCAACCATAGCATTTTCTAATTGAACTACAATTTAAATATTTCATCTGTTGAAATATAAATTATTTAACAATTTCACTTGTAAACAGATAAATTGAGTAAATTGGACAACAAATTAACTATAGTAAGCTAGTTTTAACTGACTAAACAGCATAACAACAAGGCTTTTTTTTAACACATTGAGATCATATTACATAAAAGTTTTAACATATTTCATCACCCCCTCACACAATTGAATCATATTTTATTATCACTCTCATTTAAATTGGAAATTTATTATAATTTTCCAATGTAACTAAATATACACACACATATATATATTTTGTCTCGCTCTTTATAAGCAATTTCCTTTGGTTACTTGAACTATATTTATATTACATAACAGATTTTTAAGTATATCGTACACCATAATGCCCACTAATATTTTAGCAATACAAAAATTTGGGGTTTGGTTTTCTCATGTTTGAAATATTTGAATATCTTTTTTCAAACTATTACCGTCCTATCCTTGTAAAATAAAATTGATTAAAACCAAATCAAAAACATTAAGACATTAAAGAAACCACCAAAAATAAATTGAATAAAATTGTGCAACAAATGTGCATTAGATTTTAAATAGCTGTTGAGAATTAATTTAAAAAAGCTGTGCAGTCATGTGCTCGAATTTCCCGTTTTAAAAAGGAATCTATAACTAATTAACAATTATTATTCTGCGTGATTTACACTACAAGTTTTTATTTAAAAAAAAAAAATTAATAAAAAGTAAACATCAATAAGTTGGAAAGAAATTGTATGATTAAAAGAATTAGCATTCTACTCTTATATGCACAATTTATGTATTTATTTCTTTAAAATTTAATAAATGTAAATGCGAGTAGACAAGTTCTGTAATATCATCGTTTCATGTAATTAAATTTAAAAAATGATTAACCCTATCAGTCTGGTAGATGTGATAAGAAAAACGTGTAATAGGATGTACTATGAATGGTAGGCCTACTGCATAAAAAACCGAAGGGCTTAGGAGAAATTTTGGAAGCAGGATAAAATATTGACGAGGTTGAGGATAGATCAACCCGTCTCAACCACAGCTGATAGAACGAGAGAGTCAGAATATAAGACAGAATCTCCATTTGTAGGTGAAAGTTGCAAACATTGCCCACTGTACTTCTGGTGATAGAAGGGGACCTATTAGAAAAACGTGACACACTAAAATTGCACCAAGAATGGGTGACCTATCCTCTATTAGAGAGCAACTCAGAAACATACCAGTTCTGTTTGTTTCTGTTTTTTATTGTATATTGCATTCAAAATCAATTTTAAATTTTTTTAGTTATCTAGCTTTAATTATCTGGCAGCAGTGAAAGCACACCTGTTAATTTAACTCGCGTCTTTGTAGGATACTTTTGGTGTATGTATGTGGAGTGTATATTGGGGAGGAGGTTAGAGCATTTGAGCATTTTTAGTGAAGGGAAGGACTTGGGAATTTAAAATACCTCAGGCCACCCCTATTGAATATAGTTAGTGTGCATAATAGATGCATTTATTGGAGTGAATGTAATTATTAGCAAGAATGTATTTATGTTCAATTGTTTATTAGCAGTGTAAGATGTGCTCTATCCAACCTTGTATGAAAGTTGTATTTTATATTGGGAAATTTGGCAAGAAACAAAAGAATAGAGAACAAAGTGAAAAACCACCCCACACATGAGAACATTAATACACATGTAATACACATTAATAACATAGGTGTTGATCACCAAAAATAAAAAATAAAGTAAAAATAATAAAATAAACAGAAACAATTGCTTAAGGAACTCGATACCATGAATATCCCTTTAACACCTCTCTGTCATGTTATTATAGAAAAGTTTGCATCATTTTTGAAAAAATATAAATTTTACAATCTATACAATACCAATGTTTGCAAATATTAAATTTAAATTTTTTTTTGAAGTACAGATAAGTTTGTTCTTTGGAAAATTAGCTTACCAAATTTTCCAAACAAAGCACTAAATTTGTACTAAAAAAATTTTTACATTTGCAAAAGTCTAGCCATGACTATTAAAAAAAGAAAATTAAAGAACCTTAATGTAACAAAAAAAGACCTTTTTGCCTAATTAATTTTATGTTTACAATAGGCACAAAATGGAAAAATTATAACGATTTATAAATATCTTGGCTTATCACATTAAATAAAGTTTCAATAATACTATTCTCAAAAAAAAAAAAAAAAAAAAAATATCCAATGTACACCTAACACTTTCTCTGTTTTAACAATAATGTTTTATTACTCTAAAAGGGAAATTTCACCTTTCTTTTTAAATATTATTACAAATCTGTTTATCATTCATTTTTATAAGGAAATCATTGTGGAGGTAATCAAAATAATACTGCATTTTCAAGACAAACTTCTTTTCTTCTTAACATAAAAAAAATATTAAGACGAACTGTCGCTTGATCATTTCTGATCATCCTTGCTGGCTTTGACCACCAATATATATGGCAAAATGAATCTACTCAAACTCAGGGAAATCTAACGTGATCAAACTACATGTTCATTGCAAACATCGCAAAAAGAACACCTGTCAGATTTCATCACGTCCGCAAATTACTAGTTTATACTACCCACTGTTCACCAACCATTAAATTTCCTTTTCATGCAAGATAAGTTTTCTCAATAATTTTGTTTAACCTTAACTAAAACAGTAAACAACAATAAAATTTTACAATTACAAAAAATTGCCTATTTAAAATTTAAATATCTATCGTTTGATCAACACTGTTAAAATTTATATTAAAAAAAAATAAATGAATCAATTCAAATGTTCTAGAATAAATTTTCTTAAAAAACAATAAAATCACATTAATAAAGAGGTTAGATTGTAAATACAATAAAATTTGAAAACTATTGGAAAGCAAATCTGTGATAAAAGGCCTACTCCATTGTGTCGTACTGGACCTTCTCAATGTTGAAGTACCGGTAAACAGCATATCCGACGATCGTTATGAGGCATGCTGAGGCAAGCATGCTCCCAACGACTAGCGGTGCTGTCTCGCTCCTGTAAGATCCGGCACCAGATGCTGAACACCTGTATTCTGAAAGTGAATAATTTACAAAATAATTACTGTATTGTTTATAGATAACAGTGGTTAATTTTTTTTTATTGCTGCTCATGAGCACTTAAGTTAAATGTTGTCTGCTGGGTTTCTCTGCCACAGGGATTAAATCAAATCCCTGCGAGGATTTGGTTCCTGTGAGATGTTAAGGATAATTGAAGTTTTAAATGGAACTTTATTTCTCATTTATTTATATTGGAACTGCAATTGGAGTTTTTGCATCTCAGGTTACTTTTTTGTATAGGCTCATCAATTCATTTTGAATCTCACTTTTTGTTTTTATACAAACATTCAGAATAATGATAATTTTTGTGCAAATTATTGCATTCTTGCAACTCAGCTTAATCTGTGGGACTGAATGGATGCATATGGTTTTAAATATTTGAAGGGTGTTTCTCTAACTAGGTGCCCTAACTGTAATGCTAACTGAAATGTGGGCTACATCCATTGTACTTCTATCTGCTTTAGGCACATCAATCAAAATGGTGGAACACAACGAACACAAACATTCGGTCATTGTAGAAGTTAATGATTTGATTTTTATCATCCCATTGTATATTTAGTTGTTTATATATAGAGATTGTTAGTTTGTCTAATAATTCTAATTTATGTTTGAATGGTTTACCTGGGCCGAATTCATCATTTTTGAAAATGAAAGGTTCAATTTTCAATTTCCTCAGATAAACTTTTGCAGTCGTGTCAGTATCAGGGCTGGAAAGGGCAATTTCAATTTCTCTGTCACACACATACGACTTTCCGACAGGGGTCGGAAAAAGGAGTTGTCCGTTGCCATTAGTATTTGACAGTAAATAAGTTCTGCCTAGGAAAAAATTAAATTAAACTAAAAATAAATATCATGTTAAAATATCTTTGATTTAAAATTGTATCCCCTTACCTGGGTTTTTAATGCGATCAAAGAAGTGGTCAGATGAGTCAAACTTGAGCTCAAGTTTTGAAACAAACCATCTTTCACCACCGGGGGTCTAAAAGAGAAATAACAATTTATAAATTTTACTGCTAAAATTAAAAATAAAAATATAATCGAAATACCTTTGAGAAATATATAATCAGTACAAAAGATTTCCACTTTAAAATTATATTCTGTTTATCCTCATTACTGCAGTCACCATTTACAATAGCTGATGTTGGTATGAACACATCCTTTTCCTAAAAAAAAAATTTTTTTTTCTATTTAAAAAATCTATTTAATTTTTAAACAGTGATCCAAAATTTTGAAAATTATAATTATCTCTCACCTCAACCTGATTTGAAGTTGTGGTAAATTTAAACTCCACCAAAGCATCTGTCTGAATCAAAATACAAGTTCCTCCTTCATCGGTATTGAGCCTGTACAAGTCCGTAGAAGATCCAAGAACATCATGTGGCACTAGGTTTGAATAAAAAAAAAGTGTCACTCTAAACATTTTTATGTTAAAGTTTCACTTAACACTAGGGAGACCAGAGGTTACGGTTTGAACCACTATCACATATTATTATTATTATTTTTGTTTTACTTTTGTTTTATATTTCTTGTAATTAATAAAAAGTGGATCTATTTATTAGCGTGAATTAGCTTTATAGGGCCAATGGTGGAATACGATTAGAATAGATGTAGATGGCATTTGTAAAGAAGTGTTTTCCTCCCTAGAAGGTAATGCTTCTCCATCTTTCCATACAGCAAAAAATTATTTGGTTTTTGAGTAATGGTTTTATTACATTTTGACTTATGATTGTACTTAAATAAATAACACTGATTTAAATATTAAGTAAAATATAGAATAGTTATATATTGAGGGCTGGTAGGGCGGTTAATGGGGAAAGTAATGAAAGGGATATCCATAATGATGGTCACTCATTAAAATAACATTGTTTTCAAAAAATACTAACTTAAATATTAGCATAAAATAGTTTAAATTAATTTTATATATAGGAAAGAATATCAGAACCAAGAATCAAAATGGTATTTTATTATTTTCCTACCACAGGCCTCCAAAAAAAAAAAAATTAAAAATTAAATTCACTTTAAATTTCTAATTTCCTCGATAAATAAACAAAGTCAGGAAGTTTGAGTGAAATAAAATAAGCCTTTGTTATAGTATTGGATAGCGTATGCAAACTCATCCTTCAAATGATAACACTTACCTGTTAGATTTGTTTTACTGCCGGTTTCTTTAGTCTTTTGAGCTTTACGGTTTTCAGTCTTGAAACTTGTTGTACTTAAATCTAATTTTTTGTCCTGAAATTGACAAAAAATTCGATTATTTTACTCGAATATGTTCTATTCATTAAAAAATGTGAAGACTAGAAATCTATAAATGTCTTTAAATATTAGTGAAATACTTGTATAATTATTAAAGTACAACAAAAATTAATTAGCAATTAATAAAAAGCAAAACAAAACAAGGAGACATGATTTTCTTCTCTTATAATTTGAACCGATCATTAATTATAAAATTTTTTCCCATTTTGGGTAAAAAATCAACTTGCCAAAAACTGAAATAAAGTAAAATTTTTGGGAAATCAAAATAAATTTATGGATATGGTTATTTTTTGCTGTAAATTTTTCTACAATAAAAACAAACTTACACGAAACACATCTCTTTCTTTGTAAATCGGCTGTTCTAGGCCTTCTTCAAATGCGGTGTACAATCCTAACTCAATTGGCGAAGAACAAACTAACCCGAGGGATAAAACTGCAAATAGAAAAATTACAACCGGTCAACTATTGCACGAGCTTCAGACAAAGTGCTTTGAAGAGAATTAATAAAACATTTGGGCGTTACCAGAAAGAGAGACAATGACTGAGGGGTGCTTGTGATTAACCATGTTGGTGACTGCTATCCTATTTCATTCAAAGGGCACAACCTAGGACACAATATTGTCTAAGGAGTGGGTGGGTTGTGGAATGATCAATACACCCTTTCAGTTCCACCCCCCAAACCCGCACAGGGCATGCCCTCAATTTTCACAAAATTACCTCTTTTATTTCATATAAACCATTTAGCCATGAAAGAGAATATTATTCAAATAAATTAAAATTACTTAAATATTTCAATGGTGACTATGACTTTCTTATTTAAAAAACAAAACTCAATGAGAAAGATGTTTCTCTTAGCAAAAAAACAAAATATATATATATATATATATACATATATATTAAATAAATGATAAATATGTTATACTATTTTTAAACTCCTTTCTTAACATGTTGGTAGGGAAACGTCCTTTAGTGTTTTTCATATTGCTTTTCACTTTAATTTTTTTTTTTTGAATTAAGAAATGTAGTTTTATACTTCACCTTCTAATCCCTGTTATCGTCTTATTATCTTACACAAAAAACAAAGAATGATCAAAAGTTAGGTTAATTTGTCAAGCTGTCGAGAAAAATACCCCCTGAATAGGTATTTGAATCCTTGAATTAACAATTTAAAAAGTTAACGGTAATTAAAATATTCACAACTTTCAAATGTAATGAAATTAAAAATTGAATTTACCGAGAACGAAGTCTTCTTTTCTGTGCATAAATTTCACTAGTGTCTATACATTCTTTAGTTACCTTTGGCAATGGTTGTATTTCCTTTGTCATTAAATATAGGTGTCATCAAATATTTTGTTGGAAACAGCTACTAAATAAGTCCAATATATGTTTATACTCAGGAGTTGTTAGACCCATGATAACCTACTGCTGGTGGTTTGATGGATACCGACATTTTATCCATGGGCGATCACTGGAGCAAAACCCACTCTGCTGCACTCAGGAAGTCCTCCAGAATCTACCACCTCTACATATCTTCATCTAGAGAGAGCTAAAGCCACATGTGAATACATTAGGATACACAAGGATTAGGATACTGTCTTTCAAGGGGAGACTATGGTTATTAAACACTGGGCCACGGAACTAACTGGATACTATCAACAAAAGAATAGCCATCTACTTGGACTAGACAGCACTAAAGGCAACTAACTTGTTGGTCAACAAAATTAACCTTTTATCAGGATCAGGATGTGTGAATTGGCCAAGGAAAGTTCAATCAGGATACCTACAGGCCCTAAACCCTTTTGTGGGATACCAAAATAAGTAAATCCATCAGACATTGGACTTCTTGGTCCTTCAATTTTGAAAGAAATGTCCAACATTGTAGATGTTGCCAGTCGTTTGTAGTTTACCAAAAAACGAAGCGTATTTTTCATTTCAAGTAGCCAATTTATAAAAGTCAAAATAAAAGAGTACTTAAAGTTCAGACTGGGAGATAGGTATCACGGTTAATACCGACTATATCAGGTATACAGAAGGACCACGTATAGGTTAGGTACTGCTCTGTACAGAAACAAAGTACTTTGGGCAACAAAAGAATCCCCTATCATCAAAATCTGCTTGGACTATGAACTAAAGCCCAGACCTGTTTGGGAATGAATCAAGTTCGATATTGTATATGGCAAAAACATTACCCCTGCTGATGAGGTCATGAACTATCAGCCTGCTTGTATTCTTTTGCAGCAAATCATAACAGAAACTAATGGAAGAACTATTAAACTTAGGACGTGTTAATACTGCAGACTCTTGAAGCACATGCATAGACTCAGAGAAGTTGAAAACGAGCATATATTGCAAGGAAAACAAAGAGTGGACCTGTTGCATTTTGCAGGTTGAGATTCTTCCTGGGAGAGGAAAAGCATGGCCTGATTCCCATAGATCCCTTAACCATAGCTTTGTGATCTAATAAAATGCCTTAAGGTTAATGAAAATTTTTAAACTATAATTGTTATACATCTCAATTGCATAAATTTCTGCTTGAAATTAATTTATTTGGACTTATTTCTCTTTTGGAACCATTACTTGCATCATACTCTTTTTTTTAAATAAATTAAGTTTACTGCAACATATAACAATAATATCGTCATCATCATTGATGCTATAATTCAGTCAAGTAGAAAAACTTCTGTGAATGATAAGTTCAGTTGAGGAAATCCTCCTTGAGATAGGACTTTGCCCAGTTGGGTTAAATATAAATGTAGTGCAAAATATTAATGTCTTATCCTGTTTTGTTTTCCAATAAAATACAACCATACTTAACACATAATTATATTTATGTAAATCTATAATTTACTTAACATTATTTATGAATAAAAAATGATACATCTCAAATTGGGAAAGCAATAAAAATACTTTGGTAATCAGTGTCCACAAATTTACATAAAAAAAATTAAAATTGCTTTTCTCAACAAGGCTTTGTTTTTTGTTTTTTTTTAAATTTTTAAATTTATTTACTTTTTTTATTCTTCATAAAGATTCATTGATCTATACATTTTTTTTTTCATAGGCATAAATATTCTAAATGAATTAATATAAAACCTTTATCTAAATTAAATATATCAAAAATTAGTTTTGAAGCCATTTTAATTACATTCTAATATGAATGAATAAGAAATATTAAACATGTAACAATAAAACTGAATAGAAAAAACAAACAAAAGACATTAAATTTTCATGCAATGTTCCTGAACAATGTGCACACTTCTATGACTATAACGAAAATATTAATTTTGCCCTGTGGAAAAATAAATACGCAAAAATAGGCCATAATTAAAACATGTAATAAAGAAGAAGAATTCATCATTTAGATCCTTTGACCAATGCGATGCCTAGAGTGAGCAGGCCGCCTGCAGCAAGAATAGCACCTCCGGCTATCGCAAAGCCTACTAGTCCTTCTGCAATTGAATTTTTGTTTTTATAGTCATTGAAATTTATAAAGATTAATTTTGTTTAGTAATTACAATTTATACAAACCTTTTTCCATTCTTTTCCTAATGACAGCTTCTAATCTTTGAACTTGAATGTTTGCTGGTTCAATATCTAAAAATGCTTTGACATACCTTAATGCAGTACTGTAATCCTTAAAACAATAAAATAAAAAAAATAAATAGTACGTACATAAAATTATTTTTGTTTAATAGCTTACCCTTATCTTAGTTTTTCCCAGGGCCAAGTAGTACACATAGTCCCGCCTCTCTTCTTCGGTTCCATTTTCATACAGGCTTTCAAGTAAGCAGATCCCTTTCCTGATGTCAGCAGAGTACCTGCTCCTCACAAGGCAGGTGGCATACTCGAAGGTTGCTTTCTTTGTCACTTCTCCATCTTCAACTTGTTTATTATATACAGCTTCAAAATGCTGCAATAAATTAGATAAACAATTATGCATTAACGGTGGAAGAAAGATAGAAAAATAGCCATCTAGTCACTTGTTACAAGCACAAAAAAAAAAAAAGAAAAAAAAGGCACATAGAAATAGACCAACTGCTGAATGTGCCGAAATTAAAAATTAAATTTAAACATATAGCTATTTTTAATTATTTTAAAATCATTTCTTGACAAGATGATATTACAAACTAATTATTAAAAATGTTTATGTTCATGATCATGACAAAATTCATATAGCTCAGTATCAAAACATCAACTGATTTTGCACCAATTGTAAATTTTTCATGTAAACAGCCCTGTTTTACCCAAAATCGGAATTGAGACCAAAATTCTCCTTCCTGTGTTCAAGCACAATTCTCATATCATATGCCAGTCCTCTCTATATTGACCCATGGAATGACCACTCGATCAAGAGGGAAATACTGATCAACCTTTCTTTACACGCTAGACATATATGCGGGATTTGGCCTAAAGTACGTGTTCGTTTGTCAACCTAACATGGCCTTAATCAGGTGAGGATGAACCCCCGTCTACAATTCAAATTCTCCCGAGGGCCACCCGTTGATCACACCCTTGGATGTATTGAAGTTTCTCTGCACATTTGACCAAATGTCTAAGCAAAAGAACACTTTAGCTTATTTAACTAATTTAATTTTTTTTTAATCTAAAGACAATAGACAGCAATTTATTATTTATGCCAGGAACAGTGATTATCTAAAATAAAGGTGACAAATAGAAAAATATCAAGCTAATTGAATTGTACAATTTAAAAAAAAGATTTTGCTCGATTATCTCAGGCTAGGTATAATCACTAGAGTTAGAATACCTTTTTTAATTTTAAGCTTTTATAAAGTGTAGCAAGCTTATGCAATATCGGAGATTCCCTCCTGTCATTTGGTGGTTACCAATAATTTCTGGCTTAGGAGCGGCACTGAAGGCACAGACGGTTACCAATAATTTGGTCTGCATATCCTCGTAGGGTTGGTCGGTCAGAAACATTCTGACATGTTGCCATCTTCACTGTTTGTCGCCTTAACTGACAGAATCACAGACACACCGAAGATGGCAAAACGCTGAAATCAGTGCTCACCGAGGACCAAACTACTATTTCACTCACCCCGTTATTTGAGTTTTACATAATGTATATGTACTGTTGCCATTATATTCATAACGAAAAAAAAATTCTGAAATATGTAAATGTCGCAATATTTTGCAATTAAATATTGAAATAAATTCACAGTTTGAACAACTCTATTATATTAACTATAACATATTTATAGGCATGATACATGAAAGGACTTGTATTATGTCTGGCTTCTAATGCCTAAGGTGTAACAAACATTCTTTGATGTGTTGAAGTGAAAATCACTTCCTTATTAAACAATATTAAGGCTTAATTCAGTGAAGAAAAATGGTCGAAGATGAATCATCATATTGAGAATTGTTTACAGATTTAGACTACTGAATTAATTTCTTATTCGAATCAAAACTAAAAATCTTCTATGGAACTGTCATAGATGTCATAGATGAAATCATAATTGGTAATAAATTGTCTATGATCGACCCAGGGTTAGTGGGTCACCAACCAGTCTTTATTTTCTCTCATAAGTAGAAATAATCGTTCAGAGCATTCCAGCGTTTTTAACCAACAAAAATCACCGAATGTGAAGAAAAACCAAAGGAAAAATGTAATATACCTTGAGGACGTCTGAGGAGACGACTTCATTTATTACTTCTTCCATCGTGAAAAATCAGAATCATAAAAATCCGCTTCCTCTGTTCCTGAACTTCTTCTCAGTGGCTAACAAAAACTAAATGATGTAATCCTACTGATTTATCAACAGAATTTCATGTAAATACTAAATACCAATGGCAGGAGGAAGCAGGAGTGATATCGAACGGGATGAGGGTCACCGTATCGATTTAGATTTTTTGATGTACGCTTTTTTAATAATTAGATTGGTCATCGAATATGGTAAATCATTACTCTATTATAAATATTACTATTTGAGAAAAGCTAATTTTATTTGGAAAATAGGAGAGCTGTATTTATTGGGCGGAGGACATGCTACGATATCGGCGACGCGATTGTTCCTTATGCTCACTATACGTGATGTCACTACAGGAACGAATCAGTTCTTGGCTGAAGTTATGCGTATTGTTGAATCTAAAATATATACGTAGTTTTTCAATAATTCGATTTTATCACTCTTAGGGTGGAAGTATTTTTATTTATACACTCGGAAAAAGATTAGTAAAGTCTTAGTTTTACAAAGTGATCTGCATATGTAAAGTTTAGTAAAAATGGTTCATTTTCGACGATTAATGGTTTTTTAATTATCACAAAGGGAAAACCATCCCACATACTGATAGGAGAAAGCAAGATTTTCGATCAAAAGGAAGAAGGCCTTCAAATTTGGATTCTTTGACGTACACTTTTTTTAATAACTATATTGTTCATTGGATAAAACATTACTCTTTTATATATATATTACTCTATTATATTACCATTTGAGAAAATGTAATTTTATTTAGAAAATAAGAAAATGGTATTAGGCGGAGGAAATGCTAAGATATTCCTTACACACACTAAGCGTGATGTCACTATAGGAAAGTTTCGACTATTGTATATATATTTCACTATTTTTTTTTTTTTTCAATTAACACAAAGGGAAATCCGTAGTATAGACTGATAGGAAAATTTGTATTATGTATAATCGATAGAGCAAAAATACAGATGGTAGGAGAAGGCAAAAGTCATTATCTTTATTTATTTTTTAACGAGGGCTTAATACAGCAGAGGTCGTATCAGCCATCAGGGCGCCGGTGTTTTTGGAAAACAAGCCCGTTTGTAAGTATGTCGAGTTCGAGTGCAGGGCCGCTGGATTCGAACCCGGAACATTTACCTTACACCGACGCCCTATTGAAAGGCAGTATCAAACAGAATGAAGGTCGCCCAATTGATTTTATTTTATTTCTGTACACTTTTTTTAATAAGAAGAATAGCCATTTCGAATGGTAAAACATTATTCTTTTATAAATATAACAAATAATTTCTCTCTCTCTCTCTCTCTCTCTCTCTCCCACACACACACACACATATATATATATATATATATATATATATAT
>CM077099.1:4540280-4566122 GCA_039619505.1 Cimex hemipterus | reverse complement strand
AGGGGTTTCTGCATAATCCCTCAATGACTTCACGTTCAATCTAGAGCAAAAGGTCTCGTATTCCAGTTCAAACACTGGACTTTTCAATAATTCCATTTTACCAATGTTGTATTTTGAAGTAATATTAGTTATCAACTATTGTTTATACATTCGAAACAGGGATTAGCAAAGTTGCTTTTATTCATCAGTTTTGGTTTTTAGAAAGGGGCTGCCATTGACTTTGCATTGAATAGCCAATCGTGTCGTGCGATTACCCGTGCGATTTTCTGTAATCCCGAATCATTTTGTGTTTCCTGCAATCGGGAAAAGCTTTTTTGATCTTCGGATGTTGACATGTTAATTATAAATTCTTGTGACAATGCGGTTCCAAACATTTTCAAATCATCTCTATATGCAATTCAAACGTGAAGAAATAAATATAAGTTTACGTAAAAAACGTATTTTCTTTCATATTGCACTGCACATTTAGTACCAAGCATTTACCTAAGTACGACCGATAATTTTTACTAAGCCTAGGAATTACTTCCTTTGCAAAGTGGAAAACCAACAACTTTAATTTGATTCAATTCCGTAATTGCTCCTTTTTTGTAGTTTTTTTGAAATTTATTTTGGCTATCGCACGCCATATATACTCTTGATACCATCGCATCAATTTTAAATCTGTTTTAATTGCTTTTCAGCTAGATTGTGTAGAAATATCAATAAGACAATTAGAACAACAGAATGTGAATCATGTATTCTTGCTTGTTTACTGTCTATGCCAGCAGTGTTACTACAGAGAATATATATAAAGTGTGAGGTTTATGGGTCGACAAACAGCTTAGATCTTCGCCCTCTGCGTGTTTTCTTTCTTTTTTCTTTTTTTTCTTTCTTTTTTTCTCCTTTCTCGAATTATGTTTTAAACTGCAGCCATTTGAACGCCTCGATCTCGTTACTGACTCTCTTCTTTTAAATGTACACCACGTTCATATCCTAAAATACTAGCGTTCCGTACGTACCTCAAGTTATCAAATACAGAATAGAAACAAAACATACAATATATAATTGTTCGGAGATGCGAAGGAAGCGGTCTGGTGTACGTAGATTTTAGAAAAGCACTTTATTTATCGTGCCTACGTTTCGATCTTTATTGACATCATCCTCGTGGCTTGTGATTTATAAACATTATGAATATTGAATAAAAATTTCACAAATAAATGTAGGATGTAAAAAAAATGAATTTATACAATGCCTATATATATCACCATAAACATAGTTGTCTGGACACATCACTCCTCCGGAGTATTCGATATTCTTACACTACAGAGGATGCATCTTTCAAGTAAAACGATAAATTTCCTAAATTGTTAATCCGCCAAACCGTTCGTTTTCAAGTCGGATTGTCTTAATTTATTTATAAGTTCAAAAATTAATAATGCACTTTTATTGAAGATTAAGAAGCATTTTCCCCAATGTTCAAAGGAGGGAGTTTATTAATACTACTAGCTTAGTTTGCTAGTAATTACAATTAATTAAGGTTTTGAGTTGAGATAAAAAAAGTCAATGGCACGAGCGGGATTCGAACCCATGATCTTCAGCTAGATACGCCGCTGCTCTACTACCCATCCCACCTTTTGAGTTTTCCCTCCTTTTTGCTATTTTTCAATTAATGTCTTAATTAATCGTAATGTATTAATTGGTCAATCGGACCACGAAATTATTGAATTTCATACGTAATATTTTCTAAAAAACTAATATAGAATAAAGTAAATAAAAATATTAAGAAATTTCACATCAATTCCTGTACAAGCTATAAGTCATTTCCCAACCAGCTCTACATTTGCTAAGGATGCGAATGTTCCCTTCTTGTTGTTTTAGTGACACTTTTTATGATTTTTGCAAAGGAGTTTCCTATTATATAACAAATATTAAAACATATTATGTCTATCTTATTTGTATATAAAATGAAATAATTGTAAAAATGCAATTTTTGAATTTTTTCCTTCAAAAATCTTATCTTTCGTAAAAAATTCATCAATAATGAAGAAAACAACTAACAGCTTATTAATATAATTTAAATTGTTTACATCCTAACTGAAGTACTACATGTCATTTTGCTGACTGATATTTCTGACCGACAATTACTGATTGTATAGTAATTTCTAATGTTTTTAATGTGTAATACAATCTGCTCATAATATTACAGGTATAAATAAATGAAAACTTCGAACGTTGCAGGTAAAACAATGAGGTGAAATTTACATGTTCTTATGGCTACTAAAGGCAAGATCAATTTTCTGGCTGAAATTCCAGCCTGAGGGAATTTGAAATAAGGTATTTTTATATTAAAGTAAAAACAAAAATGCTATTCATAAATATTAAATATAATGGTTCAAAAAGAAGTTTGAATTAATATTATATCATGAAACGCATATGGCTTATTACCACGAGTACTGTTAAATAATAATTATATAATGAATTTAACATTTTATGGGCAAGTCCCTAACATACCTGAAGACGCCAATCTGAAAATTTTTGGGTCTGGGTTGACTTAACTCAGTGTAAAACTACCCATAATTCAGGGCAAATTAACACAAACTAACATAAAAAAGATCGTTGGCTAATAATTTATTTGTTTTTATTAATTAATTAACTTAATTCACTAAAATAAATAAACCATAAACTTTTATTTTAGAACAAAGAGAAAATTGATTAATTCGGAATTCACTTATCAAAGTGCATTTTTTTTTATATTTGAGGGACTATTAGGTCCTTTCACCAAGAGGAGAGGGTTAATTTTAGGAATGAAGATCCTTTCATTTATTTTTATAACCTACGGTAAATAGTAACGAAACTTTAGATAGATGGAACGGATAGAAGGCGAGAGAGAATGAGGAGGAAATTTAGAGTGGGCAGGTTTCAGTATAAAAAAGGTATAACGATCAAAGTATTTTCATTAAAATCCAACGCCCTCTAAACTGACATTTAACAGCATTTCAATCCAATTTCTTACCAATAATCCATTATCTGTCGGTTATACAAGTCTGGACTGGCATCCATTGAATCTAATGGCATAAAATCGATAAACAAAAAACACACGTCATATTAATTTCGGTATTTTTTATTCAAAGGGTGATCCGCTAATCACTCTTCGTAAAAACGTTGTATAACATTTTGCTACGGTTTGAAAGGTTTTCGGCTTATTTCATAATATTAATATCACAATAAAATGGAAATCCCATCTTAATCATGGTAATCTATTTATTCCGTAAATATTTTTACCTTTTTGTTTGGTTTCACACACTCACGCGCACATTCGCATATATATATATTTGCATGTTGTATCTTTATTAACTTTTTACTTCCTCTGCATTATCAACCTGAATTTTTTACTGTTTGTTTCAGGTAGACAACATTAGCGGTCTAAATTCTGAACGTTTACACCCTTTTCACTTCTCAATACTTTTTCCTTCTTTTGAATTGTTTGCATCTTACTTATGCTCTTAAGTTATGTCTTTTTACCTCTCCCCCTTCCATATCGTCATAACTTTATTTTTTGTGAAATTTCTCCTGAGGTACGCGAGATGTTAACCTGTAATTCGGTCGTTACCGATCACTTTGGTGGTTAGCGCCCACATTTATACAATGACATTCACATACATTCGCTCATTCTGAAATATATTATTTCATATTTATTGTACATCATTCGGTCAATATTGATATTCCTTCACCATCCCTTTTTTTTACACACATCGTAATACTAATTTAATTGAAGGTCAATGGATTACTCAGCATTCCACCATGGACCCTCTCACAGGACAAATTCACTCTAGTAAATACCATCATCCATAAAAGGAATCACACATCGACATGTCTACCACGTTACCATATAATATATGTAATAAAACAGTCCTGTTTCCTCCACAAATCCGAACAGGAACAAATAAACATTTCTCATTTCGGGTAGCACTCCTAATTGCTCTCTATGAGTATCTGTTATTTTCTATTTGCGGCTAAAGAATTACATCCTCCAATTATGCAAACAAATCGATCGTCCTACGCGAGGTTTGGCCCCAAAGTAAGTGTCAATGTGCCTATTTCGCATGGCCTATTCTTAGTCGGGATGAGTATTTTTTCCTCTTAAAGCATTCAGCCCACCGATGACCGCTTCTCCTAATAGTATTTATACAAATATTAAACACATTAACTTTCTTGCATATCTCTATTAATTGTTTTTGATCGTGCTAGACTTTTATAATTTTCCTTGCTTTAATTTTTGCCTTATGTAGTTATATTTGTCGTTTTGTAGCTTCATGCATATTTTTACATTCTATGCATGTTTTTCTATCTTCCTCTCTTTCAAACACTTCCTTTATATATAATTCTTTTATATTTTTATATATAAAATGTTGGCATTGCGTTATAATTTCTAAACCATGTTCGAATCAGTCTTTGTTTTTAGTCATCTAATTCTTCTATCTAGACTAGAAATTGTTTCTCAATTGAATTTTTAGTTGTTTAATGCCACTTTCTATTTCCGCTGAATACTTTAATATATTCTTTTAGATGTATCAGTTTATTATTTATTACTTAATATTTAATTTATTTATTATTTTCTTACTATTTATCTTGACTGTTTCTTTAAATATTTCGTTATTTATGATACATAAATTTCATTTCCTTATTTTATTTTGTGCCTAACGCATTTCATCTGTCTGGTATGTATGTCCCATTTTCTGTACTATATACTTTGTAGCCTTCCTTGTTCGAATTACCTAGATTGTCTTTATCTTTTCTCTCTCTATTGCTATCTAACTAGTCCTTTTTAATATTTATCTAGCTAACATCTAGGCTACTATCTAGCTACCAATCTATCTTAGCTTTTCCATCTCTCTCTCTCTCTCTCTCTCTCTCTCTCTCTCCCTCTCTTTTGTTTTTATTATCTTTTGTTACGTAGCTATACCACTCGTAACTATTTATCTAATTGCCATCATGTAGATTATATAGATGTTTTCCTTTCCTATTTCTATTAACCATTCCGTTAGCACAGATCTATATATACAACTCATTATCTTCAATATTTTGTTATTATTTGATGCATCATTTTTTCCCTCAATTTGTTATGTACTGATGTACATTCATCTTGATATTACTTACTACTCCATTCCAAGCAGAAACAGTAGCAGTACTTACTACTGTATTCCAAGTAGTAGAAGTTTCTACTGTATTCCAAGTAGTGTCAGCTGTAATACTTACTACTGTATTCCAAGTAGTAGTAGTTACTACTGTATTCCAAGTAGTGTCAGCTGTAGCTCTTACTACTGTATTCCAAGTAGTAATAGTTACTACTGTATTCCAAGTAGTGTCAGCTGTAGTACGTACTACTGTATTCCAAGTGGTAGTAGTTACTACTTTATTCCAAGTAGTGACTGCTGTTATACTTACTACTGTATTCCAAGTAGTATCAGTAGTAGTAGTTACTAATAATTATCGGGTCCAAGCAACTCCTCAAATCCCTCCCCAGCACCCCACCTCTCATGCTAAATAATCATCCCATTCCCTTTTGCTCCTTGGTTAATAACCAAAAAGTAGTCTTTGACCAAAACCCTTTCCTAGTATCCTCACATTTCCCAAATTTCTCGCCATTGCATTGTCTACCTCACCCTATTTCGTCGGTCCTGGCTCCTCCTCCCACGAACTCCTTGTATTTTCCCTTTTTCGATTACAGCTGTTTGGCATACAACGGTATCTCGGGGGGGGGGGGGGAGGCTCGCGATTGAAGCGTATTATGAATCGTGTAAGATTCGTGTTCGGCACCCCAAGAGGGTCCCGGGTTTCGGGTTTGCATTCCAAAATTTCTTATCTCAACCCCGCCTTCCGTGCATAGTATTTCCTAGGATGCTTTCTTTTCCACTCCATCCACACTCGTCGTCCTCCTTACATCACCCAATCCCTCCAATTCAACTCCTCACATCACACTCGTAACACCGGCTCATCCCCAATTGACCTTCCTTCCGCAACATACTACCTGTACCTTCCAAAGATCCTTTCTGACCCGAACCCCTAAAGTCTGGATCATCCCACCCATATAATCACCTCCTCTCCCTCCAAGCAGAGTCCCTTACGTTAATATTTGATATTTTTGTTTTATATTCTTGTTATTTTTTTTTCGGCCTGCTTACTGGTATATATTGCGCTATCTATGTCATTTTATTTTTAATTATTTATTTTCGTAGAAGAGATTTCCGTTATTTATTTCATGTATCCATATTGTTCTTAGGGGCACTAGCCCCGGAATAATGTTATTTTTCTTCTAATCTGTATTCCAAGTGGTAGCAGTAGTAGTGTCTTTCCGTTTTACTTACCTATCCTCGTTAATTTACAATATATATTTCTCTGTTTTATATTTTAGTAGCGCCATAGACGTATCTCTGCGCTTTTATCTACCTCTACAAAATGTCTTGAAATTTGTTTCTCAGACTATATATACATCATACACTACTACAAATGTAGAGACATTCTCTTCATCATCTTACATTAAAAAGAACGCTTTCTGTTGGACGATTTATTGGACTGAGATAGTAAGGATTTTTCAAAAATAAAATAAATTTTACAAAGGATCAATTTATTTTGCAGTCAAAATTAAATGTACAACAGTATCTTAAAATAGAACACAGTCACTTAAACGCTTGATACAATAAAACAAAAGGTTAAATAGAAATTTTATATACTCTTTTCATTTTTGTTGTTTTTGGAAATTTAGAAATAAATCAGCGAAAAACCATTAGATAAAACGCCTTTTCTGATTAACGATTATCCGCTTAAATATACAATATTATGTTCCTTAAAGCTACATGCTCTTAAAAAGTGACTAGTATTCATGACACAAACGAGTTAAATGTAATATAAATGCAATAAGTAGGCCTAATCTAGTATATTTCCTATTATTTTTGTCGGGTTTGCACAAGGGATTCCTTTTGCGTAGGGTCATTTACATAGATTTTAATTATTCATCTTGTTTATATATTCAAATTGAAAGCGTGTGAAACGTGTTAACGATTATTTTTTTATTTATTCAATCAAAAGTTGGACAATTTCATTTCACCCTTGGCATTCCGTTGTAACCACAAAAAAAAAAAAAATATATTTCACTTTTTCACTTTCTGCTCGTCAAAATATATTGGTAACATTGGAGGGTTGAAATAATTAGTTTATTGTAACATCACAATGAACAAGAGCATTTCTTCCTTTTTATTAGTTTCAGAGTATTGAATGTTCTACTTATTTATATAAATAGTACATGGAATATTTTACACTGAAAATACATTCAATTACGAAACAATTTTTGAGTCTCGCAAAACTCTGTTAAATTTCAAAAGTTGCTACATTTATAAAGTACATAATTTATTTACAAGTGCTTATATTGTTCATATTTATACAAGACTAAATTTACAAAGGAATGTGAAATTCTCGAAATATTAAATACAGTAAAAAATGGTTTGGTTTTTGAAAATTCAGTATATATATATGTAATATTTATTTTTATGTAATTTTATTTAACAATTACGAAGTACAAACAACGTAAATAAAAACTTCGATTTTATCCAAATTGTAATAAAAATATAAATTACAAGATCCTAAATCTAATGACTGTACACAATTTACAAAATCACCTTTAAGGCGGGAGTTTTATTTCGAAGAAACGATATATCTGCATTTGAAAATCTTTTTACATTTCTAAGAAAATATTCTAAACTTTGAGAGTTAGTTTATGTTATTGAGTTCTGATAAATTTGCGAGTTGAATGATAGTATTTTATCTTTTTTGAGTCGACTGGATGCCGTACAGCATTTAGTTCCAAACAAAACTTTTTGTAGAAACCACAGTTAACTCGCTTAGTAAATCTCGAAAATAATCCTCCGGTCAAACAATTTGGAATGTTGTGAAATAACACGAACTGTTTTTTCGCGTGGAAAAAAGGTCAATATAAAAATTTGCGAAGAACGTATCTATAGACGTCAGTAATGATTGGGATCGAGAACGTGCTCAAATATTTAAGGGGTGGTGTTGTGAGGGCGTGCGTAATGGTGGTGCCTGCTTTGTGTGGATCGAAAAGTGTTGCAACTCGCCATGTACAACTGGTCGCCAGATATGTACGAAAAGCCGGTTGCGGGTGCAGTTCCGGACTGGTGACTTCTGGGCGTCCTCCTGGCCTCTTTCTCCGTCAGGTAGAAGACGTTGGGAGGTGGTGGAGGCGGTGGTGTCGTGGCGGGCCCGCAACCGAATAGCTCTAGCTACAGTTCCGTCACGGGTATCGGCCTAGGATAGGTCGGCTGGGGGATAATGTAGTTGGGGCCGTCTTCGTCAGTGTAAGTCTTTTCGTATTCCATCCCTTTTCTCGCCATGGCCCGTTTGTTCCATTTGTAGTCTTTTAAGGCGTCGCTGACTCGCCGCCTGTAGTGATAGATCAGTATGATGATGACGGCCATGAAAACAACGATAGCGGCGCATACCCCGCCGATGACCGTATGAGGCCAGGCGCCGTGTAGGGTGCATCCCAATTCGTCGGGCGTCAAAGTTTTGAGGGATTTGTCCTTCAGCGATAAAGGTTGCGAACACAGTACTTGGCTAGAATTGCGACTTACTAGCAGCTCCCTCAGCCACATTATTTTGCAACTGCACTCCAAAGGATTTTCAGACACGTCTAACTTTCTTAATTCTGGCCAAGCAACCAGAGATTCGGGAAACGTAGTGAAAGCGTTGTCCCTTAGTGATAGATGTCTCAAGTTGGGCAATCCCGCAAGGGATCCTTTGTCCAACGATGACAGCCTTTTATTACTGTTGAGAATAAGAGTTTCGATATTCAGATTTTCTGCCAGAGCGCCTTTTTCGACTTTTTCCAGAAGGGAGGCGCCTGTGATATCCAGCTTTCTCAGATTTGTGAGCCCTTTAAATCCGTCGACTTGGAGAGAGGAAAAGTCGTTCTGACCGATCGAAAGTTCTTCGAGACGGGTCAGGATGCTCAATTGTTTCGTCGGGACTTTCGTCAATCTGTTGTCCGTTAGGACTAAATTTCTCAATGCTGCGAGCCCGCGGAAAGCGTTATCGCTGATGTTTAACAAACCCGCTCCGCTGAGATTTAGAATCGTTAGCCGGTTGAGACCTTTAAAGGAGTCATCAGGTAACGCAGTAAAAGCGTTCAGCCCGACGTGCAATTCGGCCAAACTACTGAGGAGGGGAAAACAGGGTGTAGGCACTACCCTCAGTTGGTTGTCGTCCAAGTAGAGGACTCTGAGGGAGTTCAACCCTTGAAAGGCCGTCGCGTCTATCCTGTTGATTCGATTTTGACCCAAATTGAGTTCCTCCAGTTGTGGTAGTGCTTTGAACAGCTTATCTGGAAGATCTTCTAGAAAATTGCCTTTAAGGTTGAGAACCGTCAACAGTTTAAGCCCGTCGAAGGTTTTGTTTGTTATGGCTGAAATTTTATTGTGGCTGAGATGAAGTTCGCCTAATTTTTTCTGAGATTCGAAGCTCTTCGTCGGTATCGACACCAATTGGTTGTACGAGAGATCAACGTATTGCAGCTCTCCGTAGAACTGGAAAGCGGCGTCCACTGTTTTGACCTTGTTGAATTTCAAGACGAGCCTCTTGATCGATGGGTTGAGCGTGATCGGTATGACGTCCAAGTTTGCTTCGACGCAGGATACAACTAAAGTATCGTCATCGCAGCTGCAATTCGCCGGACAGAATGCTCGGGCAGTACCAATACACGCAAGTGTGATGATCCACCATAATCTTATAATCCGGTCCATATCCTGAAACACAGACCAAAATATTTAGTAAATTTTTTCAATAAGTAAAGTTCTTCAATAAGTAAAGATTTAACACTTAAAGATTGTAAAAAACATATTTTGTCTTTATTTGAATTGTTTACACTGTTTTAAAGCTTTTTTCATTTATTTCTGAATTTTCACCACGCCACTCACTCTCCCGATTTTCAAAAATGCATACATTTTGAACCGTCAGGTTATCGCAAATTTTACCCTCTAAAACTCTAAAACTCGTGTTCAAAGGACTTAAAGGACGTAAACAGGGAAGCGACAATTCCTACTTGGACCTTTTGGGACGAGTACTGCTTCCGCTTTCGATAACCACGTGTTTACCTCATCACGGAACTTCAACTTTCCCTTTCATTTCACATGTGTTGCAGCAGACTCTCATTTTTCGTGCAAAAACCAAGTTATCATTATTAAAATTAATTAATTTTTTTGATGAGCGGTGTACTCTTTAAAAAAATAAAGGATACTCATTGGGAGTTAGCCAGAAATAAAGCGAGAGTTGAACTCTATCCGTATAAATATTGTTTAAGCCCGCCCTAAACAATTGTACTACTTGGTCATTAAACCTCCCTTGCGTTCATAAAATCTCTCTGCGAGCCCCAGCAATGGGAATATAATTGGACAAAAGGGACTAGTTAATTGTTGTATTTAAGTTTTAAATAAAACAAAATTTTCAATTATTTAAGTTGCATTAAATTAACTGATATGGGATTTATTACAAAGTTAAATACTGTGGAATAAATGAGGTAACAGGAACAATTAATACGATTCATTAAATTTATATAAACGTGTGTGTAATTAATCGCATTAAGGAGTACTCCGCTATACGATTGGGCTGTTTTCATTTATTTATATAAATATACTTTTTGTTTTGCGACCGTATTGCGTTATTTTTTTAAGCAGAAGTATATTTATTTTCATAATTATGAAAGGAGTTGAGAAATCATTGTATATCTAAAACCTCTCTGGATTATTGATTTGCGTTTCTTTCTTTGCGATGCTTTTAGCAGGAGAAATGTTACACTTTGGTCTGACAGTGTAAGAATGTTACAGCGTTACACTTACATTGAAAAGAGGGGGCCCCGGCTGTACTTCCATATTCCATCCCACGGAGCCCCCTCCCTAAGACTGTTTTGAAAAGAATATCCACCACGGGGTGCGCTAAAATATTAAAATATACACCTCGGGGAAGTCCCGCCGCCATTTTGAGGGTGCATTGTTGACACTGCATCCGTTATTGAGGGGGTGACCTAGGGTTATTCTAGCAGGAGGGTGGACCTGCATTAGCTCTTTACCTACCAACGCAAACAGGATTTTGTTGTTTTTAGTCTGATCATTATTTCCCACTCTCTGTCTAAGGGGTTCCTCCCAGTAATTGATTCAATTGTACAAATCGATCGATTTCTAACGAAGTTCAAAGGCATATTGTTTGACCAATTAGTTAAACAATCGATACATAACAATTGAAAACAAATAATAACAAAAACACCGTCATTTAGTCGTTTTCTTGTCTGCTTTCAATGTTTTCGTAGGTCTGGACGAGTTTCGCCATTTACACACAATTGTTCACGAAATGTGAAAAGGCGAATCTCACACAAACATGTCCACCAATCGTTTCTACGAAAGAGCCTTTATCCTGCTTAATCACTAGAAAAACTTTCTTTACTCTTTTCTGTTGGTGATTCCCACGTTTTGCTTGTACGTTTCTCAGTGTTTTACATTTTATTTTGCACCTTATATTATTTTTTATTGTTTAGCAGTTTTCTTTTCGCTCTCTCACATACTCTATTCCTTTCTCGTTTTCTTAGTGAATTCTAAACTAAACTTCTAAATATTCCTTTCTCTCTTTCTCTTTCTCTCTCTCTCTCTCTCTCTCTCTCTCTCTCTCTCTCTTTCTCTCTCTCTCTCTCTCTCTCCTTCCCCTTCTTCCTCACTATCTTTCTAAGCTGAAGGTGATTATTTTTTGCTGAGTTCATATATACATACTGCACTGTACCCTTATTTAATATTAGCTTCTGTTTTATATGGATTGATCTATATGGCTTTCTTTTAATGTAAATATTTCTGTATATATATATATATATATATATATGTATAGAAATATTTACATATTATATATATATCAATGTATTTTTTATATATTTAGTTTCATCTGTATTGTATAATTTTACGTTACGTAAAAACCTATGTCTATATCTTTTTTCTACTGACTTAGCTTAATTTAATTATTATGCTTGAACGTTCTCCACTATTTTCCTGTATTCATATTTCGTTTTACCGCTATCTACATTTTGTATATATTTTGCATCTAGGGTTGCACCATTTTGTCGCTTTTCAATATTTACGTATTTCTATAATTTTTTTATGTTAGATGTGTTGTGTTTTCATGTTTTTATTCCTCATCTGTTTCCCTTTTTGTTCTTCATATAATTACATATTTTATTTGGTTTGTTTTATTAGTAAGTGGCTCCGTTCCACAAATAATAATCATAAATGTATTAAGTACAGTCTAGTTGAATTTTGTTCCAGTAGAATTGGTAAAATAGGCAACAAACATTAAAGTACAGGAAGATTTATAGTTCTGTCGTGTACACTTAACCTACTTAAGCCTTAATAGGTAATAATTTTTGTTAGATGATTCCGACAGCTTTATCAATACAACATAAACGTCAAATCAAAATGTCTGAATGGATGTTGATATGAATGACTCGTTTTTGGCACGTGCTAACATAAAGAGATCGATGGACGGATTTCAACACACCGGCGTCGTTGGCAATCGCGCGAGTGACCGGGTCGTTAGAAATTACGTTCTATTAAGGGCGAAAACCCCTTCCCCCAACATCAACATTAATATTCATCTAGCATTTGTGGGGATCACCTCGAACCCTTTCTAGGCGAGCATCTATTAATTCACATTACCCAGTAGCGGCTATGCGCAGAGACAGTTGTCCGGGCAGATGGTGTATAAATCTTTCTTAGAGCTATTTGTCACATGAAAAGTCAACCGGCTTTAGAAACTCCCTTACTTTCCTTTTATGAGCTTTTGTGGGACTTGACGCAATAAACTTCTTTTAATTTTTTCCCCTTTCTTTGTACCCCCTACCCACTTAACATCTCTTCCGTCTAATTTGCTCATATTAATCATATTAACATTTCAAATAACACGCGCACGAGATTTATCGCCTTAATAAAATCATCTCTACGACGCCTGCAGCAATTCGATCGTAGGGTTGAGAATAAATTTATTTATATTAACTGTATTAACTGACTATGATTTCTACTTTTTAAAAATTCATGATGAACTTATCATTTTTATTCTTTTCATCAAAAAATTATGATTGTATGATAATGTATGCAGACGTGACTATGAACCGAGATTACAACCTTCTTTGACACGGATCGGTAAATTCCATCTTGGAGGGTTTAGATCAATTTTAACATACCATAGTAAACATGTAAATGAATACAAGAAAATACAGACATATACACAAGTTAACTAGATATTAATATTCACGACAATTAAAATAACAATATGTATTTTGTTCATTTTGGTCGGCCTACCTCGCCGACCTACCGAAATGAGTAAATATTGGTTCATACTCCCAGAGGAAATATTACAAAAAGTCAGGAATAACATTGAGATTTCTTCTCTATGATGAACCTGTAAACAATACCGTAAATAAATAACGTAATTTTATTTTTCTAAAGAGTTAATGAACTTTATTAAACCGAAGGTTCTGACGATAGATTTCGATCAACCTTAGTTGATCAAGAACAGTCGAATCGTGAGGACACTCCTTTAATATTCAACATTGAATGATATTTCGGATGTGAATTAGTAGTCACACGAAGTAGAAGAGTCCCGTACAGAACGTTCGGTTGATTAATTTAATCGTTGGGTGGTCTGACGAAAAATATGTGTCATCCCAGACATTCACAAAATTTTTAAACATAAATTTTTAATTTATTCATTTTTTACGTATAGCTTAAGTGTGAATTTCATTTTATTTACTTTTACGGTAGGTCGGCCGATATCGACAGGTTTTACAGTTAAGCGTACGTTTTGTCAAAATTTCAAGTAGCCGAATTGATCAGACTTTTTAACTCTTTCCGTGGTTTGATTGACCAAATAACTTCATTCAATTTAATAAGTAAACTGAAGTATATCTTAACTCCGTAGCCACTTCGTAATCGAGAATCGAATCCTGATCGATAGTTAAAAAATGGCAAAAAGGAAAATTCGAAAGGAAGGTTGAGATGGGGAGTTTGTGTCCGAGTGGATCCAAGTCGCGAGCAGCGGCGTATTGAACCAAAGGCCATGGGTTCGAATCCCGCTCGTTACACTGACATTTTCATTTCAACCTTACATAAAAAGACTTTTTAACTCAGTTTATTTAATCATTGATTTTTATAATTTTTATAATTTTTACCAATATCAACTATAATGCTCAGGCGAAGATTCTTCTTTACGTTATGAAAACATTTCCATTGCCTGTTAAATACATCGGAACTAGTCCGGAAACTTGAAACATAAAAATAATGATTATTTAAAGATCTGTAATTATAACAGGTCTCAAATCAGTAGCTTAAGAAATCATGAACCTACTGAATTCACCTTATGTTTACGTCTTCTCTATATCGAATTTTTCAAACCTCTAGTTAACGCGCAAAGTAAATGGTGCCTACTAAGCAAATGTTTGATTTTCTAGAAATCGCTGGTATTTTGCGAATTTATTATTTATTGACAAAGAGTAAAGATGTACAAACATATTTGAAATATATGTGTGCTAATTATTTAAATTTATATTTACTAATTTTTACACCAAAAAACTTCTTGTTGTTCATTAGGTATATCATTAAAATTTTTATGGCAATTTTCTTCTATAAGTGGACAGTTGAAGCGTCGGGTATTATACTAACATGTGTTTTACAGACGTGGTCTACTATCAAGGTGAAAATGAAAGGAATGTTGCTTTGAGCAGGTTCATGAAAAGCAATTTCTCAGACAATGATGTATCGATCAAGTTCATGTTAATGGTATGACCTAACGTTTAGGTATTTAAATCAGTAATAAATTATGTCTACATGCTAGTTCGTTCTAGCTTACGTATTTCACTTGTTTTTTGTTTTTTAAATAAAGACCGAAAGTTACAAAAAAATTCTAGAAAGTAACTGGCCATAAATTTCTTCAATAACTTATTTATGGTCGTAATTATTACTTGGTTTAGGTGATGTAATATCGAATTAGCTTGAAAATAGACGCGGAAGATGGATGTTGGGATATCTTATTTTTCTCCGGAGCAGATTGGTTCGTTGTAATTGTAGGCCGTGAAAATGTACGCCACAATGAGACCTATTATTAGACAGTTCAACTGGGAAGAACATGAAGACGAGGAAATGTATCGCAAGCGTAGGAGAGCCGGTCGCCTACATACTTTTCAACGTTTCAAAAATACCAGAGCTAAACCTACACGTCTCGTAACAATATGCGTTTCCTTCCTTGTTAATTCGTCGCAGGCAACCTTGTGAGTTAGTGGGTTTTTATAAGAGGAAGTGTTTCATGTCTTTCCACCGTACTTTTTTGCGACGTGCTTTGCAATTCAGATTGAAGGTCTAAGGGAGGGAGGGAATTGAACATTACGGTGATCTGCAAGGTGGCAGAGATGCAGGTTAATCGTATTGTGGTTTATTCTCGCTAGTTTTGTATGTTAGTCACGTTTGGGTATTTTACAGCCCGCTATGGTTAGTCTTTGAAGAGAAAAAGGGAGGACCAGAATCGAGTTTAGGTGATCAGGTTTTTCATATTTCGTTAAGACCTTTCTTAACCCAACTCAAGGGGGTTTTCAGGCAAAGCTTAAGGGTTAGCCTTGAGAGCGTGGTGGACTTTTAAACACAAGCAATTATTCGTGTTTTGGTTATAGTCAGCAGGCAGATGATGGGATGATGATTGTTCGATCAGTAGAATGGATGGGTTAGCGTACCAGACTCTGTCTGCAAAGGCGGGGTGGGTGAATAATCAACTGAACTACGGGGTAGCGCCAAGTTCCAAGTGCGGTAGCGGGCTACATATAAATGGAATCGTAGTGGACCACTGGTGAGACCCCTGGCGGGTACATAGACTAGAGCCAGTTGTTCGGTTGCACTCTTATCTGCTCCTTTACTGAAGGCAGTGTTTCTGTAGGGAGTGGTTAGACATTTTACTATGAACAAAACAGCGACTTGAGCGAATCTGTCAGTTCCAACTCGAGTGGGGCTCCACAACACTGTGGGATAGATTTACCTGCTCTATCTAGTTGTAGCAGGTTAGTCCACTGATGCATAGCAGTAGCAAGTCTTCCAATAGCTGTGCGGCACACGGTATGCTGCATAGACGTCGATCCACCCCCTCGGAAGGGGCAAACGGGAGTAGTGTGGATCTGTGGAGACCAGTAATCTGTGGATTCATGGCTTCTACTCCAAACGTCACAGGAACAACACGGATCACTTATGAGCGCAAGTCGCTCCATCTTGAGAATCTAAAGGACAGGTGCCAGGTATGCACTTAAAGAACCTCATTGTCCTTCCGATGACATGAGACTCCAAATGGGGGCTCATATTTCTTTTAGGAGGAAAGTATACACTATACCATAGAGACCAAAAGGCTGGGTGATATCAACTGAATATCAACTACTCAGACAGCTAGTAGACCTCATCGATAGAAAAGGTCATAAATGCTTAGGATAGCATTAAGGCTCTTCAGACATTGGGAACATTATCCAGGTTTATGTTATTTACCATAGCACAAAGAGAAGAGGGTAAAACAAGGGTTGATAAATTGACAAAGGAAAGTACGATGAGGACTCCTTCCGGCCTTGAAACATTTTTCGCATATCAAATGCAGCAGACAATGGGCTGAGTACGGCTATAGCTTGGTTCAACGGAATGCATTACAAGACGATGGAATCCAAAGATGATTCAAGGATCATCCAGAAACTAACTGCAGAAGTACTAAACTTAGGACGTTTAAGAACTACAATGATAGTTGAACTGTTGACTGGTCACTGCTCTAAATGCATACGTTTACACATTCGTGGCAGCAAAGCAAACGTTTTTGATATTATTTCTATTGCCTCCTAATTACGTCCGAATTAGTATGTGAAAGCTGAGTTCATTGGTCTTTTGAGAAGTAACGGTTAATCTCAAATGAAAATATACGTTTTTCGTAAGTTGGCGTAGTAAATAAATTACTATTATGCATTTGGTGAATTTATACGTTAACGTTAACTTTTTCTGAGCTTCTTTCTTTCGTTTAGATGCGACCTAAGTCACTGGGCCGTTATTTCTTTAGATAGTACTCCTAATCTTCACGGTTCGGTTCTTCCGGGCACAATTCCTTTTCGAATATTTCCAGGGGGTTTCTGTTCGCACTGGTGGGGGAGGGTGATTGAGAATTTGGAATTCGTGAGCCCCTCCTAGACTGGGCTCGTTTTAGAAAAAAAACCAATCAGGGGTCCGGAGTAAACCAATATAAAGTAGGGTGAAAACACCCGAAAGAATCCAGCCCTGTGGAGAAGGAGTGTCAATATAATTTTATCTCTGTATAGAAGTAAACAGAGAAAAAACCTTCTAATCTCTTCTCCGCGTTCAGAAATCTACAAAAGAGTCGGGAAGAATTTTAATGGAGCCTTGCCCCGTCGAGTTTTGGGTTCAAGTCTTTAGGGACCGCTCTGTATTAAAGTTAGAGAGGGAAGAGGGTTGGACAATGGCTTTAAGAAATCTTCACAAAACTTATTATTATCCTAAGACCCACAGAAACCGACTTACAATTTTAAGAATTATTTAATATTAACTGATCTGCAATGCACTACAGAATATTCTTCTGTGGTAGGAAAAGAGCACTTTGACAAAGTTTGCCACTTACTTCTTTAAAAAAAAAAATAAAATAAATTAAAAAAAACTCTTCCCTTTTGAGTACTATTAACAAATATTGATCAAAATTTTCACCGCAAAATTTAGACAATTTATTTAAAGAAAATTTACATATTTGTGATTTGTGAGGAAAATCACAGGGAAATATCCCATCGTTACAACGATCAGCGATATTTCATAGGAAATATTAAATTACAACGATCTGCTATATCGCGTTACTTTTTTCATTGTAAAACCTCTATTGTATTACAATCTGCCTAGCTGTTAACATTTATTATTAGTTGAAAATCTTTATCAAACTTTTCAAATAAATTGAATTATCTTTGCAGTTAAACTTGGGAAAAACGGCGGTTTTTAAAAACAATTAAAGACAGGTAGGTCAAAATGGAGTTGGTCATTGTACAGTAGAAAGTAGAGAAATAGTCACGAAGAAACGAAATAAAAATTGGATAGCCCGATTAGTGGGAGTGGCAATTTCTAATATATATATATATATATATATATATATATATATATATATAATATATATATGCCTTCTAGTATGTATATTGATTTTGCCGATATATCGAATATTATATGTCGGTTTCACCGATATATCCTGAAAAATATATCGATATGAGGTAGCCCAACTGGAAGAAAAGAACTAACGGTAAAAACCATGGTCATGAATAATTATATAATTCGTATTTAGTAGTGATAAATAATCACATAAAATAGAATGGTTTTAGGTTATAACAATTATGGTTTGTAAGCCTTTCGACCTCGTTTTACTCGTTGCCACTTGTTTTCCTTCTTCCAGTGCATTAAACTATTTCCAAAAAACACATCTGGAAATATTTTCCCGGGGAAGGTGCGATCAAAAGTTTGCTTTGGACACGAGGACCACGGTTTAAGCGCAATTAAAATTATATACATATATCGATGTCTCATACCAAACGGTATACTCCAATTTGACACACTGACAAGGATATTTTTTATAATATGTAATAAGGATATTCAACCATAAATAAGAAAAATGTAAAGTATTTGAAATTGATTTTTTAAGTAATTAAAAAACGAATGTATCGATAAATTGCAAATATTTACAGTCAAATATATCGATAAAAATATACTCGATGTATTTAGAAATATATCGATATATGGTTGACATCCCTAACGGTTCACACTACCCCAGAATGCTCGATATTCCTAGGGGTAATATTGGAGGTAACCCTGATATTCACGCTTATAATTACATTCACACCGCACCAGAGTTCTAGAAATTTCTTGGGAATTTGAAACTAATGTAGAATCTGTTAAGTGAAACTCACTAAAACTTAGTTAACCTCTGTGGTCCCCTGATGCTTAAACTTAAATTTGCGTGCTATTGTTTTATCGGTATGTCGGAGGGCAGCAGTTTTATTGTGAAATATTTACTCGTTCTCATTCGTTTTTAAAATCTCATTAGTCCTCCATTAGTTAATTATTTCTAAGATGCTCTCACTCTCTGTTCAACTCTTTTCTTTGGCAATCAATTTTCCTTCAACGCTCTCAATTTTTTTTTGTATGTGAAACGTCTTCAAATGCTTTGAAAAACGAACGAAGCAATTAAAAATAAGATATATATTATCAAGTCGTGTGAGGGAATAAAAATTTAAAAGCTGTAGCGTTTATTGTTATTTTTATTCTTGTAGAAATCAAAAATTCATATAAAAATTATGGATACTGTTATGAGATTTTTTTTATAAGTCTACACCACAATTGATTGACTGATATTTTGAATTTTTTCCAAAGAATTTTCAGTAGAAGTATGTTACAACTGCTTCCTCTTTTGGCCCTTTGTAAAATTGTCTTATTTTTAATACATTCATTTGCAAGTATTATTGGTTGTTTTTGTTTGTTAAGCCCAAGAGATTTTATACAATTTTTGCTACTACGATCGAAAGCGATCACAAACTAACGGTAGTTTTCAGAAACACAAACCACAGTGGTTCATAAGAGAAATTAGCCAGTTGGAGTCAATTAAAAGAAAACAGATATTAACTCGGGTGGGAAAAAAATCAACCCCTTGAAAGAGAAAAGCCGTGGACCTTTTTCCTGGGGCACATTTTCATCAATTGTAATGTAAGAGGGCGGATTGAAAAACAGTGGAGCCAACCCCCGAAGTCCAACTTTGCCCCCGGAGGGCGATTATTTGTTGCTTTCTCTCGGAGTTATTGCCTCTTCCAACTACAATCGACTCGTAATTATGGACTATATCATAGGGGCCAGTTGGCAACTAACCCCCGGCCTTTCTCTCACTTTGACGATTTATAATCCCGGCCGGTTTTCAACTCGGAAATGATAACGGCAGGAGATAGCAGTAAAACAACTTTCGTCACCGTTTTACGAACCGCACGCTCCATTAAATCCCAATTCCTGAAGTCTAATAATTTTGTAAACGTTTTAAATAATTTTGAACCTCCCTCCAAAAGAAAAAAGTAAACAAATAAACAGCATGATTTTGTTATATGAAATAAAAATACAAAAAATTTTATAAACAAAACGCAATAAGAAAGCATTTTAATACGCTGTCGGTGGCCGCAACGGTTTAGGCGTTGACATGGCGTTCATCACTGTAGGGTAAATGTATCGTGTTCGAATCCAGCGGCCCTGCATTTGAAACCGACATTCTTACAAATGGCTTTTTTTTTTTTTTTTTTTTTTTTTTTTTTTTTTTTTTTTTTTTTTTTACGGGCATCCCGAGGATTGATATAAACTCTGCTGTCGCGAACTCTCGTAAAGTAAAGGTGTGGTGTTGTTTTAATTTGTACTATAAAGGTTATTTTATTACTGCACTATTTAAATCCCTTCGTATTCAAATTAATTATTTTCATTTATGTGATGGTGGTTCTGTCGAACTATTTTTTCACTCTTCTTGTATGAGCGATTTTTTTAAAGTAGCGTCATGATAGCGAAATGGGGCAAGGAAATAAACCAACCTGATTTCCCATTTGGCTTCCACTCTTTTTCTCTATTTGTTTTCTCTGTTCTCTCTCTCTCTCTCTCTCTCTCTCTCTCTCTCTCTCCCCTTAATATAATAACTATAGTTGATTAAAAATGTAGTACATGTACAATTATTTATGTGCTAACAGTTCAATTAATGTAAATTTTATTTATGGTTAAATAACAACAGCGCGAAAAACAATCAGGGATGAATAGCAACGCGAACAAAAGTTAAAAATATTAAAATAATATACTCTTCTCGCCATATAACATTTAAAAAAAAACTAACTCTTTGGCCCTCCATCTGATAACATAGTATAATTAAAACGTACCAATGTGAAATAGATTAGGAAGCAATTTCGGTTTCTGGAATGGAGGATTTCGTAGTTGATATATTATGAAAGCACTGTACAATGTTATTATATCGAAAGCCGATCAATGAAGCAATAATTCATTTTTAATCCGGCCGTTCATATAAAAATAATCCCCCTTCGCCGTTGTAGCGTGTTCAGCTTTGCCTTATGCGCTGAGGTTGGCGGACGAAAAGGACTGTTGACACTGAAGTTGACCACCGGCTTCTTCCCGGTAATTATGTGGTACATAATTAATTGGGTGTTTGCGCATATAAATGTTTCATTAGAGTACAGTCTTTGCCGGTTGGGGGAGAGGTTCAATTACTCCGTTCACCAGACTGTACCGGGCAGGAGCAGGATGAAACGGGCCTTGTTGACTGGGGCCACCCTCGTCTGTAAACATGTGCACAAGACAACATTCTCCTGGTAATTATTGTTTGTGGACCTTCCCCGGCAATCTCTACCGTGTTCTCCTTCTATTTGCCGTCCCTTCCTCCGCAAACCCTCATACTGAGTAATCCTCACTTTCGTCAACATGGATAAATTATAGCCATTAATTAAAATCATCCCTGTTACCGGCCGTGATTTATTGAGGGGGAATTCAACTCAACAAACAGTTCTCCATATACACATATGGCACTCTGGGAATATTTAGTAATAAACATGACGACCCTAATAAGGCTAATGTTTGAGCCTAGGGCTAGTGCGAATTAGATATTATACAATTTATTTAGATATTAATTCACTGGTTTCGTGGTCCGTTCGACCAATTAATATAACACAATTAATTACGGTTTTTAGTTGAGATGAAAAAAAGTTAATGGCACGAGAGGGATTCGAACCCACGACCTTCGGCTAGATACGCCGCTGCTCTACCACCTGAGCTATCGTGACCTCGATCCCCCGAAGTATACTTCACTAAAGCTCTCCGTCGCCATTTCAATTGTCGTCGAGAATCCAAACAGATTACACGATATTTGAAATATGGCAAAAGGAGGCAAAACTCGTAAGGTGAGGTTGAGATGGGGAGTTGATGTCCGAGAGGATCGAGGTCACGATAGCTCAGGTGGTAGAGCAGCGGCGTATCTAGCCGAAGGTCGTGGGTTCGAATCCCTCTCGTGCCATTAACTTTTTTTCATCTCAACTAAAAACCGTAATTAATTATACAATTATGTTAGAGCAATTTAGAAATTACAGTCAATTATTTGACTCTATCTAACGTTTACGTTATAAATTTAAATAATAAAAATAACTATTATTCGAACATTTTCTTTATCGAGCCAACGTTTCGATCTTTGTTGAGCCATGCCCTGAAGATGATCTTAATAAAGATCGAAACGTTGGCACGATAAAGAAAATGTTTTTCTAAAACCTACGGCACACCAGGCCTCATCTCACGATTTTCGAATACTCATTGACTAACCGTCACTAAACACCAAATAAATAAAAATGACAAAATAAATTGTAAATAACACATAAAATCCTACACTTTATTGCCAATATGGTGCTGATATGTATTGGTGGGATTATGAAAATTCATAATATTAATTTAATAACATTGTTAAGCAGTGTGTCCAGAATTTTGGTGAGGGTTGTTTAATCATGTATGTCGTAACTGTAATCTATTGAGTTGTTATATTGTTATTCTAAGATGGGGGGATTCTGCGTGTGTTCTTGCTAACCCAAGTATAGGCTCAGTATCTCTCAAATCCTCCTCTGGCCAATTAGTCTGTTTTTACATTTCTCTGAATTTCGTTTGCTGACATCCAAGATATTATCAGGTTGTTTGGTTACTCCCTGTTTAGTAGAAATTGGACGATTCTTCATAATTCTCATGACTATTTTGACTGTGATTTTAAATTTTTTTTATGACACTTCGTGTTTTCATCACATATTTCAGTTTGAAATACCAAAGAGAACATTCGGAATGAGTTTGATTGCTCATATTTCGGCCTTGCACAGAATATACTTCATCAGGTTTCTCCACTTGTTTTAGAAATGTATAGGCTGGAGTGTAGATAGTCCTGGGTATAAGTACATTGTTGAAGGATTCACGAGACAGGATAGCTCCCCAAAGTGTGAAGTTGTACCTTTTTAACAGTATCAATCTGTTGCCAAGTTTTGTAAGATTTCCAATAAACTAAAAAAGCTTCGAGTCTGGCAGTTCTGGAGTTCGTATATTTCTCATTTTGCTGTGATGGAGGAGTTTAAGTTTGATCTTGTTGTCCCAAGTAATTTATGGCCTGACGGATCCTCCTCTGGTCAGTTATCAGCATTCCAAGATATTGTCAAATTGTTGTGTTTTCTTGCATTCATCGACTTTTTGAATGTAGCCTTCTTACGTAGTAATGTTTTTAGATTTGGTTGGCTGTCTAATCCTTCTGGCCCCACTGTTAAGATTCATACATTACTTCAGGTTAAACATACCGAGATGTACTTCCCTACTAAGTTAAATGGTTTATGTTTTGGGGTTTAAAAAATATACTCGGTATGGTTCCTTCGATGGTTTTCGAGCCATCTGTATACCATAGTCTATTAAAACTCTGTAAATGTTGAAAGTATAATTATTCAGATATCAAGAGATGGGGTCTGGTGTGACGTAGGTATCAGAAAAACATTTTCTTTATCGTGCCAACGTTTCGATCTTTTATTGAGATCATCTTCAGGGCCTGGGATTTACAAACATAGTTTATATTTAGAAATCTAATCATCCCACGATATCTGAATAATTATCTATTAACGGTCACTAATCTCTACACACGTGGAAAGTATATTTTCTTGAAAGAAAAAATCACGTTGACATTCGTTTTAATGATATATAAAGGATCTTTAAATATAAAAAGAGTTCTTAAATATCTGAAGGGTGCAAAATAGCAGAATCCATAATACAAAACGGTTGTATCAATAATTATAAAATTCGAACGCCTCTTTTAATCCCCCTGGCGTGTCAAGACAGTAGAATAGGCCATTAATAAGTCTTTTGGTAATTAAATCTCATAAGACAGTCGAACTGGGGACACCTCCGTCGGCAAGTTCAGTCAGTTCCGCTTATTATCGCCCCTAAAGAGATTAAATGGCAATTCTCGTCCGAGAGGAAGTTTGAGGAGTAATTACCGAGATTCCGCAGTGTTTGCGTTCGGGCTATTGTACAACGTCACCCCTCGACCCCAAAGAACGGCTGTAATTAAATACTTTGAGGGTCGCTTTTGCGGTACACACTCCGCCAAGTGCGAAAGGTTGTAAAAAGCTATTAAAATTAAAACTCCGGTGTATTTAACACCAGCCCATCTCCATTTCGTCCCGTTTCGCCCTTCATAACCCTTCGCTCTTTTCGAGTCGGTCTAATTAATCCTATGGAAAAAATAATTAAAACTTTTTCTATGTATGAATAATCTCTTTCTTGTTTAGGAGACCAGGCAGACGGATGTTTTTCCTCCCAGGAAATATTAAGTTAAAAGGAACTAATTATCTATAAAGGAGTCGCATTTTAATGTTTCATTTTGCATGCAGCCGGGGACCAGGAGGTATTTGCATATTTGCACATTAATGGCCGTGGCGTGATCCACTTTAATTACAAAAGACCCCTGAAGTTGATGGTGAATAGGAATCGCCCTCGAGGGCCTTGTGAATCATCTGGAATTTTATTTCAGCTACTTCTACGGGCTAACGAACCACCGTCTTGGCAATTGAGGAAATCCTCCATTTCCGCCCGACGGGGAAAATAATATTATTACGCTTTAAGTCCCGACGAGCACGTAAAACGTTGCAATGAATTATATAAGAAAAAAATGTCATTGAAACAGGGGAATTTTTATTGGAATACGACCTTGCGAAAGACACTTCCAAAGCGTATAAAGTAAAATTGACAGTAAATACGCGACTTGATTACAAACAACAAAAAACGCAAAATGTCTATATATGTAATGCCACTTCAGTGTATAAATTTAACATCACATCATTTCAAGATCAAACGGTTGTTTCGATATATCGTAAATACAAAACATTGAAGATATACAAGAATAGAGTCTTTGAAGATATTTTAGCCTTGTTAAATTTCTCCCGGTTTAATTGTACATAAACACCCTCACGCAGAAGTTGAATTGACATTAAAATAATAAACTGACAAGTGTATTTGTAATTGTTTCTAGTCGGTATGTAATTTGAATGAACCCAGCACGGCACAGTAGTTCACAAAACATTCTTGGAAACAAATATATTTGACAGAATGTTACTAAATTGAAATATATGTTGAATATTTTAGTGATTTAATTATTCTGTGTGACTATCAACTGTATCAAATTGTTTGGTAATATTGTTTCCTATCCGATCGCTAAACACGTTTAGTCCTAGATAGTTAATTTTCAGGGCATTTGCCCTATTACTAGATTTACTATGCGATACTACTACATTTACTCATTTCTCTGTCGAAATTGTATAATTTATGTATATTTTAAGTTCGAATTTACATCCATTTGTACGTTGATTTTTAATATAATAATTGTCCCAATTCTTAAATATAATATGGCATGTGCCAACAACTAAAAATGTAGGTATGTGTTTCTTCTCCTTGTCCATTTTCTCTCGAAACTCCTTAAATCTACCTTTCCTCAACTGTTTTCAATGTTATTTTATCATGCAATAAATGGCATTCTCGTCACTTCTTTTTCTTCATTTACATACAATTGATTAATAATTGTAATAATATGCAGTTGTTTTTTCGCACACACACTCATTTTCTTTTCTTCAGTACCATTCTCTCTCTCTCTCTCTCTCTCTCTCTCTCTCTCTCTCTCTCTCTC
>CM077099.1:4476101-4539862 GCA_039619505.1 Cimex hemipterus | reverse complement strand
TCACTCTCTCTCTCTCTCTCTCTCTCTCTCTCTCTCTCTCTCTCTCTCTTTCTCTCTAGCTCTCCCTCCCTATCTATCTATCTGTTTATCTATCTATTTATATTTTACTTATTCACAGAAACACTCATACACCCAAACACCAACGACAAAATCAATAAAAAAAAGCCATTGTCACAGTATAACTTAAAGGTGCCAGGGTTCGAATCCAGCGGCCATGCATTTGAACCCACATACTTACAAATAGGCTTTTTTCAAAATCACCGGCACCCCGATGGTTGATATGACCTCTGCTGTCGCAACCCTCGTAAATGGAAAAAATAAAGCCATCTTTCTATCTCACTCTTTCTGTTTCTATCTATCTATTTACCTTCCTTTCTATTTTTCTATCCCCCATCCCGGGGAGACCTCATATCGTCTTCTTTGTGTGCTAAAATTACAATTCCTGTGGAAAGTTTAATTTCTGCTGGTTTCCCCGTTTACAATAGTATCTAGACCGGCTTTTAAAATATGTACACAATTATTATATCTATCTACCTTACATAGAAACACATGTACGTCGCCTAAGGCAGCGACAAAATTAACAAACTCTCAATTAACTCTCTCTCACTCTTATATATATATATATATATATATATATATATATATATATATATATATGACTTTATATTTTGTGCTTTACTAAATTTTACGAAACTAAAGAACCCAGCATTACATCTCTTTCTCTAACACACATACATACTTCAACAACAACTATAATAAAAACAAAATTAAAAGGTCACTATTTAATCTTTTGCATCGTGGTTTCTTTAATAATTGAACCTTTTTTTTTACTTTACTTTTTTTTAGCTATTATATAATGTACGAGATTTTAACATTACACAGTAATGTTGAATCTTCCGCTTGATAGAAAAAGAATGGGTCGTATGCTATCCCGCAAAATATCGAGATAAACTGATGGAACAGTTCAAAAGAAGTAATTTTATGCTTTTTGCTTGTTGTTTCCGAAATGGAAATGTATTTAACGGCATATTGTATTTTAAGCCAAGATAAATCTGGACTTAATGAATGGTTTATTGCAATTGCATCATGGAAAATTGAATTTCTATTGATACGATAGCTCGTGAAAGAGACATAAAACTCGGACGAGGCCAAAAGAAGTAAGGAGTCATCAAGGTTTTATTAGACTTATTCTATCCTAGGTTCGAGGTGTAAATGGTACTCAAGAAATTGATAATAAATCCTTTCGCCATCAAAATGTTATACTATCTGGACCCTGGAACATTAATGATTTGGGCGATCCGGCCGGCAAAGGCGCCGTCCTATCAGGCAAACATCCCTTTGGATTTTGTTTTAATGTTCTGTGGTGTAACGGTTCTATAAGGGAAGTTCTTTGAATCACTCTGTCTGGACGGGTTCCAAGCCCCTTTCTCCCAACTCTATTACCGAGCCCGCACATTAAAAGCTCCTGGCAAAGAGCTGACGTACCTGTAGGAGTAACCGCCGTACATTACGTAAATGACGAGTCACACCAATTCAAACGCTCATTGTTATGAATTTCGACATTAATATCGCTTTGTATAAAATACGTCTAAATTCAAGTGATGAATGAGAATGAATTACTTTCCTGTATGCGACTTTTCCCTTCCCCTTTTAAAACCTTTCTTCTCACTAATAAAATGACTTTAGATTTTGTTTATATTGAAATTTTCAACAGTGGGTACAAAAAGGGCAGAGTTGTTTTGTAATTTTTTCTAATCAATTTAAATAAATTTATAAGATCTAGATCTATTTTACGTTTGTCAAGCTGTAAATGTACAAGGGGCACAGAGACTTGTATAAATCTGTACTTAATGCTAAATATAATAACTAATTATTATTTTATGTAAGATCTTAGTTGAATGGAAAAAGTTAGTATCACGAGCTCGTAGAATCATGGAGGGAGAGAGAGAGAGAGAGAGAGAGAGAGAGAGAGAGAGCATGAGAAATCAGTAAAGTCTGATATTTGATTATTCAGATATCGTGAGATGTCTGGTGTGATGTAGGTATCACAAAACATCGCGTCAACTCTTCGATCTTTTATTAAGATCATCCTTCAGGGCTCAAAGTGTTTGTCTGATATTCAACTAACAATAATGACAATAAAATGAGGAATAAAACTTTTGTGCACGATAAGAAGAGATAGAAAAGTGCAAGTACGAAAAACTTATGTAGCATTTTCCAGTTAAAGGAAACTTTTTTTCAAACAGTTGAAACCGTTTTTCCGAGCAAATGATTTTTTTTTCAAACAAGTGAAACCTTTTTTCCGGCAATTGAAACCGGTTTTCGATCAATTGAAATTTTTACCCAAGCAGTTGAAAATTTTTTATAAGCAATTGAAAACCTTTTTACAAGCAATCGAAACTTTTTTTCAAGGAAATGAAAACTTTTCGAAAGAAAGGAGACCTTTTTTCAAGGAAATGAACTTTTTCAAACAAATGTAACCTTTTGCCAAGCAATTGAAACTTTTTACAAGCAAATGAAACCTGTTTTCCAAACAATAAAACCTTTTTCTAAGCAATTGAACCTTTTTTCCAAGTAAATAAAAACTTTTTTCAAACAAATGAAACCTGTTTTTCAAACAAACAAAACCTTTTTCTAAGCAATTGAAACTTTTTTCCAAGTAAAGGAAACCTAAAGTGTAATGATAATAACTGTGCAAAAAAATAAATTTATAACATTGTAGTACTAACAATAATTTTATGCTTGAATATTAATACTCCCCCATCAGGTCGTTTCATGTGGGTCGTGAAACAGCGCTCGATTCGTGAATCCCTAACATAATTATGTTTAAAATATGTTGAAATGTCACTTCACTGTTGATTTCCAATAATGGAATAATGGGCAACGCTACGATTCATAAGACAGCGAAAGTAATTGGTGACATAGAATCCTTCTTGTACACGATAAAATACTCACCTTGTTGAATATGCCTTTTCAAAAATTAAGACAAAAAAGTGCGAAAAGTGTGTTGACTAATTTGACCAACATCGCGATTGGTCTTGCAGATGAGCTGCAGTGCCACCAAGACTACACCAATTACGTTTTGGAGTTGATATTAAAATTACCAGCAGCTGTTGCAGGAAGTTCTCTACATTAATTTTTATTTGAATTATTACATTTAAACATTTCTTTAGCAATAAAACTATAAAAATGCCCAACATTTCATTTACTTTTTCTTTTTTAAAACACCATAATTTTTGGATTTCATTTGCTGGAAGTAAGGTTTTATCCGCTTGAAATAAGGTTTCATTTGCTTGAAAAAATGTTTTACTTGCCTTAAAAAAGGTTCATTTGTGTGAAAAAAGGTTTCATTTGGTTGGAAAAAACGTTTCATTTGACAGGAATAATGATTTATAGAGACATAAAAATAATTTCGTTAATCATTTTAAGATATAATTGAAATAGATAAATCCATAATTTATTTTTACATTTATTATACATTATAATTTATTTTTTAATTGAACTTCTGATCAATCCATCGTTTGTATACACATAATATATGCCAGCAATGCAAAAAATTGCAATACATTTCTATAAGAATTACTTTTAATTAAATTTATAGAAGTTTGGAACGAAAAGAAGAACTTAGATTACTTAACTAAATTTAAATTAATAATAAAAAAGCTAGAACCTAAAGTATAATTGAACAAGTTGGATATTAAACTTATTGGTAGCTATGTTATGAAGGAAATCTAAAAGAACTGAACTGATTTAATTTTTTTGTAATTTCTAAAATTACTTTGTCGTGACTCTTACTTAGATTGTTTGCATAAATACCTACATTATGTTCTAACTCTATTTAACGTCACAAAGGAATATATTTATATTTAAAAGAATAGTATACATTTATTTGTATACACATATTAGAGTTTGTTGGTTCACGATTAGGTCAAGCTGCTCAAGTTTTTACTACATTTTCGGTTCTTTTACAAGTATTTTTTTTTTTTTAAACGCAGCGACTTGATCTGAATACTGACTTTCTTTTTTATATGTACACTAAATCGGTATTTTTAAATATTAGGGTTTTGTTTGTACCACAAAGTGTAGGCTATATATATTTGTCAATTATCGAATATGATTGAACCATAAAAACATAAATGCATATATGTATATGCACAGACAGAGAGTTGTGCGCCATCACGACTAATACAAATTTGTTTGGCCACCTTCACTCCCCCGTAGTACTCGATGTACCTCGGGGCGATGTTGAACCCTTTCCATTCTCGATAATGATTTACTTTTACACCCAGGCCCAACATTCTCACCCCAGAGTACTCATTATCCCTCCAGGCAAGCTAAACAGATGTTGCCTTTCACACTAATAAATTAGACTTAGTCCAGTATGTTAACAAAAAAACAAAAACACGCTTCGGGGACCGCGGGAAACGACCCTGCGGTCATGGGTTCGATTCCCACCCACTCTCTAGAATTTCTGACCCCTTCTCAGTCTCAAATAAAATTCATGAGCATATCAAAATACGGTCTAAAGATTGTATAATGCAGTAGGGGCTATGTATTTAAATAACAATACCATTAATAGTATAAGAAAACAGTACTGTTTTAAAAATTCATCCCTGAAGTTATTGGAACTGCATTCTGTGCCCGCTGCCATGTTCCAAGATTACAAGTTATTTATTAAATGGTCCTCGGAGGCTCTTCTCGTAAACTTCTGGAGCGCATTGTTTTGGCATAATTACGATTGAAAAGTTAATGTCTGAATTTACGTTTGTTAAAAAACATTAGATCTTATGCTCTCCGTTTTATTAGTTCTTCGTTGAAGAGAAAACAGGTTTGATTGAAACTGTTCTTCCAATTCCTTAAATTTCGTAATTAAAAATAAAAAAAGAAAGAATCTGAAACAGTCCAATTATTTTAAAACGAGCTTGATCGAATAAAAACAAAGAACGTTTGGGTATTGAAGCTTGTATCTAGAGAAAGGTTTTGGAACGATTTTCCTGAATGGGGCACGGATACGAGCAGAAAGTAACAAAAGGGAGGCAATTAGGGATGAAAGGTTTGTTTAGAATTAATGCTGTAATGTTTCCAATTTTGGCCGACCCAGGAATGACGATTCCGATGATTGGTTTTCGTTGCGAACGTTGCCCTTCCTCCACTTCGAAAGAGTTTAGTCCCATATTTCACCCGGCTATTGACGTTCCAGGATCGCGACACGTGAAACGTTTTTGGGCCCCTGCCCTCCGCACCCTCACGACTCGTAATTTATTTTTACCCTGAAAGGGTTGGATCGTGCAGATGTACCCCAAGGCCCACCCTCCGAATGTCGGCTCTCCTACCCACCGCACCCTTTCCTCTTTAAAACCCAAACGGCGCACTCAAAGAGGGTGATTACACCCCTTTGTGTCAACCCCTCTTTTCACACTTCCTCCAAAATTGCATTATCAAATGTTCATCTGTTATTATCCCAGCAAACCCTAGAGTGCTCGGGGAGTCACGGCACAATGCGGTCAAATTGTCAAACCTTGTGAAGAAGAGAGAATAATTTTATTATAACAAGCTAAAAGTACGCTGATGAACTGTCAAAACACAGACTTAGTTCTTCAATTATAACTACAGTTTAGCAAACAAATTAAATTAGGTTCTTTTTCTCGGTTGGCCCTTCTCTCAATAAGAAACTGAAATTCTTCTACCATTGTAAACTAACCTTTAAACTTTAAAATAAAACTGTCATAATTTTTCAATGGTGGTTTCAACGTTTGAGTAAAGAATCAATAAAATGCCTACAATAATAAATGTATAAATAATTGCTCATGACGTCCTTACCGTCTGATGCCATTCTTTTCTAAAACTAGTTATAATAACTTTATTTTATTACACATTTACTACACCTTTTAAATTTAATAACGAGCTTAATTTAATAATAATTATTTGCTTATTATAGTGGAAAGTCAGTGTCCACCTTATGAATAATTAATAAAATCGTATCAGCTTTATTTCTAAAAACTGGAAACTCCATTAGTATTTGTCTATTTGTGTATACAATTTAGCATTCACGTTCATTTTCTTCATAAAAGTTCAAAGTCCTGCGCTAATTGGACACTCTTTTTGAAATTATGAACGGAACAATCACAATTTATCTATTGCGGTTTAAAATTTGTTGTTCAACTCAGTACTCAGTAAAATACCCAAAATCAATAATGTACAAATAATGAATATCAATAAATGACCTCTAACAAAACAAAAAAGACCTCTCAACTTTTGCCCATACTTATTTTGCCCAATCAGCTAATTTTTTTAAGAGGCTGAAAATCCTATTGCAAAATATAAACTATCTATGTTTATTTTTTACCATTTTTTGTATTGTGTTTTAAAATTTGTGTATATGTTAGTTCAAAATCAATGAAAAACCCAAATCATAAATGTAATCAGCAATAGATACGCCTCTTCTACTTTCTTCCGTTTTTCATCCCGTTAAGTCCCCTCTCGAGAACGAATCAAGCCTTTGTTCAAGAGGCCGGAAAAACCAAGGTTTTCCTCTAGACGCCATATTCTTTATAGAGGTTTTTTCATCTTTCCGACATTCGTGCTTAACTGGTATAATTTTACACTGTAAGCTTCCTCGGCAATTTTCAACCGGAGTCGGGCGCAATGGGACGGTTAGATTCATTTTCCCAGACTGGCCTAGCCATCGTGCTGACGCAAAATTTGCTAATCCCTGCTGTATCGTTTTTCGAAGAGAATATTTGCCCTCGCAATACTATCACATATATAAATCTCGACTTTTTTTTTTACCTTAAAGCACATTTTCTTTACAATTGCAGTGATGTATTTTGTAAATGAGAGTCATCGTGGATTAACCATCATAATTAATCACTGAACATCAACAAACGTAGGATGTAAATTTTTCTAGGTTCATATCAGTCTTTTCACTCAATTTTTATTTTTAGTGTCCCACGGGTAGCGATTTCTCTAATTTTATTCATTTTGTTGGTGTGGTGTCATAATGAATCGTTTTAAGTCACTATGAATTAGTCAGATTCATTTTTCAAGAACAGGGGTTCACATTTAAATTTTTTTCGATAACGTACTTTTTCAACAACGCACGTGTTATAAATTTAGTGTGTTTTTTTTTCATTTACTTTTTATGAAATTCTATTCCTTTAATATAATGTGTTATGGCTGTATTTGTTTTCGTACACATATCAATTTTTGTATTTTTGTGGGATGTGAATTTTAGTATTTATGGTTGAGTGCTGAACATACATATTTTTTGTATGCTATCAAAACGCATTAAAAAATATTTTCAAAAAGTAGTTAAAAGTTGGTGGGCGTTTTTATTTGTGTTTACATGCTTCGACGTGATACATCCAATATTATCGTTCAATCCCTTTTCCGGCACGGCAATGTTGCATATTTCACAGTGTTTACACTGCGAAACGTTTGCATGGCGATTTTTATTACTATCGCAAAGATTAATAATGGTTTGTTTGACCTCAAACCTCATACGTTCAACAAACAGCAATGATTCACGGCTGCACATTTTGTAACGTTTGTTTCCTGAACCTCTATTATTCTGTTACCACGATTATCTGCAATCGTAATTGCTCATGTCAGATTTGAATTACTGCTGTATGTTCAAAATTCAAATGTTTTCTTGTTTTTAAGAACTGTTCTTTGATTCGTCAAACAATAAAAACATCGTTCAGATACAACCATTATTTATCGATAAAAACAAATTCTTTCAAGTTTCGGAAGTAAAACTAACTAAATCTGATTGATGACATTATTAATCTATTTCTCTCTTCCTCCAATTGAATAAAGTGAAAATTGTTAACTAGTTTGGAGATTGTTGAAATATTCACTATTTTACTATTGTACTAATGTACAATTCATTTGTTCAATGGGTTTATAGTTATAATTAAGTCTAGTTTTCATTGATCCAAGAAAACAAGCAGTATTTGGATGTTTTTATTGAGGGATGAAATATGGTATGTAATAATTGTAAATTATTGGTTTTCGGTTCTCTCATAGCTGACACTTTTAGGGCAGAACTGGTTATAATGAATAATTTTCTATATTGAAATTACTTCTGAGAATCTATGCCTTCTATGCACGAATCATGAGATGTCACGCGACGTGGATTTGCGGAGCCCTATGTCGGAGGGGAAAAAAAGGGAACGAGCCCATGTTTTCATTTCTCCGGGTCAATCGATCCCTATTAATATTCGAGTGTCATTTACCTGGGAATGGTTTGAAAGTATACCTTTTGGCCGGATTACACGAATTTAATCGGGACGAAATTATTATACGACAAACGAGAAAAACGTTGCACCAATTTACCTTTTTTTTTACTTTGAATGTGGGAACGATATTAAAAGGGGAAAATACGAATAGAGGTGGAGTGTGGCCGTTGGGTACTCAATATTCCGCCATCACCCCTCTCACCCTAAACATTGCAAATAAATATATTCACAAGGGACACCAAATTCAGTATATACAATAAAACCAGCCAGTTTCCTCAGTGGATCCAGATACTCGCTGAAGTGCTCAAGCAAGGTTTTCACATCGGGTGGCATTCCTACACCCTCTTTATATAGAGCCAAGGATTTGTACCCTTCAACTACGTGGGATATATTGAGCAACCTTTTTTTACATATGCTTTTTAAAAAGCAAGGGTCCGAAGGTCACCCTCAAACTAGTAGTATTGTAGCAATTGACATTGAACTTGAAATTGAACAAACTTTCAAAATAACGTCTATGGCGTCTGTAGTTAATGTTTATTTGGAGATCGTAAGATGCGGACTGGTTTGACGAAGGTTTAGAAAAATATTTTAATCGTCGTGTCAACGTTTCGATCATTGATTATTTGAGATCGTGAGATGCGGTCTGGTTTGAAAAATGTTTAGAAAGACATTATCTGCGTAGTGTCAACGTTTCGATCTTTGATTATTTGGAGATCGTGAGATGCGGTCTGGTTTGACGAAGTTTTAGAAAAACATTTTAATCGTCGTGTCAACGTTTCGATTTTTATTGAGAACATCTTCACACCCTGGGATTGATAAACACTGTTATTAAATTAAATTATACGAATGCATGTAGTATATGAAAAAATGAATGTATACAATGCTAAAAATTTTAGACTCAATCAAAGTATTTCTACTCACTCAAAGTGTTCGTTTTCTGTGTAGATGTGCTATTATTGATTCTCGTGTTGAAAGTGCCTGTGAGATATTGATGTTTTATGTTTAAGTGCATTCAATTTTGAAGGGTTGGGAAAAATAACAGACTTTGGATGACTTTGTTATATACACATGTATTGTGCATTAAAGAGGTATATTTAGGCGAAAGTTTATATGTTTTCTTCATGTGATATTCCCCCTGGCCATTTTCTGTGAGGCTGTAATATTATAAAAGGGAATTTTTTATTTTGAAGGCAGAAAACGAATTTAGTCCTTCAACCGTTGATAAACAAACTTTTGTAATATGTAACCCACACTCAAACCAGACATAGCGGAGACAAGTTTCTTATTCAAACGTTTCAACGAATCTGAGATCATCTGCGTTGCTTGGCGGAGTGATTTGGGCTCTAGTGTTTTTTGATAAACACGCCCCACTACTTTATCAATCAATGTTTAAAAAAAACTATTTAATAAATATTTGTTTTAAGTATGCATGACTTTTTTACTATGATAATTGAAATATTTAATTAATTCTTTTTATAAATAATGAATACATTGGTGTGAGCTAATTAAATTTTTTCTAGATAATGTCGAATAAAAATAATATATATTTAGGCGGCAGTTTAAGGTCGTTAATTGATATGTGCGTGGGAATGACTTTAGCTATTAAAACCTCTATTACATGAAGTTTTCCAAAAGGTTTTAAACGATGCATTTCATTATCGATGATAATTAATTCTGAATATGACCGGTATTCTCTATTATGCCCGGCCGCACATAAAAAGTTATTTCATCGTCGATTAGAATGGCCACAGAATCTGCTGGAAACGAGCTACAAAGTCCAATAAAGGCAGGGGCATTAAATTGATTTTGATCAATTGAAGCGGTCTAGAAAAAGCAATAACAACGATGTAAATAAGAGAACCGCAGAAAGTAATTAAAATTCTCCGCCCCCGTCGAGTCTTGTTTTTTCACCCGCCAGCGCCAGCCTTGTGAAATATAGCGACGGGGTGGGAAAAAAAATTCTGAGCCTGGGTTGCCGGTATACAAATCGGCCAGGGTCGTACATCTTGACTAAAGTCCATACAGTCGTAGAGAAGGCCCCTCGTGGTTGGAAGCGCCCACGTTGCATTTTCCCGAATCCTATTTAACGAGCGAGGATAAAGGAAGAAAATGAACAGGGTGCCCACCCCCCGGGCCAAGGAGATAAAGAAGCAATCCAGTAATTGGCTGAATCCAGGCATCTTAAGAGCTGCTACCTCCGGTAAGCTTATTTCCTCTCGCACGCCCCATCCCAGCCCCACATCCCTATTTAAACGTATTTATGGGCCCAGATGGAGGGTTTACCACCACCCCTGATTCACTTACCAAAGCGCTAGAACGAATGAGAAATGTTTCTACTCATTAAAACCAATATACTCAAACCTTAATCTGCACGAAACTAAATGGGTTTCAATCTCATCAAGCTCACATTCCTTACTTTAACTTTAAGCTTACAAAAAATTCAAATAGGGAAATTTTTTATCAAGCCACTATGTTCCAACTGAACCATTTTTGGATTTGGAAAAATTGAAATTTTTAATTTTTGTAAGTTTCTAGGATTTATGCTGCCACAATACATAAATAAAGTGACATTCTTTTTCAAATAAATAAAATATCCTAGTTTTATGTAAAATATATACAACGCTAATTACATATAAAATATTATAATTTAAGGTTTTTTAAACTTTTCTATGTGGGTTTTTAGAAAATAAATTTCTTGCTTTATTTTTACATTAAATTTTTTGGACGTTCGGGAATTTACACCCGTTATCAGTATCTTATTTTTTAATAAAACATTTAAATGCTACGTTATATCTAGATTGTTTCTGTTAAAAAATATATACGCATTTTGCATAGGCAAGCCACTTGGCCAAAATGGAAAAAATGCATAATAAAAATTATATTATAATATATTAGTTTGTGAAATATGTCAATTGTGTTTTGATAAAATGTTTATTTAATAATTATTGTTTACACACTCTGAAAATAGTTTAGAGAAGGTGTTTTCATCCGTCAATTTCATTGGGGATCGCATAGTTTTATTACAACAAATAGCAATCAGCAGCTCGGACTTATAGGTAAATTATTGATGTGTTTGATGTTAAGGCATTTGTTTGGAGAAAGAACCGTCTTAAATGGTTTGCTTCAGAAGGGGAATTTTTGATTTTGAAGAAAGAAGGCGCATTTCGTACTTCAACCGATGATGGTTTTAAACAATATTCTTTCCTAACGTGACAAAATTTTGAAGGATTATATAAACCAAATTGTGCACATGTGACAAGGTAAGCTATGAGAATTACCTACTCAGTTTTTTGCAGTCAGAAATAAGTTTTTCCTTTCCAATTTAAGTATTGCCCTCAAGGCTTCGGGGATATCAATAGCTCGGTCATTTCAGCTCCCAACACATGCAGTTTTAAACCTAACCACATTCATACTCTACCTCAATTTGAAATATATTTTTTCCTATTTACATAACCAAACATACAGTGGGGATTGCTTATACCCGCCATCGGCCTATCACACTAAAATCACGCTAATAATTATTTTCTAACTATGTTCACAAAAGAAGTTCAAACCAAGATATCAGTCAGAACAGCATAGAATAAAATAATTTGTTTCCTCTAAAAAAATGATTTGGGTGACCAAGTAATTGCTGTTGTTCAAATGCAGTTCTTATGCTGGGTTCAATACACGCTTTAAATACGCCTAATGAATGACACCCTTCAATTTTAGTTGATGATGAGCTTGGTCCCATTCAATTATGCTTGTACTTTTCCGTACATGTCAGACGCATAGACGGCTTTGGCCCAACATTAGTGTCCGTTTTTCAAGTTTGTATGGCCTACATAAACCAAATCTTAACCCAATGTTTTGAAAAATTGTGACCAGGAGAGCTAAATAGAAACTGCTTAAGTATTTCAACTTGGGATGACCCATTCATGATAGGATGTGGGTATACGATTCAGAAACTCCGAGAGACTCCATGCTCGTGATTAGTTTAAACCATTTATTTTTAATCATATTTCTCGTGTCAGAGGTCGGGCGGAATCAATGTTTTGGCTTTTTCATTACTCTCTAAAACTGTGTTTGTCCTGGGACACCTCCAGGTTACTGCTTTACCGAGGCTCTCCAGTGCAAAATATCCCTACAACAAAGACATAGACACTCGGCATATAGAGAGCGCTATAAAATATGTGCAATATTGCCCAGGAAACGTACTTTAAACCTTCATTAAATAAACCATGTAGACAAAAATTTAGAAAAAACTCGCTATGTATTTAATCAAATATGTATAATGTGGGATTATTTAAAATCTAGTTCCAGTTTGCTTCTAAAACTAAACTGGAATATATTTATCCAGGTCACAAAGTATCCAACCACGTAATTGTCACAGTGACAAAAGAATAGCATCTCCCCTTTTTCAAAGAAGCTTTATTTAAAAATGAGAAAAATAAAAGATAAAAGTTAATTTTTGAAATTGAAAGACGTGGTCTTTGATATCACACGTCAGATCCCTTCAAAGTACCACATCGGCGTAATTATTGTAAGAATGTTATTATCCTTTTGGGCTCTTTTGTCCCTCTTCGTTACCCTGGACATTGTGTGCAAATGCGCTGTCCGATATTAATCAAGGTTCCGCCTCTGTTGGGCCCCGTGGAAAATCCGGCTCAATGAGTACTCGAAGGACAATGAGCACCTTTCATACGACCCTATAATGTGATGGGACACCGGCTTCTTTATGTCGTCCTTTTGTCACTGGAGAAGATCGAAGATGACGCAAAGTAGAAATGCCCTTCGCACTGAAATCTCGACCCTTCTATGCCCTTTCATCTGCATGTCCTTTAAAATAACAATAATGACATTTCTTATATTTGTTATTTGGTTTTTCAAAAAAAGGGCCCAGCCTCATGCTAATCAAACATGAACCTTACTAAAAAAACCGAATAGTTAAATGTACTTGGGTTACACGCTATGATAATCGTGTACTCATTCAAAGTCCATCCAAATTAAATTGTGGGCGTTAAACCAACTGACAAAGAACGTATTTAGGAACGATTTCCGGTTCTCTAAGAGTCTCGTTTCCTGTGGCCACATGTCACCGGTGATCGTTAAATGAAACTAGTTTTTTCATCGTTGAATCTCTATGTATTGTGAAAATTCAAAATAAAAAATTATATGTCGTATTGAGTGAGCGTTGGTTAATGATTATTTGTAGATAATGAGATGCAGCCTAGTGTGACGTAGGTTTTAGAAAAAAACATTTTCTTCATCGTGCCAACGTTTCAATCTTTATTGAGGACATCTTCAGTGCTCGAAATGTTTGTTTTTTGCGTAATTGTGCCATTCTAGTGTGTCTTCTTGAGAGTATACTCACAAGATGACCTGATGATGAAGCACTGAAGATAACCTCAATAAAGATCAAAATGTTGGCACAGTAAGGAAAATGTTTTTCTAAAACCTACTTCACACCAGACCGCATCTCACGATCTTCAAATAGTCATGAAAAACAAACAAGTTTTTGTTTAATTATTTTAAATGTACTGTTCTTATTTCTTTTCGGGGAGTTTAAACGAATGTACGTTTAAACGAATAGTGTAGAATGTATAAAATACCGATTAAAGTTAAAAATATAAAATGTTTTGCTTTAATTCATTGGTCGCGTTCAAATTAAAAGTTTCTGCTTCTTACATTGTAAACATTCCGGGAAAAATAAAGGTAAATTCTCTGGCTATATATTGTACAACGAGTTTGCGAAATGTTATAAACTGCAGTTTTGATTTATTCCGATCGAAAGAATCATAAATGAGATATTTATATGTAGGATGTGATGGAATAAATAGCTCTGGCAGATAGAAATAGGGGCTCACGTAGAAGATGGCCGAGGAATACCAAGTGGTATCCAGACTTTGGCTTATGCGCGTGTGTGAGAAAGAGAGAATGGGAGAGAGTGAGACGGAAGACCAAAGAGCCGAATTGCACTCGAGAGGGTTGTAAACTGGGGGATGGGAGATCACGATACGATAAACATTTCGCCTCTAGCGTGCTTCTTTTAAGCTCCCTACGTTAAGATCCAGTACCACCTTATCCTGTTCAAATAGTTATCTCAAAATCGATTGATCCGAGAAATTAAAATTACACGATAATCCTATTGCAATCCTCAAAATCGAAGCACGCAAGTTTATCCTTCCAATCTGGTGACAAAGCATGGACTTGAATCGATACTCGTCCTGCTTGAAGCCTTGGCTCGACATTTCAATTCTTGAGGTGTTACAATTGGTTTGTACGATAACACGAGATTTAGAGGTGTCCGTACGTCAGTCCTTTATCACAAATGAATCTCGTGATTGCTGAGAAAGGAAGACAAAGTCGCTCGTGTCAGATAAATTCCAGTCTTTTAACAATGCTAATTTTTTTCTGTCCCACCTCCTTTTCTTGTTTCGTATGAACTGTGCAAATCAATTTTTCAATGTGATCAAGAAACCACAAGTGTGAACGGACAGATTTTAACATTCATCAAAATCGTCGATTCAGTAATTAATTTATGCAGGATCGGTAAAATAACTTATTTAATGGTCTTTACCTGTTACACACATTCAAATTGTATGCGGTTTTTTTACGAGGGTTCGCAACAGCAGAGTTCCTGTGTTTCTGACATAAAGCCTATTTGTAAGTATGTCGATTTCGAATGCAGATGCGCTGGATTCGAAGCCTGGAATTTTACCTTAAGTGACGAGCACCATGTCGATGGCTACGACGAGAATTTAGCTTTCAAAGCTGGTATTTACCATAAATCTTATTAAAGCAAAAAATCCCAGATCTGCTATCTTTAGGATATCTTTTAAAACTTGAAATCAACTTTGTTCGACTGAAGATCCAACACTTTACAATTATTGGCCCAAAATTTTTCATTCTTTTAGAGAAACCCTGAAAATTTTGAATTTCAGTAATAATCAAACTAAAATATTATAATAAAAATATTTTGTAAGCTTTTCATCAAGATCTAAATCTGAGAAAAAAAAAGCTTTTGACCAAAGATTTTTTCTTAAATTGTGATACCACAACTTCAATACAATTTTGACCGCTCTAGGAAGAAGCGAGCATTTTTGTATTCATGTACTATGAAGGACAAACCAATATGTTATGTAAACAGAACAACTCTCGTACGGGTCGTTTTAAATCATGGCACTGTAACAAGTTCAATTTTGACAGGTGCCGCAAATGGGATAGTCCTGAGCTTTTTTCTCTTCCTTACTGCCACGACATCCACGATATTTCTATGTCATACAATGCCAGTATGAAAAGAACCGTCCAATTACAAGTGAGATTATTGTTAAAACATGACACTACTACAAAATGGCCAATTTTATCCGGTATCCAACAAGGAAATTTGTTGAACATTTTACCGTTCCTAATCTAAATCCTCGGTAATGCAATATCTGAACATATTAAGAGGAACATTTTTGACATGGATATGTCTTACGGCTGGGGATCAAGATAGATACATAGAGAGAGAAAGAGAGAGAGAGAGAGAGAGAGAGAGAGAGAGAGAGAGAGAGAGAGTGATGAGCGTTTAAACGAATCTCCTTACACGATGTACATAGTAGTTCATGCAAATACTCATGTACAAACATCTCCAATGAACCATCAAGACATTTTATACATTCATATATTTTGGTATATAATGCGATCCGAAAATACAACTTTAAGAGTGCATTGAAAGTTCCATGAATGTGGTGAGAAATGTTGAAAAATAATCTCTCCTTATATGAATGTTTTTGACATGGATATGTCTTACGGCGTGTGTGCATTGTTTACCAAGGATACGTGAGAACGAACTGGTGGGCAGGTGTTTTTAAAGCCGCGACGCGATTGACGTTTATGACGCCTGTGACGCAACGCGATTGACGCCTGTAACGCGACTCGGTTGTAATGAGCTTCCAAATAAAACCATCCTCAAATTAATAAATAAGTGTTCCCTGATAATTTGCGAGTTTGTTTAAATAGCCATCATAAGACATATCCATGTACAGATGTATCTGCATGCAGTGTAGATACTCGTTACATTTTTTTGAAAGTTGAGATACCGCGAAAACCAAATCGATTCTACACGATACATCTTGAAAACCTGGAAAACCTGTTAATGGGCCTGTAGTTTTTCATTTACTGATACAAGTCTTGTTGTCCCATAGGAAGTATTCTGAACTCCATAGTTTCTTTACTACGTCTAGGATAATCTAATTTATGACACATAAAATGCATGGTTAATTATGTAGGCGGAGGCGCATTGTGGCGTTAAACATTGGTTGATCAAGTTTCAACGTTTAGAATTCGTGTAATTTACATAAGAATAGAAAACATCTTCCACCTGGTCTAAAATTGACTAACTATAACGTACTTAATTAAGAAACTTCCTCAAAGCCGTAGAATGCATATTTGAACCAGACCATATTGTCCTCGACTTGAATATTCTCAGGAAAACTCCACAATGGTACGACCTTCCACCGTAAGTAGTAAACTACCAAATAACAGATTGGACTATTGGTATTCTCAGAACGTTTTTAGAAAAAGAAACACCTTTGTGAATAATAATGTTTAGTTTATGAAATCGGTGTGAAAAGTATACGAAATTGGGCAAACTACGGAGTTTATGGGATTTCCAGTCCGAATTACTTTACCTTTTTAAGCCTTATATTTTTTCTAAATCTAAAATAGATTATTTCTAACAATATGTGTTTTGGTTGATTAAAATTATGCTTGGTTTATTGATGGTTTCTCTCAAAATTCTACTTTTGGTAAATAAATATTTGAACTCCCTTATTTTCTGGATTAATTTATTATTTATTTGCGAGGGATCAGAATAAACTTAACACTATTGATGATGGGAATATTCATCGGATGATACTGAATTATTAAAGACACACCAGAAGCAGTGAGCTGAATTCAGTGAAAAGGCATAAAAAAAGAATGCGTTGCGAGTATTCTTCCAGTACGTTTTGCCATTTTTCTCCCCATAATCTGTACAATTTTGTCCAACTTCCAATCTAACTGAATGTCGATGCGTCCAATTTATCGGAATCTATCACTGTCAACCTACGATATCAGAAAGGGCTGGAGGAAAAAAACAGCTCACAAACATTTTTTTATTCTCCTGAAATCTGGTAAACTACAGTGGCTTGATTTCATAGCTCGCTTACCACAGATGAGGGAGAGGATTTCGAAAAAAATTAACTGTAATACACAAAACAAATTTATAAACTGTTATTTTAACAATAATTTGTTATCACTACAAAAGATAACAGAAATTTATAAAATTAGCTAAAAGTATTATTTAGTAATTAAAAGTTTAACTAAAATAATTAATACGGTGAATTATGACTACTAAATGCATATATGGATTACTGTTATCTGGCATTAGCCTACACTCAAAAAGCTCAGTTGAATTTCTTCTTCTTATTTTATTATTAATTAAAAAGTGTTAAAAATTGCAAGGAGAAAGGAGGTTAAAGGGTTGAGCTTTAGGAAGATCAAAGCCGTTCGGCGTTTTATGTGGTTTCATTTAGTATTCATATCTACGGCGCCGTTAGGTCCTCTGTACAATAAATATTGTTTTGAACTTTCTCCTCTTATCCCGTCGTCAATAATTCAGCTTCCTTGTACGAATTATGTGCTAACAAATTCTAACCATTGGGCTAAAACGAACGCTTAGTATAAAGAGGTTGAAGCACAAGGTTATTTACAAGCTTGTAACGAATAATTGGAAAAGATACACTAATTTTCATTCGCAGTTTTCAATCTAGCTGTTTTTAATTGTTTCGATCGACAAAACTCAAAACTACTTCCACTGGCAACTGGCAGCGAGAACTGACGGACTTTCCGATCGTGTTCTCAACCACGAGGCGGGTTTCACGGCACTTAACTTCGTGAAACTTTGTTAGCCTGCGAAATTTGACAGTTGGGTGCTGTTTTCTTTTTTCATAGAAAAAGTGAACCATCCCGGTCTCCCATGTGTTGCATGTTGATTAAGTTCATTTCCCTCCATAAGAAATTTTAAATTCCGTGACATATGGGCTGACACAACGAGAATCGACGGAAATTAAAATGGATTGAGACGCAGGGCGTAATTTCACAGTAGTTAAATTCGTGATATTTTGTTAGTACGCGGGATGTGGTCAACATTTAATAAGTCTTATAGAATTTCGTTTTATCTATGGGGCAATTTTTATGTGGTACTCAGGAATGAATAAATTGAAATTAACTGGATGTTATTTAAAATCATTTATCCTTTTCCGTCTGAATGCACTGAAAACTAAAAATTGGTATTTTAAATAAATAAACATTAAGTAAATATTTAGCTCGGAATATTCTAAAAGCTTAAAAATAAAATAACAATAACACAAAATTTGGACATACAAGTTACAAGAAATGTGTAAATATAATATGATGTAACACAATAAAATATATTAAAAAACTGTTCATCCTGAGAAATATGTTACTAAAAAATACCTTTCCATTAATTTATCTTTATACAAGGTATGGATTGAGATAACCATGTCAATGTCACGAGCGAGATTCGAACCCACGACCTTCGGATGAATACGCCGCTGCTCTACCACTTGAGCTCTCGTGACTTCGATAAACTCGGACACTAACTTCCAACTACAACCCAACCTTTTGAATTTTCTCTCCTTTTTGCCATTTTTCAAATGTCGTCCAATCTATTTGATTCTCGGCGACAAATGAAATGGCCACGTAGAGCTTTAGTAAAGATATAATTCATTTAACTTATTAAGTCCATTAGATTAGATAGTCCGATTGACCAAATAACATCTTTCAATTAATTATATTTTATCTCAACCAATACATTACATAAAGATTAATTAATTGAAACATGGCATTTGGCCAATCGGACTACGAAATTTAATGTATTTACTAAATAATGTTAAATACACGTATATTTGTGCTAGTAATGTCTATTTTTGAGAATCGTATGTTCAATAAAACCATAAATTCAAAGTTGTTAATTAACTTAAAAATGTAAATGTCTTTGGGAGAGAAGTTATCTCTACGACAGTTAACTTTATGCATTAGTATAAGCATTCTCACCTCGAGAACCCCATCCCTTTTCCTTTATTTCTACACCCCTCCGTGCATATTCTCTTCCATCGATAAAAAAAAAACCATCATTAAAAATATGAATTTGTTCAGCTGTTAACGCGTTTGAACTTATCTTTGGAAACGGTGAGAAGATAAATGGTTGTAAACATCCCCCTTTCGGGAGAGGGTGGGCGGTTTGGTTTACTCTTAGACGAACATTTTTTTTTCTATTGTAAACCCGTTTTTTATCCAACAAAAATGTTAAACGTTCACAGTAAATATGTATACAAATTACTTCGTTATAACAGTTTAGCCAGTAAACTGTAATTTTTTATGGACATATAAAATTCTAATGTGTCGTGATAAACAGGTCGATCGTTTCTTTGTTTTTAAGAGTTCACAACCTTTTATAGCTTCCCCTGTATTATTATTTTGCTGGGTTGCAATATTGAAGTATGATTGTCAAAATTTTTTTTCGTACTTCTTTTTGTCTTCAAATCACTTAGAATTGCCAAGTAGACGAACCTATGTCTATAAATCAAGAGTTGTATTGATTATTAATTAATAAATAATACCGATCGTTATGTCTTGATTACGTTTCCATAACGACTAATAATTTTTTGCGTTGATATGAATTCAGTGTTTGTACTGCATTGAAATGTAATTGTTAACCAATATTCTAAATAGTTTTTTGAATGTATTAATTAATGATATTGTTTAGCAAAATTATGACATATTTCAATTTAGTTGAAAAAATGACTAACCTTAAGATTTTTACTAAAACGTTTTAAAGTGGAAATACTTTTGTTAAAAATAAATAACTAAAGAGATTCTTCTTGATTGCTCAATAAACCGAAATTTTAGTATAGCCTTTTTTTTTTTTTTTTTTTTTGAAGGTTGAAAAAAAGTCGAACACGACACGAATTTGCTGACATACAACGCAAAATTGAGATGCTGACCAATCAGGATTAAGTCATTAAAAACTCATTGGGGGGTGGTGACGGGCAGATGCCATCACCTCCTAGGCAATTTAGTCTTGGACCAACCCACACCACCCGAGTTTAATACAGGTATTTAATTACTTCAGGCATGTCGTTACATGTCGGCCATTAAGCTTTCTGGAACAGCGTCTGGGGATACTGCTCAAAGCTATACTGGATTATTGGTCATTATAAAATGTTGGCGAAGGGTAAAGAAACTTTCTTCGCTATTTGACCTCGACGATGAACCTTTATCCGTATAGATATTTTTTTCGGTTGTCAACGCTTCGAACACGATAGAGTGTTCCTTGTTTTATCAATGTGTTTTCTATCGGGAAAGGGGAAACATATTTTTCTAGGAAGGACCCCCAGATTAAAGCCATGTTGTTTTTTTGTTCTCAGCTCGTCCTGAAAGGATTCAGAAAAATCACAGGGCCACGTGTGCTTCACTTTTTGTCAACGAGGGTCCACTTTTTATCACCCTCTTTAAGCCTCTAAAGTTCACTTATTTACACTTGACACCTACTTAAAGGATTTTTTCAACCGTCCGTAATCATTAAACGGATTTCTTAAAAGATTTTTTTTAAATAATAAAACTCCGGTCTCACCTTCTATTGGGCAGTATTTGGATGTAGGTCGTTTGATCCTCCGTTTGGTGGGAAGACTAGACGTTATCTCGGAAGCCAGGGGATCAAGCAGTTACATCTGAAATAGAGATAAAGAATTAATTAAAAACTATCGCTTTAATAAATACGATCAACAGTGCATGAAAATATTAAATATTATCAAATTAATCAGACGTACTTGAACGTGGAACATTCAACGGAATTATTTTATTTAAAAGCTTTTTAAAATTCTTATACTACCGATAAGGATATGTCGCTATCTCAACAGGAGATAGATAGATTTTTCTTGAGTTAATAGATGACCTGATCTAATTTTGAGGCAGGCACACAAAATCAGCGTACCAAAAAATAAACATTTCGGATAATAATTGCTAGATATCTCGATGGAGGGAGACAGGCAGATATGATAGGTATATAGCGAAATAGAGATAAATAGATAGAGAAAGAGACAGAAATGGATAGAGAGATAGATTATATATATATATATATATATATATATATATATATATATATAGAGAGAGAGAGAGAGAGAGAGAGAGAGAGAGAGTGATGAGCGTTTAAACGAATCTCATCTCCTTACACGATGTACATAGTAGTTCATGCAAATACTCATGTACAAACATCTCCAATGAACCATCAAGACGTTTTATACATTCATATATTTTGGTATATAATGCGATCCGAAAATACAACTTTAAGAGTGCATTGAAAGTTCCATGAATGTGGTGAGAAATGTTGAAAAATAATATCTCCTTATATGGATTTTTTTGACATGGATATGTCTTACGGCTGGGGGTCAGTCCGAAAGTTTAACACGGAAATTGTTACCACGCCCGTGCGTCGGTGCACTGTTTACCAAAGATACAGGAGAACGAACTGGTTGGCAAGTGTTTTTAAAGTCGCGACGCGATTGATTCTTATGACGCGACACGATTAACGCTTATGACGCGATTGATGCATGTGACGTGATGATACGTCAGCATTCGTTTTGAAACGTTATTATAAGAACGACACATGAATTTCTCTTTTTTTGTAATTATGGAAACAAAGAGAAAAAGAGGAATGTTAAATTGCAGAAGCGCAAGGACTATGACAAGGCCGGGAACGTAATGCATAATTCAGATCAGATAGGGTATCAAAATTATTGTGGAGAACCGCGTTTACTAAAATTACAGAGTGGGAAACCCCACTAATGATTCGCTCGAGAACAGGAAAGAAAAATTCCTACGGTCGTTAATCAATTGGTCGTGAGATCTTATCCATTTGACTATCCGATGCTCACTGGGCACTGGTGAATTTAAAACGACTACACGTGCGCCTAGAGGGGTTGTGTCTGGGCCCACACGTGACCACCCTTTTTCCTTTAAGGGTTGCCAAGGGTTAAGAGTCGTAACCGCTTTTAACTCAACAATGTAATATCAAGAGTTTGCCGCCCTTTATCCTCTGTACTAAACAATATTTCATATCGTCGCACCCCCTCCGCGCTTTAATCTGCATAGTTTCACAAGTCCGACCCCCGCCACCCCGAAGGCAGATCCCTTCAAAGGAAGCCAACTCTGGCTTTGTTACCCTGATTTACACCCCTCCACCTCGCTAACTCCTCATCTGCAACTCTGTAACTCCTATTATACCTATTATACCAAACTATTTAATAACCGAACAAGAGGGAGAGTACCTTTCATCCTTTATTGATGCTCGATTGGCCAGAAAGGGCTGTTTCCATCTCAGTGATCATTTTTTTTAAACCCGAAGTGCACTCTTTTTCAGAATCCCCTTCTTCGCCTTCGGCATGTTGTTCCGATTGTGTCCGACAGTAATTTCCGATGAGGTGTTTTTGAAGGCGAAGCTCGTTCAACTGTAATGCTAAGTCTTTGTGAAATGGTTCCTGAAGAGTTTCTCGGCCGGGGGGGGGGGGCTTTTGAAGATAAAAATTGTCCGCTCAGTTGTGATAAAAAAGGAAATAAATAACGAGACAGAACATCAAACGTTTTAATGTTACAGCGATTTTTAACTAAAAACAAAAGCCTACATTTTTACAAAGAACATTTTAAACGTACATAACTTTGTTAAAATGAAAATTCAGAAATGTTAGAAGACGAATACCGAGACGAATGATTTCAGAAGAAAGTTGAAATTAGTTTAAATATTATTTTCAATTAATTAATCTTTATGCAAGGTATTGGTTGAGATAAAAAAGTTAGAGTCACGAGCGGGATTCGAACTCACGACCTTCCGCTAAATTCGCCCCTGTTCGCTCGTACGTGATGTTAATTTCACACATAAGCGGGCTTCGCAGTATTTCACTATAATAGAAACACACAATATATTGTTGGTAATATAAAAATGTATTTTGGTTTCATTGTGATAACATGTTAAAAACTCGTGACAATTCAACCGAAAAAAAGATCAGTAACGAAGTTTTCATTTTTAATCCTCCAGGGGCTGGCGAGAAGCTTTTTTTAAAAATATTTTGTCTGATGAAACTGGCCAAGGGACTTTTCCCTGCGCTGTTCCTGAAGGTGTACAGAAAAAATATTTAATTTGAGAATGAGATACGATAATAAAAAGTACGCCTATAATCTTTCAATTGTAGAAATATGACCTGCAAGTTGCAAATTCAATGCTTTCATTTCTTTTTTTGTTGCGTTGATTAAATCGTTCAAGAACATAAGTCTATTTCTGAAAAGGTTCGACATTAAAACATGCCTTCTTTGTATAAATTAAGGATTCTTTCTTACTCTAAAATAAAATGAATACAAAACCGGACACTTGCATTTTATTATATAATTTTATTATACTGATTGTATTATTTTTTTATTTTCCACAATAACGATTAACAGTTGGGTTTAGATATAAACACAACATTATAACTTGTTGCTTACCTTTGAAGAGTGTTACTACTGCTCTTTAGATTAAAAGTAAATTAAATCAGTTCAATTTAATCCTTTCTACATAGCAAGGAACTGGGTTTTTAAATTATTTCTTTGGTTAAACAATACATTTTAGTAAAAAATTAATTATCAATTTTTTCTAAAAAGCAATGTAAGCCACTGTTAATGTAGTTACATTTTAAATTGTCACTAAATGATTTTTCCGACTTAATAAAATAATTGAATATATCTAAATAACCATTACAAATAATTTTTTTAAACTCGTGAATAATCTGATCGCATTTAATTTGGTTTGATTGTACATTAAAATAGTATGTTATAATTAATATAACGATAAAAATACATGTTAAAATAAATACCAAAATACGAGTGTCCAATTTTTTCTTTCTATAAACAGTATACAACATTTTGAATACCGGGTTTATCAGAAATTCATACGTTGATAATAATTGATAAAGAATGGAAGAAATATAATAACTCATATCAATTTGGCATTTGATAAACCTTGATTATCCGTTGTCATAAATTTACTTGTTACTATTTATTTGTAGTAGTTAGGGGGGCTGTTATTTACTGAATCTTTAAATAATTATTCTGCATTATATTGAAAACTGAAATAAAGAATTAAGAAAATAAATAACAATTATTCGGAGATCGTGAGATGCGGTATCGTGTGACGTAGGCTTTTCTTTATCGTGCCATTTTTCGATCTTTCATGAGATCATCAGGTGGTATTGAAGTGACCAAGCACGACAGACAAGAATGACACATCTAAAAGGAAAACAGACACCTTGAGGCCTGTGGACCCGATAAAGAAAATGCTTTTCTGAAACCTATGTCACGCCAAACCCCATCTCACGATTTCCGAATAATCATTGACTAACGGTCATTAAACACCACACAAAAATAAAGAATGAAAAATTTGCCTTGTTTCGAAACTTCAGTACTGTTGCCTGCCTTGTAATGAAACCTATTTTCACGGTAGTTTTAATTGTACCATAGAGCTGATTCGATGATCAAACATCCCTTAGTACATATTGGCCACTCGGCGCACTTGCACAATTCAAACCAAACTCATTTCGAGATAACAATTGTGCAGACACCATTTAATGAAAAAAAAAGAGTCAAATATTTGAATCAATGTCGAGGTTGAATCAATTTGGCGGATTACAGAACGGGAGAATTACATTAATAACGCCATTATTCCCCGGCGGGCAGGTAGGCGCCCCATAATCTGAGAGGCTATCACAATACGATCAATGATTAAAATACAGTTTGATGGCCTGTAATTGGCCCCTAATATCCAGAACAGATATGTACATTATGACACCTCCGCCATTAATCACTAACTTCCTGTTTTCCATAATTTCGAGAATAGAGGTCTGACTGATGTTCACCTGTATGGCCTCTGTATTACGATTTTAGTTTCCAATTGTTGAAACTTGGAAAAGAAACAGTCATATTACAGGTATTTTTCTTGCACTATGCATTACAGTTCAGTAAAAAGTTACTCGATTTTTTGGAATAATGGCACTTTAATTGAGAGCTCACCAGCACCAGAGAGAGTAATTTAATTGAGCATATTGAGGTTTGACTAAATACAAATACATATGACACAAATCATTTTTGAAGGAAACATATTTGCAAAGGCGGTGACAACAAAATTGCCTTTAAACCAAACCTAGTAATCCATTGATCTTTATGTAAGGTATTGGTTGAGATAAAAAAAAGTCAGCGTCACGAGCGGGATTCGAACCCACGACCTTCGGCCAAATACGCGGCTGCTCTACCACTTGAGCTATCGAGACACTAACTTCTCAACCCGACCTTTCGAATTTTCTCTCCTTTTTGCCATTTTCCAAATGTCGTGTAATCTATTTGATTCTCGGCGACAAATAAAACGGCATTTAACTTATTAAATTCGTTATATTTCGTGGTCCGATTGACCAAATAACTTGTTTCAATTAATTAATCTTTATGCAAGTAATTTGCTGTAGTTTTTTCTAAATTTCTCATTATTATCAAGTATAGAAATGATAACGTTTCATTATTTTCTTTTTCCACTGTGAAATTTAAATTTGGATTTTGGAACTATTAACATCTATTAACAATGTATCTACGTTTTCTTTGTCTACGATTACAATGGTGGTATCTACATATTATTTTAACGTTACTACTCTAGCTTTAGTTTTATTAAGTTGATTAAAAATTAATTCATTTAAACAAATCCCTGCAACAATATAGTTGAGTTTTATCTAATTATTGTATATCGAAATCATTAGGAAAATACAAAAATATCACCATTGTATATATATCTTCTGTATTACTATAATTTTAAATAGATCATACTCTATTTTGCATCTTTTTTATATGACCGGGCGATCATACATTCTTGAACGACATCACGTAATGATCATTATAATTTTTTCAAGGACATTTTACATAGCATATTGCACACAATGTGAACTTTATTAAATCATACGATAAGGATTTTTATAGCCGCAATAATGTAGGTTCTGAATTAGCCCATCCTAAAATTATAGTGGAAATGCTAACCATTATTGATGCCTGTAAACTGGTTCAACCGAGATCGGGTAACTAAAAAAACCTCGAATAGAACGAAACGAGTTTAGGAAAATTTCAAAACTTGAGACGGTTTATTTTCACAGCGAATGGTTGTATCGTTTGTTTATACGGGTGAGTGCTTGTTTTTGTTTAAAAAAACCCTCTTTCAACTAATCAAATGGGAAACCACGCGAAACAACCACAGTTATTAATCAAGTAATCACAAATCCGTGAATGTTTGAAAAATGTATTTTGATCAAATCATCGATTTGCAGAGCATCAGAAACTGGACTGTGTATTAGAAACCGGATCATGTTTTTCCCCAGTACAAACCGTGTTTGGACAGAAGGTTTACGGACAAAGGCTAGGGAAAAATTATAATTGGGGAAAGGCTGTTATTTCCGATTCCAAGGGGAATAAACGTGAGGGGCAGCTGGCTAGGGATAAAGATTAATACAACAGTACTCTAGGGCATTATGATCATTACGGAATAAGTGATTTATGCACTAGCGCATTTAATACTGCTAACAAGGATTTAATTTCATATCATTAAGCCGGTTTTAAACGGTGCAACGATCGCTGCTCCTGGGCAAATGTAGTTAACATTCTATGGATTTTTCGTACCAATACTGGTAGAAATACGATGATTTATAAGACCGGGACTGGGAGAGTGGAGGCCAATCTTTTCAGCTTGATTCATTCAATGAAAAATGTCCGAAATTTACTTTACGGCCATAAAGCAGGAATCACTGGCTGAAAAATAGCTAAATCCGATCGTATTTCAGGGGCCACAAGTGCGTGGGAGTTGCCAGATGACTTTTCATTGGTCCTGAACATTTATCATGAGAAGAAATAGGACTCTGACTGGGATAACTTATGAATCCATCTTGAACACAACTACCTACGAACTATCAAGTTTTAGGTAGTTCCATTACTATTTTTCAATTGTTTTCTCACAAACGTCCATCTGTAATCGACTTGATGAATTGGGTGAAGATATAGCGTGAAAGAAATTTATTTCCATCGCTTAGACATTCATCAGACCTTTTCTCGCAAACAAATTATACATTTTCTCGTCAATACATTTAAAATTTATTATAAAATTTGCTGGTTAAATGAAACTTTCACAGAAACCCAAACAGCCTTATATGTACACAACTGAGCGGACCATACTTGCACGTACACACAAAGAATAACATGAAAACACAATATACAAGGAACTTGTAGTTAACCAAACTCATTATGCATATAAAAACAAATAATCTTATAACACAAAGGGATTTTATGCTTAATACAATAAGAGCATAAACATATCACATCCATCTAAAATAAAGTTCGTTGAATTAAAAAAAAAATTGTTATTGTGTTTGTACAAAGCTACAGCGCTGGATAGGGTTGGTTAGAAGGACTTTTGCAATTCGTGTTGAGAGACGTGGTTGTAGAACTCCTTCAACCTGATGATGAGCTAAAAGCTCGAAATCTGGATCGTTGAAAACAATTTAATGTGCGTAGGAACTATCTTTTTATAAAGGATTGAACACTAACATTCATCATTTCTAATAATCTAGAGCGCTATAAACAAATTTGTTGTCCTTACTACTCTTATACTATAACATTACAATATTGAAGCAATCATTTTCTTCTACACCTATAACAGCAATATTTACTTTCCAAAATGGAGAAGAAATCGAGAAGCATTGCCGCTTCAGGTATTCTGGATGATGATGAGTGTTGTGATGAGGATTTACTATTTGAAGGAAAGGTCTGTAACACTTTTTTCGGTTTAGAAGACATATGAGGTTTGGAAGTCAGTGTAGATAGTAAGGTTGGATAAGAAGTAGGGAATTTAAAAAATAGTTCTAATGATTTTGGACCGGAGTGACTGAAATCTTTGCTTTTGGGAACCCCACGTTCAATTCCGTACGGATGGCCCTGGAGGTTTCTGGAGGATGCTCAACCTGGATTTGCTGAAATGATGTCGTCGTCATATGTGAGGAATAATATATCGCAAATGGTAGAAATACATACAATGTAAACTGTAAGAGTAGGACCAATGGTAATGCCATGCAGAACACCGGTTTTGGCATAATGTATGAGAAGAATGTGTCGTTTTGTATTTAAAAGGCTGACAGATGGGATAATACGTAAATTCAATGATACTCTGTGAGCTTCTCAGCTGAACTAGAGGATTCAAAAATACAAGCAAACCAAGTATTCAACAATGCCAAAATTTTAGCAGCTTTGTGAGTTGATTCAGGGCTTTTACAATAAACAGTACAGTACAATAAAAACAAATCTGTCATACAAAAAAATAAAATGAATGCACACAAATAACCTAACACTATATAACATAGAGTCAATCGAAAGTACACATGCATACACTATACACAATACAAAACATACACACACTGAAGACCATAAATGAGACAATAAAACACTGATAGATCACAAATGTGTACCGCAATTTATGTAAAAGCTCAGATATCTGTTTCACCAAATTAAAACACAAAAAGAACAGGCCAATAAACTCACAGAAACATACGGAACAAAATCTCAATATTTGATTACAAAAAACCCTTCTTTTTGCAAAACAAAAATTTGCATAATATAAAAAGAAAGACTATTTTGGTCGGAATTAACATATATGTTATAAATTCGGGAAAGGTATAGAAGGGAGGCAAAGTCGGCATTCGCTCCTTCGGGCACAATCAATCTGAATAGGTTAAATTTTCTCTCGAGGGATTTGATGTGAAGAAGAGAGAAAGGGTTGTGCGGGTTGGAATCTCATTTCATGAATAGCATCAACATAAACATGTAAATGGTGGGGCGAATGGTAACAGGGTTAGACCGCCACCCACTGGCAGCAATCCAGCCGATGAGCGCCGCTCACTTGTTGAACAATCTCCAGTTTCTTTTCTATAATTACTAGCTCTCTCGTTGGTTCCTTCAATTGAATCATTTTACTATAGCCCCCGGTCTTCATGGTCCGACTGGCCGCGTGCTCCTTATTAAAAGGGCACCCTCAAAGTGACAAACGGACCGTGCTCTAATTCAGCGTAGGTCAAAGGCCGTCCCCTAAATGGCTCTACTCTCATTTTGATCTGGAAAAGCTTTCCATAATTAATGGAATCAGTTACGGACCGAGATCACTTTTCTTACTTCAGATGTTTGCCGTTTCAATCTTCAACATGCTCTGACTACCTTGTAGATAAGCAACCTCAAATTGAACTCGTTAACCATTTCGAAATACATAAACATTAAGTATTATTCAATTATGGCTCCACCATTCCCAGCGTACACACACACACACACACACACACACACACACACACTCTCTCTCTCTCTCTCTCTCTCTCTCTCTTATTATTATTATTATAGGCATTTTTTGTAGGAGGTAGTAAATGCATACATCTTGAGTAAAATTATAGCAATGTAGGTTAAGCCATAGATTCAAAAATATCGATGTGATTTTGAAATGTCATTCTCTCTGGTCTTTAATGAAATATATATGAATTTTATTTTTAAATGCTGATGAGAATTTGAAGTGAACCTTAATGGTGATAAGGGATCAACATCTGCCTGAACGGGAGAAGTGTGTATTGTAACCAAAGGAGGTGTTAGCGTCTGATCTCTCTTATCAAACGGGTTATCGAGGGAGATCCTGTTGACACGTCTGTCAAGACAAGCGGAGTCCAATCATGAACAAAGCCATCCATCCGACCCTCTTACAGGATCTTCAAATTGTCCCTTTCAGTAACCAACTGGTATCCCTCAACGAGCCCTCCAATCCACTAACCAGCCCGGCCCTTTTGAAATGTCTACCCTTTAATCATCCCCCGAACAACTGCCTGTGGAATTTCGAATTAACTCGGGATTACGGGCCGGCGTGATCTGGAATAAATAAACGTTTGGGTCTGTTGTCCTTTGGTAAACTTAAAACGATAACGAGTTAAATGGAATTTGAATATATTACAAGCTAATTTGAAATGTAATGTGGGTTTCATCTAAAGGACAATTTATTTTACATTTATTTATTGCTTGTCCTATTGTGTTTTTCAAATTTACCAACGGAAATCTGATTCGTCTGAATCACAATATTTGATATAAAAAGTGGGATAATGAAACTGCAACTACACTGCCCTTCAACTGAGGGATTTTTAAATTTAATTCAAGCCATTATTTTGAAAAACAAAATTTATCGAAATCTAAACCAATATCGAGACATCGCAATGAAGTCATATATTTAAAGAAATTGTTGGTTCATATTAATGACATTTAATATACATACTTACTTACTAATTTCAAGGGTAAAAATATATATTTTACAAAAAATATTTGGTACAAACGTATGATTACACATCTCTCAGTTTAAACAATTCGATATATTTAATTTAATTTTTATAAATATTTTTGTCCGAGGGTTGGCACAACAGAGGTTATATCAAACCTCGGAATGCCGATGTTTTTTGAAAAAAATCCCATTTGTAAGTATAGGATAAATATAGGGCCGCTGGATTCGAACCCTGTACCTTTACCATACACTGACGATCGCCGTGTCTACGCTTAAACCGTTGTGGCCACTGATGCCCTCGAAATTGTTAATTATAAGCACAAAGATTATTTTTTTAAATGAAAGTTAGTTGGACTTAAAGGGCTATACCCTAGCTAACCCCAACAATTTTCAAAAAAAAACAAAAAAAAACACTTTTCTTTGATAAATACTGAGTATTTGGTGAGGGTTTTTAGGAAAACATTTTTTTTTATCGTGCTGACGTTTCTATCTTTATTGAGATCATCTTCAGGGCCTTTGATACGTACGTTGCAATGTATTGGCTTGTTCATTTTAATTTTAGAACATTTTTTTAAGTCTTCAGTCTTTTCTTAGCCAATTTTAAATTATTCATTAAAAGCTATTTTGTTTTAATTAACCAGAATCAAAAATTAAAGTTATTGTTTTTTCATAAAGATAAAAAATTAAACTTTTGTAATTATATATTGAATGTTTGCTTTTTTCAAACAGAAAATGAAATCAATGATTCGAGTAACATTTTTTTCTGTGCAGCTTTATTAGCAATTCATTCATTGCTGGACAACGAAATTCAAATATTAATATTAATTTGCATACCGGGTGTCTATTTTAATGAAAAAAAAACTGTTATTGTCCTCCATCGGTTATTGTTAGAAAGAGAATAAATATAATAAAAATTTGTCTCATTTATGTAACGTAATTTTCATTGGAAATAAAAACAATGTTATTCTAAAATAATGAAAATGTGTGATATTCTATATATAAATATTTTTGTTATGCTGTCTTCAAAATATGATTTTTTAGAAGTATTAACCCCTAGATGAGTGCAAATGTTAATTTTCAATATTGTTTATTGGTAGAAATGTTACAACAATTGCTCTTTGAATCACATGTAATATTGATTTTACATTGTACGCGTGTTCCTTTTTCTTCGAGGCCAGAATCTATGCGACAACTATAAAAAACATTTATTTTAAAATTACAAATTGCAGCCCACTGAGACCGACCAAAACCGCACATGCCGTTCAAAAGAGAAATAGTAGGAAATTAAAAGGGCGAAATGAAATTAAATTTTCTAGTTAAGTGCCAAGTTAAATTACAGGGGCAAGAGGGCTTAACTGAAAAAGCGGATATTATAAAAGGGAGCAAAAGCAACAAGCGCGCGGGTCAGCGAGTGAAGCTGTTTAATAATGCATCAACAGCTTTGACACAGGGCACGAGGTTAACTTGATCAATGGCTTTCATCGTCCTTTTTAAAGAAGTGCAATCTCACTGCCTTGTTAAGCGAAAGCATCGTGGTGGAAATTTTTCAATTTTACGTTTAGAACAATCAGTTGAATTCTCCTGTGAAACTGGTAGGCGATTATCAAAGAGCTTATAATCAAAAAACAAATTGCAAATGGGTGCATTATAAGTTTGAAAGAGGGGCTGAAATTCGATTTCACACTGGTTTCTTTAAGGGAGTTGTTTTGAACTTCAAATAAATTTACTCCTGTTTAGATTAATTTATGCATATTACATCATACCAATTTTGAATACAAAATCATCAAATAAGACGTAAAATGGTTAATGGTGGAGTGAGAGTCATTATAAAAAGATAGTTCCTATTCAAAGTTATTTGTTTTCAATTATCCGGTTTCAAGCTTATAACCCATCATCAGGATTAAAGAATTTATAACCACATATCTCGACATGAGTTGTAAAAGTGCTACTTTCGCTGTGTTGCAATGCTACTTTTGCAATTTTTGACGAGTGAAGTGGCTGTAAACTACTTCAACCTGATGATGAGTTAAAAGCTTGAAATTCGAATAATTGAAGACAAATAACCGTGAGTAGGAACTATATTTTTGTAAAGCCCGTGGAATAAAACAAATTAGAAAATACAAACAAAAAACAAACAAATGTTAATCATCATTTTTAATAATGTATTTTCTGAAGAATAGTAAACATGAAGATTTGGTAGCACGAACACCTTTTCTCTCCTTTACTCCAGTTTAATCCAGTTGTATTCTCTTTAACCATGGAAATCATCATCACAATATTATCGTAAAAATGAATCATTGCCACTGGCAAGTGGATATCGCAGAGGAAGTTGGCAATATTCAAAATATTCGTAATATGGCCTCACATCTTTTGGTTCTTTGAAGCGACTGGCAACCAGCAAATCAGGAGGTAATGAGCAGCGAGAGCCCAGAAGGGAACACCAATTAGAATATTATGTTTACTGATGATTCGAGTTTCTGTTTGTGTAATGAGGCGCTAAAGATGGAGTACAAACTGGAGTCCATATTCCTGATCGCAACCGCACTGCAGTCTGTTATGTCCAAAACATTATCCAGGAATACATCCCTCAAACCAGGGATCACATTCGTAAGGATTTTAGTTTTCTAGATGACAAATTCCAGACCTCATAGAGGTAGAGTTGTTCATCAATATTAACCTGGTTATTTCCCATCTGCCTCTTTTCCCCATTGTCTTCAGACCCTAATCCCATTGAGCACATGTGGGATGGGTTGCGGAGAACGCTTTTCGATCACCATCCGCAGCGAGTTGACCTGCAGCAACTGAGTGCAACTTTGCAACATCTTTGGAGTTCAATCTTTATGAAATTAGTGATATCATTATTAATGGTATGTCCAACAACGGGTTTTAGTTTATAAAGGACAATACATACGGTATTAATTGTTTAAACAAATTATTGTGTCCAATAAACTCAATTATGGAATTAAAACCGTTTATTTTGTTATTTTTCAAAATTCTTCAATTTTTTTAAGCAGGGTTATTTCTATTTCTCCGAGCCTTTAAAATCCCTTAATTAAATTTTTCTTTTTATCTAGGGAAACTGGCAATATCCCCGTTCATTTTTGAGCAGTATATATCGATATAATTAATCAAAGGAAGACAAAGCAAAGGAAAGCACTTGTTTTTTCACAAGCACTTCACGAATAAAACTATATTTGTCATGACTTGTAAACTATTTCAATGATATTTTACAATATTAACGAATATGTATAGTCCAACAATATTGACAATATACAATAACAAAAATGTTGAGTTAATTTAGCTAGTTGTCGTAATAGAGTAACGACAATTCGAAAATTGCCCCTATTAAACTATTTAAGTACATTTAGAGCTGGGTAATTACACACATTTAATGCTGAAATAAACTAGATAATAGTTTTTGAAGCCTTTTGAACTTTGACGAAAAATGTTCCTGGTCGGGAAATGTCTTTCGTTTAACCCTTCAGTAAAACAATTCTAATTGAAGTAGAGTAAAGTCGTGATAATCCTATTGATTTAGAATTTTCGTAATTTGTTTTCTCCCCGAGTCGGAAGTGATTAATTGCCTCTTGAAATGTGAGTCGAGCCGATCAGAATCCTTTATTCCTTTGTTATAGGATAGATATCCGGAATGGGTTTTAGGCGGAAAAGGGCCCGGTAATTTCCTTCATTTGCCCACCCCCACAGCTGGAAACACTTGTCCTTGTAGGCGGCGGTGGCGTGTAATTCATCCCGCTACGTGACAAAGAGCAAGAAGGGCTGAAGGGTTGAAGAGGTTAGCGCCCCGGGGCCCTAACCCTTTTGATCAATAGCTACAACCGGCCTAAGTAGGGTGTCGTGTTCCCCAAATGTCGATCTCGCCGCCACTCCCTTAGAGTTTCTTATGTACACAACCCTCTTATGTCTCTTGAGTTTGCAGGAGAACGGACGGGCGGACCGGGCCAACCGACATTCGCCGAGTATTAATTACTTCCATTTCCCAACCCCCAGGCCTTACTCACCCCCTATAATTACTTTTATAATCACTTCAAAGGATTAACATGAATTCAGAAATAGGCACGGGGTCGCACCCTCCCTGCAAAAAACGGGTCCTTTACCTAATATAATTTATGAGTCAAAGTAGCCTCCATTTAATAAAGGTAATGAATGTAAGTAAAAACATTAATTAATCCTTTGTTAAGAATGACAGAAATCCTTAAAAAATGTCGGATTTAAAAGCGGAATCATTTCATTGTAAATGCAATTTTTTAGCCTTGATAAAGATGGTAAGTAAAGCCGGACGCAATTAAAAATACCGGTTTAAAGATTTATTTCCCACATTATCATAAAATCTCATCGGCTCGCAAAACAGCATTTTAACTAAACACTTTTAAATTTAAAATCAGCCACTCACCCGTTACCTTAATATCTTTTTAACAGAATTGAAATAATCCTACCGAGGAATTAGACATCTTCTTAACAGCACATCCAATTTTTCCTTTGAGAAAGAAACACTCACAATATCATCATATTGTGTTTTCACCCCTTTCCAACCTCAATCAAATCCAGACCTTGCAAACACACATCCTAAGATCTATTTAGTGTACACATTTTAAGTTTCCAACAGAACGTTACCCAATAATATTTTCCCTTTTTCACTTCCCAATTTCGACTCTCCGTCTATTGCCAATTTCATGTACGATCGAAGTGTCGGTAGCTTAAGTGGTAGAGCAACGGCGTATTTAGCCGAAAGTCGTGGGTTCGAATCCCGCCTGTGACACAATTTTTTCATTTCGAAAAAATGTGTATAATTAATTGAGTAGTTTTATAATTAAGAATAAGCTGATAAAAATAATAATAATTTAATAAATATACATAATTTTTTAAATTCAAATCCCTTATCACACGACAGTCCACACACTCAGCAATTTCCCGTTTCTGTTAAACTCCTGGGCGTGCCAAAGGGCAATGTTCGTGCGATGATGCTCTCAGAGAGAAAAGAAATGATTTTATTGCTAAAACGAATGCTATTTAAACACTACTTGGTTTAAACACGAAAATAATCAATCCGCAGGTAAGCAATTCCGAACTATCTATTAAAATAGAACGATTTTGTAGCCCAGCGGTAGTAGGTTTAAATTATCAGTCAATGTTGTGCTTTAAAACAGGATAAGTAAATAATATCCCCCATTACATTAAGTAAGATTAGGTGCATACAAACAAACGTTTAGTAAAAATGGTTTAAAAAAAAAAACAGTGACTCCCACACCCAGAGAACTCCAAAAAATAAATTTTGGCTAAAAAACTTTTGCTCTCCCAAATGTATAACCTTTTTGCTTAGAAGTAACAAAAATAAGTGAATTTTTGAAACAAATGATTCACAGACACACAGTCCATCTGTTACACGGATCTAGGCTTATTATGCTACTCACACTGCTCTACGTAAATAAATCCGGACGGACATATAAAAATAAGTTTGGTGAGGTTTAGTTGATATTATCTTTATTATCCTCATTTATAATGGTAAAATATAAACTGTGGTTGGTATAATTTGAAAAAGAAAATTAATCTTTCGAAAGGTAGTAATAAAGTTAAATTTTGATAAAATCTGGTTATTAATTTTTAATTGGAACACTGGGCGTCGGTGAATAAAAATTCTCCCCGATGAACCCAGCAAAATATATCTTTTTTTTTTACCGATGAAAATTCTAATTTAAAGACTATCAAGGGCGTTTAAAACAAATCTGAATGGCTTTCCTTTGACAAAAAGGTTTTTTTGACTAGAAGCTTGTTTTTGCAATTTTTACGCATCTAATAATTACTTAATGTAATGCTGGATATTAGTTACATATACTACATTTCCTATATACACAGAAAAAGCACAAAAACTAAGCCATTCGTAGGGCCAATGACAAGAATGCTTGGATTGAGTATAATATTTTTCAAACTTGTATTATCAAAGAATTTTTAATGGAAATTCATGATTAATGTCCGTTTTTTTCTTCTATCAGTTAAAAAAAATTGATATTGGTTGGAAATATGTCCGGTTCGATTGCAGGGCTGCCGGATACGAACCTCGGACCTTTACGTTATCAGTGATGAACGCCGAGTTAACGCGTACACCCTTGTGCAAACCTAACATCCAACAACTTCCTTGCCAAACCTTATTAATAGCTTTTTACCAACTTTTTTCCAAAGATTCTGTTGCCCTTTGCAGAATTAGCAAAACTTATTCGCCGTATTGATAAGACATAATTTCCATGACAAAGTAAAAAGGTCATATTGATTTATGAAATGCATTATTTTTACACTGCTAAGAACGATGGTGTGTTACTTGCGAGACCGTGCATTTTCCTTCCAACAAATAGAACAAATGTAATGTCCTCGTGCTTATCTTTATCTTTGTAGATGTGGCAAAACGTTCACTTTACTTTTCTTTCAGTTTCTAAAACCAATAAACTTTACAACCTACAAGGTGAAAGAGACAACTTGGAAACTTCAAATTAGAAAGAAATACACTTGTATAGAAATCCTAACAGTGTATTGTTTATTTTATTTTATTATTGTGGAAAACATTGAATTGACAAAAAAAGTCTTCTTATATCTTATAAATTCTGATATTTGAAATGACGAAACTTTTGTTGTAATTGTTTTAATAATACTGCCAATTTGAAATATAATTTTAAAAAATTAAAGAAAGTTGGCGACAGCCTATGCGGGTGCTGGTAGTTTTAAAAATAAAGTCCATTGTAAGTATGTCGGGACCTTTACCTTACAGTGATGAGCGCTATGTCAACGCCACCGACGCCACATTTAAATATAATTGTAGATACAAAGGCTATATCGTCATGTATTAATCTAATCTTTAAATGTTTTGAGTTAAAAATTATATACCATCATTGATTTGAATGTTTTTACCACAACATTAAAAATGTTTCAATTCATAATGGATTTTGTTGTACCGAAATTACTGTAAGAAAATAATTAGTTTTCACTTAGTAAATCACTAACTGAACCTCAACACTTTTGACTACAGTAACAATTGTATTTTTTCATATATGTTTAAAAACATACTCATTTATACTACAAATTATTTTTACTACTTTATCAAACAATACGTTACTGACTAAGATAAATAGAAGCCATTAAAAATGTTTGTGATTTTTAGGCTGTTTATATAAGAATAATGGTTTGTCACCAATTAATATCTAGGGTAAGAGAAAAGCAAAGATGTACAGCCCATAAATTCCAACCTTAGTTAAAGTTTTAAACTCCTTTTCACCAGAGATCCTAAAGAGCAATGACGACTCGGCTATGAAATATAAATTAAACTTCGAAATCCTGTGTTCAACGAGATTTGTCATCGTGTTTAAACATGCATAAGAGCTTAGAGAGAGAAAGAGAAAAACGCCTCGATTTTCAAAGAAAATTGAACGTTTATTTCCAGCTATTAACGTATTAAATCCATTTTACTTCAATAATGAATCCGCTTTATCATTATTAATAAGGCTAATGAAAAGAAAATTTAAAAACCAATAAAAATGATCACATATCTACTATAAATATATATTTTAAAAAGTCCTGTTGTGTGAATCAAAAGATTGTTCACAATGGAACAATCAATTAATAATTAAATATTGACTATGATAAACAGTTAGTAATGAAAAGGACATGGTTATGCTAATAAAGCTTTTGAAAATTGTTTTTCTTTAATTATAAATTAATTAAACATCAATGCATTAATTCATAATTATACAGTTTACCTACATATATAACATGGGGTTGTATGGACTGTTTCATTAACTGAATATAAACAGCCGTAATGCAAAATTGTTATTTAATCAGTTTGGTTTAATCAAGATAGCTCTATACAGCTATGAATTATCATTAATTCAAGGAAGAGAAAAAATAACAATAGACCACCCCCTAATCGTATGGGCGAAAAGCAATTTTCCGAACTCCTTCGGCAGTGTTTTCACCTCATTATTTCCCCCTTTTGCAAATAAATTAAGGGGTCTTCAGATATCAAAACATTTAATAGAGGAGAGTTGAGAAACGAGGCTTAACGGCGTACGTTCGGAAATCCCTGTTAAGTTGCGTGCCGCTAGGAACTAGCTATAAATTATAGCTGTATAATTGTTAGCCCCGATAGGAAAAAGGGGAGATAACGCTTAACCACCCTCCTGGTGCACCCTCTTCGCGTGAAATTCTTATCAATATTTCTGAAAAGCATCCGACTGTGGAGCTCGGCAGAACATCTGTCCCCTTCCTTTGTGTAATGGTAATGACATCCGTTGACTTTTTTCTGAGGGGAATTCGACTTTTATTTACCTCTTCCCATATGGAAAATGTCCACGGCTTTGAACAAATGCAAGGACTCAAGCCCATGGACGTTTCTACTTGTTGACTGTTGACACGTTATTTCATCACTCTTTGAGAAAACATTTGCATTTATTAGCATCGTGGTGTTAATTTTTCCTCTCTAGCAAACGATATAAAATTTTGAAACGAGTGATTTTTTTTTAAAATTCGTCTCCCACGATCCATAGCCAGACAAAAAGGCTAGTATTATTATGTGACGTGGTCGAGTGTAACCTTTTTAATCTCAGCGTTTTTATCTCTTTTGCTTTATGATTTACAAAATATTATTTTTCAATCAAAATTAGGCTGCGATGGAACCACCTAACTAATAAAAGGCGTTGTCACGGTACTGATCACTATAAGATTAAGTTCCAGGATCGAATCCAGCAGTCCTGCAGTCCTGCATTCGAACCTCATATACTTAATAATGGGGCTTGTTTGTCCGAGTGTTGATATGACCTCTGTTGTTGCGAAACATTGTATAAAATTAAATTAAACAGAAAAATGGACAAAGTTGTTATTTCAGTTCAAGCATTCTACAAATCATGTCATCCAAGTTTGAAACTGCGTTAAATTCTTATTTGTAAGATAGAAAGTTCCGTAGATTTTCTACCTCTAGCAACAAATCATCATGTATTCAACACTGTTATTATTATTTTGTTGTTGTTGTTGTTACAAAAGTTTGAGTACCATAAAGCTGATGATTGAGAAATTTGGAAGTAAATGTTACGTTTCGACAGCTGACGGTGTTCCCATCTTCTAAAATAGAATGTTGTTCTTGCCTCTACTTCAAATAGTAAACATGTACAAAGCTAATGAAAGCCCGGGGGCGGAACGGGTCATTTAACACCCCGCGACTATTAATTATGTAGAAAGTAATTTAATTCTCCCATTCTACCCCGGAGCTGTTCAAACTATAAGCAATAATTATTGCCAGATCGAAAATGGAAGTGCGGTTAGTTAGGGGGTGTTGTTAAGTATTCGGTCTACCGCAACACGAAATTCCAGGAGAAATATGCCCGGATTATACAAGCCATTAGGTGGATTTAATCTCTGATGTATCCATTGGATTTACACTTTTAACAATGACAGTACTATAAACCGAGAGATAAATCGAACGCTATCGTCCGTACTAATTTTATACTATTGGCAAAATAGACCGAGATGAGGACCAACTAATTATTGAACTTCGATGCAGTTTGATTTTGAAAACAGACCTACTTTTTATTTATATGATACGTCCATTCCTACTATTTTAGCTTTCAAACGTGACCGATTAGGTTATTACACCATTCAAAAATATTTTTAGTTTATAATATTAAGCCAATTTACTTAACATCAAATTTTATTTCATAATTATTAATTCATTAGATAAAAAAGGTAGACAAACAGTTGAAAACCAAGATTATGTAATCTTTGCAATGGTTGAATAGGTTATTCTCCTAAATCATGTATTTTATAATTTTTAAGAAGGTTTTTCAGGTATTGACACAAATTTAAAAAAAATCACTAATGTTCTGTAAAAATGCAAGACGCTACTTTCATTTCTATTACTTACCGGAGGGTACTTTTTATTTAAAGTTGAGATCCATTCTCACCTCTATCTTGAACTAAACTTCATCTTCATGTATTTAATGCCAATTTACATGACAAAACAATTATGATTTCACTGGTAGGTAATAACGTACCACATTGCAAGCAGATCACTTTTTTCTTTAGATCAATCCTTCTTAAGACTACAAAGCATATCCCGACAAAACTGCCCCTGGTGGAATAACCATACGTATATTCCCTGCCTAGCAAGCCCCTAATTTCCTACAGTCCACTGCCATAAACATATTGACCCAGTAGCAACACCCAAAGGCGAAATCGCTCAACAGCAATTCTTTGCCTTTTTTATATCCTTATGTCTCAAGAAAAACATCTTCATTGAGGCTGGCGGAAAGTGAATCGCCCAGATCATAACGGAAACTATATCCTATCCATTTCCTTCCCATTCCAAAGACTACGACATATTAAATTTCTTCATACGTTCTCAGTACCTTGGGATTAACATCACCAAAAGACGAACATGGAATCTACATACAAGAATTCAATAATCAAGGACTGACTAGACGGTTAAAACACGCTGATGATTGCTAGACCAGCAATCCGAACTGACATGTTATAACAAATGCTTGATATCTGTCGTGTTTAGAGTGCCTTTACCTGCCACAATACACAAGAATGGCGCAATTACAGAAAAACAAACACTTTGAGCCCTGAAGATGATCTCAATAAAGATCGAAACGTTGGCACGATAAAGAAAATGTTTTTCTAAAACCTACGTCACACCAGACCGCAACTCACGATCTTCGGATAATCATTGACTAACGGTCACTACACACTATACATTCATACCATAACATTTCTTTTGTTTTAACAACATTTTTATAACAACGTAATCCTTTATTTCTAAGCATAACATCAGACATTATTATCAATAATCCTTCCAGTATATTAGTGGCAGTGGACTGGCGATCCATCGGGCAACGAGAGACTTACTCAAGAATGGTGGTCACTAGGCGATTCTTCACACATTATTTCTAGATTGTTTAATTTATTTTATTTCTAAATTGTTAGAAAAAAATTTAGTCACAAGGAGTATAATGCACTATGTAATACTAGTTGGTATTTACAAAACGAGCTAGATTAGACGACTAGTTAGTTAGCTAGCTAAAGCTTCGCTTTTTATATGTACTTTTTTTAAGTCTTGGCAAATTCTATTGAGCCAATTGTACAATTACTAGTTCAAAACATTTCCCAATTTGTTAAATATATTGCTGTGATTAGAAAACAAATACATTTTTTTTTACAATACATTGGTTACAACCAGAATAAAAAAATAATAAACTGTGATACTCAGTAACATTTGGCCAAATAGTTCAGAATATTATTCGTATTTTATAATAAATTGAATCACGATAATTTGATAAGTATCAACATCAAGAAGAATGATTAAATTAACATATCAATTTATAGGCAAAATCCTAGATGAGAAGGCTTAAGGGGACTGATATCCTGACAGACATTTCGCTCTCCTATTTCATTCAACTCACCTTGAATTGACTGATGAATATTCATCAATGATGTTGCCTAGACCAATCAAGTTGAAACCGAAAAATCGTCAAGTTTGATATTAATTTCACTTTCTATTTTTTCACTTTCCTACTTTATTTATCATACGAGATAATACCATTTGCGTAATATTTTATAAACAGGAATTTTAAAACTCAAATACGATTTATAACTATTAGTTTACCAAGTGGTATCTAATTCAACTAACATTTATGTAACTTTATCATTATTTTTCAAAAAAAAACAACATAAAATCGATACTCGTTATGTAGGCAAAAGCTAAATTATTATTTTTTTAAGCGCTCTGGCGCAAAAAAAACATAAATTTAGTGTGATTCAATACCGTGTATTCTCCACACAAACAATTTCTTGTTATACATTCATCTTTACCAGTTCTATCAAATGAAATTATGCCGGAGGAAGTTAGAGGATATTTGAATATAAGAGGATTTTAATCAATCTGTGAAGGACGTTGATGGGATTCTGTGGATAATTACTTCTCCAAAGGGAAGGCCACTGCGCAATAAAATGGTTTCAAAGTGAACCGATTCATGTATTATTCCAATTAACGTTGAATATAAACTAAATGACTAGTCAATTTTTCTCTATGATGTTTGTTCGGCCGAATACTCTGCTTCGCAGAAAAAGCAAAGCTTTGTTTATATTTTCCTTTTCACCTACGATGTAGGTTATTCGTCCGCCTCGCTAGATACGGTAATAAATTAGTTTTGTTTAAATTGCCTTGTTTCTGTTGAATTTTCTTAGCAAATGAGGGCATCGGGTCTACCTACGAATTTCGGAAGGCCGGCTCGGTTTGTACAAATTTACTCTACTGTGTTGGCACAGTGGGAATTCGGGAGGGAGTTGTCCCGTGTACAATTAACCTTAGCAATAATTGTAATTATTTGTAACAACAGTACGTACATAATTTAGATTTTAAGAATGAGAGAGAGAGAGAGAGAGAGAGAGAGAGAGAGAGAGAAAGAGAGAAATATGTAGATATACACACAAATAGGTAAATATGAATAATCTGGATCGCGGTATAGTATTGATGAAAAATCAAATTCAATCTTATTTGTCTAGCTTTAGACTAGTTTTTTTTTACAACAGAAACCCAACTTAAACATGTCTACAAATTGACGTGATTAAGTTTCGAATATATTATTTTAAACTTCGTTTTAACAATTCTTGTCGAAGAAATTTAATTTCATATATTCAAAATTTAATTATGTTAATTTATGTGGCGGTATATCAGTATTTAAAATAGGAAAACATATAGATAAAAATTAATAAAATATGCCGCATTAACATGGAATAAATTTGTTTTCCTTCTAATAAAACATTTCCCCCCTCCAACCGAATATAGGCCATTCATATTGCGTCTTGGCATTGATAGACGGTTTTCCTTCGAGAAGGAATTTATCAATTCCGAATTCTGGAAGGAAGACCTTGATCGGACAGCCACTATCCGAGTGGACGTTCGGTTTAAGCCCCGTCGAACTTAGTTAAGCCCTCTAATGGCTTACGGTATGACGTGACTCAGGCGAAAAACTGATCGCTCCTTGGCGCCACGCCCATGTCACCGTCAGCCGGCCGCATGACCCCACGAAACACCCCTGTAAAAACAAACCACCGAGCAGAAGGAATTTGAACAAGATAAATTGCCCTAACGACCTTCTGGCCGTGGCTATTCGCAGAGTAAGTAATTATTGACGACCTCATTAAAAAGTGCACTTTAACGATCGACTTACTCGGCAAACTTGAGTTAATCAGGCCAACCACGTGTTTTGTCCATTAACGAAAATTAAATATCGTTTATGGGAATAATTCAAATAAACCAATTCAAATTCAGCTATAATAACAAACGATGCTTCAAAATTTTAAAAAGGTTTGAATGGGAAAATTGCCGTTGCACAACAAAAAGAATTCAGTTTGCACGTTGCACCTCTGACATTGTATTGAGGTACTTATTATGCGTACTGCTATCCATCTCTGACATGCATTTGAAAAAGGAAGCCCACGCAGAAAGCATGTCTCCGTCTAAAATATACATACCTATATTCTGATAGGTTTGGAAGTTCTGCCTGACAAAGCAACAATTAATTGTATGTCGTTCCACAATGTTCTACATAGTTCCAAAAAAATTATATACTCTAAAATTGAAATGGTAGTTTTCTTACTTAACTAAACGTAAAAATTGTGAATCACATCATGTGAGTTGGTATCTTCCAATTTTGTTAAATACAGATATAACCAATCGGTAACATTTCAGTAATAATAAATTGAATATTAAAATAAGCCTAATTCTCGTCAAAATTAGCACTATTAATTGAGGTGTCATTTAATTCATTATTTCATTCATCGTGGAGCACTTAAGGAGCACATAAATGTTCTTTAAAACTAATAAAAACTATAATTATATGGATTGCGCAAATGGTTCATTACTTCTATAAAATATGTAAGATATGGCAAGAAACTCCTAGGTTTACAATAATATTTTCCCGCGTATTTAGTTTTATTTACAAAAATGTTAATAATGTGTGGTGTTTAATGACCTTTAGTTAATTATTATTCAGGAGATCATGAGACGCGGTCTGGTGTAACGTAGGCTTAGGTTTCAGAAAAGGTTTTCGTTGTCGTGTCAACGTTTCAATCTTTATTGAGATCATCTTCGGGACCTGGGATTTATAAACATTGTTTAAATTTTACAAATACATTTTTTACATCCTACAAGTATTTGTGAAATTTAAACAATGTTTATAAATCCCAGGTCCTGAAGATGATCTCAATAAAGATTGAAACGTTGATCCGATAAAGAAAATCTTTTTCTAAAACCTATATTATAAGGAACCGCATCTCGCTTTCTTCGAATAGTCAAAAGTTAACAATAATTTACCAGATAAACTTTGGCCAATTTTTGCATAAGCATTTTTAAAAGTTGTAGATAACTCGTTTAAAGACAATTTACTTGGTTTTTTTAATGGACTTTCAAGTTCACTGAAGCAAGAGGTGAGGGCATGGCAGTTTAGATTTGCCTTTTGCCCTGTTGGTACTACCCTACTACCTTCAGAGTGGCGTGTGATTTGGTTTTGCGTCGTCAGGGCGGAAATTACGAGTTCCTTTTCGACCTCTTTTTCTTTTCATGTCTCGTTTTTTTTTTCTTTTTTAAATAAGTTAAACGATTCTGTTCATGAGCCTGATCGACGCGTCATTGTCTTTGTGTAGGAAATATTCTTCAATTAACAATTTTATGAAGCGGAAAGATTTTTTGATAAGTATGGATAATGCAAATTCTATTATGTCCGAATGTTTTTTTAAATTTTGTTTATAACTTACAAAAAATGATGAAATTTCGGACGTATTGCTAGTCCTCTTTTAGAGATCACAAGACCTTTTTACCACTTGTATAATCTGCTTTAATTATCAATAAAACCGTTTGTGGTGTTGCCAGGCAAGCCTTGCCAGTCTGCTCAGTCGGAACGTATGCAAACAAACTGAAGGTTCTCTGCTGACTTTAGCAAGAAATGTTGTTAACCTTGGAGTAATGATGAATCGGTAGTTATGTTGCTTTCGGTCATCCTGGACGTTCTTTCCTTCCTAATTTCGCCTGAGCGAATCGTAAGAAACACAAATACAAGTTTACTGCGCACTGTAGTTATCAAGAAAGTTTGTAAATCTTGAAGTTTCTACGGCGACGATTTTGAAAGTCATCGTTTCTATTCATCGTGGTCACTCTTTGTTTGTTAGCTTGCGGTAGTTCGATCGTTTCCGATCATCCTGTTCACCCTTTCCTTTTTAGGTTACTGAGTCACGTCTTAAGTAACCAAACTTCAAGTTTTCTACTCATCAGATTTTACCAATATTTCTGTTTTTGAAACATTTTTGAGAAAAACCTGCGGTGTGGATAGTGATAAACCGTGCTGTTGCAGAATATCTGAGTAATATTTTTCTTTGCTAGTTTTGGGCTGTTAGATTAGATAGGGAAAAAAGCAAACAATTTGTTCATGACCCTACTGATTTCAACTAAACAGTTTTTAATGGCCTCATGAACTTTGCATATCTAGCCAGACTATTGTAATTATTTATTGTGTATTCGTTTTTTGGGGGGTGTCGTGAAAAAAGGGCCAGAGGCGACGACGGGAATCGAACCCGCGACCGCGGGGTCTACTAGTCTCTCACGCTAACCACTCGGCTACCGCGGCCCCAACTAAACAGTTCACAATGTAATAAAACAATTGTGGAGGGGGCGATGTCGGCCGCAACGGTTTAGGCGTTGACAGGGCGCTTGAACCTGTAAGGTAATGGTCCCGGGTTCGAATCCAGCGGTCCTGCGTTCGAATCCGACATACATACTTACAAAGGGGCTTTTTTTCAAAAACATTGGCACCCTGAGGGTAGTTCTTCTATCAAATCGCATCCGACCAAACATTAGGTATATCATCTATAATATTCTATGATCTTTTAATTTAATAAAACATTTATCATAATTTTTTCATTAAATAAATCAATTGTTGTCCTATTTCCTTTCCGAGTTCTGCGGGTTGAGAAGGCGGGGATCATTCCGGTGTAAAAATCCATTCAGCTTAAGCGTGTTTTGTCGTTTTAAATTTTGTTTCTTCGCATTCTCACTTTGGAAATAACACAAAATGCTGATCGAATGACAATTTCGTAAAATTAACGCTAAAGATGTTGAAAACGTGAAACACGATTTATAGAATAAAATATTGAGGGAGAATGAACGTAAACGACCAAACTAAAGAAAAATAACTATTTCATTTATTAGTATAATTTTACGCTCACGGCATTTTTTAATTTATGGTTTAGACGGCAACTCATATATGATATGGATCTATAGATCTATGGAATCTATAGATTTTCTTTATAAAGATTTTAGGCAGCTCTAGTCATTCCTTAGGCGACTTTAAGACCGAATAAGTCGATAAAGTCAATATGAACAATCTTCCAAAGACGAAGAATGATATAAAACTTTGGCTATCACCAGAGCAGGACGTGGGATTCGATGTGATGAGTCCGCGGTTCATTATTAAAAACTTTCAATATTTATAGTAAGCTTAAGTCAGGCGGTGAAAATAAAATTTAGTTATTAAAAAAAAACACTTGTCAAATTTGATAATAATAATAGCCTAATGGGAGGCTAACCACCGGCCCAACATCTAATACAGGACGCCGCAGAAAGGAACCGCTCACCTAATTTAATTTGCATACCACAGACGCCGGAGTAGGACTTAGATATAGGTAATTTTGTGCATTAGAAAATCTCGTTTAAAACGGAATGTCTTCCCTGTAGAAAAACAAGTCTGGCGGGTTTGGAAGATTACAAGAAGCGAGTCAGGCAATATTTTATCGCTTCAATGATAACTTTTCCACTGGAATCGGCAGAAACGAAAGGACAAAACATTCTACTCGCCTTACCATTTCTAAGATCAATTTTTAATTAAAAATCATCATAGTATTTAATAGAGACTGAAGTGATGAAAGATAACGTACCTTTCAATAATTTGATAATAATACTTAAAGGCAAAATTTTGACAAAGGACAAAATAAATTTTTGATTCTTATGAAAAAACAATAATAATATAAAATAGACAAGATATAAAATAATAGGGCGAATTATTTTACATACATCACCGTGAGGTATCAAAGTAATAAAATATAATAATAAGTATAAAAGGTACATTAGAACCCATTCAGGTTAAAAACAAATGACCCGAGTTTCATTTTAGAAGGTGTACAAATTAAAAAAAAGGCTTATTTTAATAGTGTATACATACATTTATCACGTAGTTACCAAACCACCAAAGCTTCATTATGATTTGTTCAGTAATATATTTGATGATACATTTCACGTATATATATATATATATATATATATATATATATATATATATATATATTATTTGTTAAGGGGACAATGTATCTAGCAAAAACGTACATTGTTGACTTAGCCGTAACCCGTTATTAAGCATAGCGTTCCGTTAAATCTGCGCATGCGCACTTCAATCAATTTAGCGTTACCGTTCTAGTTAATGTAATCAACGTACAGTTCACGACTCCTGAGCAGATAGACGAAGCATTAAATTATAAAGAAAACCTGTATACAAAATATTGTTGGCGACTCATCAAATCAAACCCAACACAACACCTACTACATTCAACAATATAATTTAATTAAAAGTAAACCACGAAATAATTATTCAAATTGTAAATCTAACCGTGGTTTCATCGTCATGTCTATAATATACAAATAATAATGTCTATATAAAGTACACACAAAATCTAATCTTAAAAAAAGATCAAAGGTACAAATAGTTTTCAGTTCAAAGAATACCTATAGACTGTAAAGCTCATCTGCTCCATTGGTGCTGTTCGCAAAAAGGTCGTACATACTCGTTTCACTGGCTCAACATTTAAAATGAAACGGTGTTACCGAATCCCTACTATTTTTTTTTTTTTGTGTAGACAATTTTTATAAGATCTGATATTTCTTCAAAATATCGTTTTTTTAAATCCATTCGATTTCGTGGTCCCATCGATCAAATACCTTTTTCAATTAATTAATCTTTTTGTAAAGTATTGGTTGAGATAAAAAAAAGAAAAATGGATCAATTGTGAAAAATGGCAAAAAGGAATGAAAATTCAAAAGGGGGATTTAGGGGTAAGCTGCTTTTTCCGAGTTGATCGAGGTAAAACAGGGATAATTCGAACCAATGTAGATTGAGAGGGAAAATTTGTGGCATGGGCGATCGCAGTCAAGATTGCTCTAATGGTAGAGCGGCGACGTATTTAGCCGAAGGTCGTGGGTTCGAATCCCGCGCGTGACACTGACGTTTTTTTTATCTCGACCAATACCTTACATAAACATTAGTTTATTGGTTTTAATTTTAACCTGCTTTTAACAAGTAGTCACAGTGTAAAAAAAGATAAATTATTGCTGGTCATAGTCTGTATGGTCATGTTGAAAAATATACTTTTTATATTAGATCTTACATTCTATACATATTCATATTATTTTCTTTTAATATTTCAGTTATACATAGGTTTATATATGTATATAAAAAAGAAAAGTTGTTATTTACAATGTGAGGTTTTCTCAAAATATACACTCGATGTATTTGATAGTATTTGATATAAGATAACCGACAGTGAACCGCCTTACTCTTTGTTTTGTACTGTTTTCTTACAACTTAGTACACACTAATCTATATATGTTTACCTATTATAATTGAACATATTAATTATTTTGTGTAGAGATTAGTACCGTTAATCGATAATTATTACTTACCGATAATTATTACAGACTGTACATAGTATAATGGATGTAAGGATTTAATTTTTATTTAATATATTAACTTTAAAAATAAGTATCTTTCTTTCTTAGTCCAGTTTATTACATTTGCTGTTTTTCCCCTCAATCAAAGACAACATTCATACATTGTATGTATGTTTACAGTAGCTATAACCGCTTTCTCTACGTAATCATGGAGAAAAGCGGACCTCGCACACAAGAACCGTATGGTGGAAATTCAAGGAAAAGTATGAATGCCCGGGAAGATAAATGGGCCTTGTCGGGCCCAGAGGAGCCAAGCGAAGAATTGCCCACCAACTTTGCAAGCGAGATTAAGTACGAATATAACCCTTAAAATGACAGGCGATGAAAGAATCCTGGTAGATATTGAGACCACCCGCAAATGAAATCGAAGCAAAATTAACTTATATAAATATATATACATCTACTTTACATTTATATATGTATGTAGATTATCTAACGGATAAATAATCTAAGCAGTCCCATGAACCTAGAAATGCAGGAGTTCAGGTATGTTTGCATTAAAATAAATAATTAATAAACGATATCGCAAAGCATGTTATTTATAAATTTTTATTTGCGTATTATGATGCAAACGTTATCTCTCTTCTACTTTTTTCCCTTATATTATTCCTTCTGTACATTATTTCCTTAAAAAGGTCTCTCCTTTTCTGTCTCTCACTCTCTCCCTATCTCACTCTATCTCGTTGTCTTTCTCTCTTTATCTCTCAGTCACTCTCTCTCTCTCTCTCTTTCTTCTCACTATCTCCTTCACTCTGTTTCAGGAGAACATTGAGGTGAATATGTAATCGTTAGAAATAGTTTGAATAGTAGTTTCAGTGACAAATGAAAATTCGTCTGTTTCTTTCTTTCAATTTCGTTTTATCTCTAATCTTTTATATATACTTATGATATCCTGATTTAATCAAATCTAAATACTTTCTGCAGACATCTTCTGATAAGATAAAATCGAGCTTTTGATAGAATTTATTAAATGTCAGAAGTTGTGGTACTTAGGGTAGCTAGTTGTGAATTCACACAGTTTTATCAAAATTTCACTTCCACTTCCGGCGTTGCGTGTTAAGCTTTGATTGTTCGACGAGATGCCTCAACTTGTTCAAAACTTTATAGAACTAAATATTTTATTAAATTTTTATTTTCTTGCTTTGTAAGATTATTTCTAATAAAAAATGTGGTTCCGTTGCTTATGTATTAGAAGCGTCTGTCATCAATACGAATTTCGTCCTCCTTTGGCCCAAAATCGTGACTTTCCCATGATGCGCGTTATTTTTTATTTGATCTGTCACACTGCCGAAAAATGAATGCACCTCTCCTACCAAGGATTCAATTCGAAAGCTTATTAAATGACACAGTTTTTCTGAAATTCACTAGTCAATAGTTTTTTCTTAGCGCAGTGAGTTTTTGATATTTTTTGAAGATTTCCTAATATTTAAATCCTACAGCGTTGTTCGAGCGAAACGGTTATCAGTTGGACGGCAAGGGTCCAGTAGATGACCCTTGTTTTTCACAATTTAATGGAGTTTATAAAACGACCTCGATTTTGATTAAATCCATCGATAACAGAGCAATTTTTTGTTATAGTGTCCCAGTTTTTGGCATTCTTATCCGTTTACAGTTTAATACTATAACTAGATTGATTGCATGTATCTGTGTTTTTTATTCTTTTTTCTTTTCTCTCTCCCTCTCCCTCTATCTATCTATCTCTCTCTCTATCTCGATCTCTGCGTGCGACGTTTTGGTTTTTCTCTCATCCTTTGTTATTAATTTCTTTTTAGATCATGTGCTGGTGAGAAAACGTTGAATGCATAAAAACTTTGAGATTTGTTTATCACTTACTGACGCTGAATATCGACAGTTTCTCAGGTTCCTCTTGAGGGCTACTAGGAGCTAGAAACATATTCCACATACATTCTTCTTAGTTTGGTCTAAAAATAACGGTAAATAATTATTTTTTAATTAAAATTTTATATTAGTGTCATATTACATAAAAAATATTGTAATTTTTCTGAAAAGCTATTCATATTATAAGTGGGATTTCAATATATATGATTGTATTATAATATAATAATATATTTACTAATTAATTAAAGTTTTTACTATTATTATAGTTATTATTGGTTTATTAATTGGTCAAGCGGACCAGGAAATTAGTGAATATATACTAATGATAACAGAATTAAATACATGCCGCGTGAAACTGCAGGTTTTAGGGTTAACGTAAATGTGCTGTGCTGGAAATTGTTAAAAAGGTTGATGTGATTTTTGCCGAGTTTTCCACATTTGTAACAGAAAGCGAGCATTTACCCACAATGCGATAAGGACTTGGAATTTTGTTTGTTTTATCTGCTGAAGAATAAACGTTGAAGCCGTAGATGTGGTGCCAAGAATGAATCTTTAATGACGGTCTTTTGGGAAATGAAACAAAACTTATATTGTTCTATTCAAATTCATTTCCCCAGGGGTTTCTCGCAACGCGTTCATTTGTGTTAATTACGGGGACTAAGACTGTCACGGGTGAGATGATTCGGTCGTCTTTAGCCGGCCATTTGTGGATGTTTTTGCGGTAATTTGCCGCCGCGTTAGTGCCCCGGCGGGATTTTTCTGTAAGGGCTGTAAAAAGAAAAACTCGCCTCAAACAACACCGTTTGCCAAAGCGGGAAAACAGATTTTCCACCGTTTACCGCGGAGGGTGCATTTATTTTTTATTTTAACCCTACTTTGCTCCATTTTGTACTCTCTCTCTCTCTTTCTGCCCCGAAATGTTCGCCCTCTGGATTTTCTTTGTCACAAATTTTACCGAAAGGTCATTATCTTTTCCTAAACTATTCATAAATATAACGCTTCTTCTTGCCCATTATTTCATAAATATCGTAGAATGTTTCCCCAAGGGCGATGTCACAGTTTGGTGATCAAACGGGAAATTATTCCCATCAATAATTCAGAGTTGTCTTAATTATCTCGAAGCAGAACGTGCAATAAAATACCGTACTAAATCGAATTGATCTGTCGAACAGGAATGATGCAGATTCTAACTGCAAAATTTACGATGTAAAAAATTAATTCGAATTGTGTTATCTTTATTTTTCAACGTCAGAACAATTAAAAGTAGAATAATACACGAATGAAGAAGGATGTATCGAAATGAGCTATACAATGGATGAAACAATTTTACTGAAAGATAGATCTTTTATGGCCAACGTTCCCCTTTTGTTGAGTAAAAACTAGAATACGACACAATGGAAATAATAACGGTTGTTTCCCCGTAACTAAGAAGACTTTAACATAGACTACCATCTAGATTTAACCAATTGTAAAAAATAAAAATAAATGAAATAATTTTCATTGTAGTAATTTATAATGAGACATTAGGAGTTTAATACATCTCAAACTAATTTAGCTGTAAACCGTGCAAGCCTATTTTTCGTCGATTATTTCATACTTCAAATTCAATTTGGGCATATAATAAACCACATTTCAATTTTCGTTTGATTTTCTAAATCTCCCACTTTTATCTACGTTAATTTGTACCTAGTTTTTACAAGAGATAACAGTATTTGTGAATAATCGTCTTCTTTCATTGTCGTGTATAACAATGGTACTATCATAACATGAGCTTCATTTTTGTTTATAGAATACTCTGTGGAAAATCGCCAATTCAAAATATTGCGTAAGTGGACAATAGTAACCTGCTCTTTATTCCTGCCACGCCAAATCATATTTTTTCCACACTGGTCACATTTTATCTTGTACTATATAATTATTCAGATTTCGAGAGATGCGGTCTGGTGTGATGTAGGCTTCATTTTGGGGTTTTGCCCTTATTGCATCTAATGTTCTCCAAACCTCCCAGAAAGGAGGTACAAAAAAAATTGTACCACCTTATATTCGCCAACTTACATCTACATCTACTTTTGGCCAAAATTTTAGAAAAGATCCTTCTTATAACAATCCTTTTAATGCTATATTTTCTAAATAATAGCCTCAATTTCGTTTTCGCAACCGACATTCAATTATCCGACAGTGACATCGCGTGGTAGACATCATTCCATGTTTGAACTTTAGCAGTACTGATCTGGGGCCTTTCTTGGCTGAAGCGTTTGATTGAGACATACGCGTCAACTACTTCACACAGATTTTTTCAATTCATTGAAGACACTTGGATCGTGGGTTTCCTCAAGGCAGCGTTTTTTGTCCTTGTACCGTATGAAGTATACAGCTGACATTCTATCTCATACAAAAATGTCAATCCGTTCGCAGACCACAGCAGTTCTTTCGAGTAGAAAAGATCCTGTTGGTCATGTTCAAACCTTCTTTTGTTTTTTGGTTCTTTACGAAAAGCATGAAATTAAATGAGGGAAAATCCACTCAACACTTACCACATCGTAGGAATAACGAATGATCTGCAACCCTACAAGCACGCCTTAAACAACCATATGTAGTAAAACGATACAAAATCTCCTCTTGATTTGGTACAGGATCCAGTTTTTCACTATTCAACAAATGACTACATAGCAACTCCTAACTAAAATAAACTCCATACTGTCAATGAACTTCAAAAAAATCTTTTTATCAGCATAAATCAATTCAGATAATTAACATTATTATGTAAGGTTTTGGTTGAAATGAAAAAGCTCTCTAACGAGATACGAACCCGTGACCTTCGGCTCAATACGCAGCTACTCTATCCACGACAAATGGTCTTCGGTTCGAATCCCGCTCGTGACTAACTAACGTTTTTATTTCAACCAAAACCTTACATAAAAATGTTAATTAATTGAATGAAGCCATTTGTTCAAACAGACCACTTCATTTATATCGTATTAAGTCCAGGTCGATGGCATACAGATTTGATTTGTAAATTATTATTCATATGACCTTTTAAATTAACTATCATAATTTCTTAGTCGTGATGCTTATTTTCCTCAAAAGGTCGACGAATGAACTATTTTCTTTTAATTGTATTTGTCTCAAATCGACTTTTAATGTCAAATTAATTGTATAAAATTTTTTTACAAAATAACTAAGGGAGTATTCTAGAAAGAAGAGTAAAAATATTTGTTGAAATAACCATTGCGCCTAAACAAAATGTAAAGTGCTTTCCAGGAGGCCTCATTGCATTGGATGTCACGTTAAATGCAAATTTGTTTATGACTGAAGTTGTTCATGTATTTTTTTTATTTATGAGACAGGGGCGTGAAGAAAATGCTCTTTTAACACTAATTTCTAAAGCGTTCGTAGATAAGAGAACTCAACTCGATTAAACATCTTTGTTGGATAACAATAAGTTGAAATTTTAAACTATGGTTCTACTAGAAAATTACATAGACGAAGCATTGCCAAATAACTAACTGGAGTCATATATCTTTTTCTAGAAGAAGGGCGTTCACATATTAGAAAAAAACGTTTATCTATAGCACAATGTATAACGCTAAAACCAGTAAGACCCTTACTTCCAGTTTATGATAGGTTTACCAATATTAAACCAATTCAAAAGCTTAACTTGACCTTTTTGATAAAGGGTAACATAATGGAGGCCAATAAAGGCTATACCATGGATTAATGATCTCCTTAATGGTACAGCTATAAATCATGAAAGGTCTTATTATTATGTTTTCTTCGTCCCGTAATTTTAAATCTGAAATATGAACTTAATTAAAATGTCGCACCCTCGAAACACCGATCCTGAGGGAGGGCCTAGACGACACCGTCATAATCACATTAAAAATCGCGTCGGGTATAAATTATTTACCAAGGCCCCCGACACGTTTGCACTTAACCATATATTGCGACGTGAATAAAATGAGACAGAAACCGCATAAAACGTGCCTTGAAAATAAAATATTTGAGTCGGTTTTCTAAAAGTAAAGAGTACGTTGTATACTTTCATTAGTCTGCATGTTTTGTCACTAGAAGTCACAGGATATCTAGACTTATGATTAACAAAAAATGAACTTGTTCATTGATATGCTGGCGCCAATGAAAAAGCTTACGCGACCCGAACGTAGTATCGCCCAAAGAGCGTTATTTACAAATAACACAAGCCATAATAGCTTCATTTACATCGTAGGGAACTGCTAATTAAACCGAGATGAGATGAGCCTGACAAGAGGATTCTAATAAGCGATACATTGAAGATGAGATTAAACCCGATTAAAGTCTCGTCAAGACCGTTTGTTGTAAAACACGAAACCAAACCCCAAACAGGTTTTAAAAATTGCCTTTCCAAATAGTACGCCCGTGCCTTTGCCAAATTGCCAAAACTAATGGGTTTTCGCTATTAAGTTCCAAAAGTAAAAAAATACCGCAAGCAAAGGCTAAATAGTACTAAGTGGTCAGAACTGGGTGAAACAAACATAAAACAGTTAGAAGGCTAATACAACAAAAATATTATTCTTTCTATGTAAGGTCTTGGTTCAGAGTAAAAAGTCAGTGTCACGAGCGGGATTCGAACTCACGACCCTCGGCTAAATACGCCTCTGCTCTACCATTTGAGAAATCTTGACTGTGATCGCCCATGCCACAAATTTTCCATCTCAATCTACAGCGGTTCGAATTATCCCTGTTTTTGTCATTTTCAATTTAATTTAATATGATCTTACACAGAAAGAATAATTAATTGAAAGACTTCGTCAATTGACCACTAAAACGTAATGAAAAATATTAATTTTTAACAATTGATTAGTGGCTATAATTAACATATTGTCCTTGGCGAATCAGAATATACGACATTCTAACATTTTATTTATGATATAAATAGATTTTGAACTTTTTAAATTAAGAAAAATTTGCAAGGTCAAAACATTTTTGTGACGAAAATAAGTATAAAAGCCAAGTTTGGGATAATTAAGCAGGATTGATGAAACGTTCACAAGGGTTTGGGAAGTGAGAAGTCTTTCTTATGTTCGATTCCTAATAAAGAAAAGGGGTAATTTTAACACAATGGTGGAACGCTAATAAAGCAAAAATCTTACTTTTTTAACTAATGATTAGTGATTATAATTAATATATTCTCCCTGGCGAATCAGAATGGATGACATTGCAGCATTTTATCTAGCACAAAATTGATTTTGAACTTTTGAAATTGTTGAATACAGAAAAATTTTGGAGGCTAAAAAATATTTGAATGACAAAAATATGCTGACATAAAAACCAAATTTTTGATAATTAAGCAAAGAAAAGCTGTGATTCTAACATAATGTGTTTACGAAGTTACACAAATTTTGATTGTTCTTATCAAGAAATAATTTAGAAGGCGAAGTTAAATTTCTGATAATAAAGCACCATTGATTTTCACATGACTTTAGGTGAAGCTACATCAACTTGGAAAGGTGGGAATTTCTTATTTTAGAAAATATACAGACAGGTGAATTTAAATTTGTTATAATAGAGCACGTTCCATTTTCACATAAGTTGAATATGAAGTATCACAAATTTACTGTAGACATGCTGGCAGAAAAATGATCGAAAAACACCGTTACTTATAACAAATGAGTTACACAAATTGGGAGGTGAGAATAAGTATTTGTGAATAAAATATGCTAAAAGACGATCACGATTTTTGATGATAAAACAGGATTGATTGACAATTTTTAAATATAAACTAATCTTTCACGTACTAAGAGCAAATTTAGGATCAGCCTAATCGAATTTTTGAATAAAACCAGTTAATTTAAAATGTCTCCATGTCAGTTACTGTCTGATATATAGATACAGAATACCAACATATTTTATTGAAGACTTAAAATTATTCGAACAATCGCAATCTTTGATTTTTTTATTTAACTGGTTTTGCTTTTGCTAAACTGTAGGAAAGAGCACTTAGCCTGAAATAAGAAATATATTAAATATATATTTATAATATATCGTATATAAACACTTTTCGTTTTGCTTTATAATTTTACCTCAAATCTATCATTGTTTCTCTCTTGTGGACGTCAGCCTGCAATGAGGAGGGAACCTACGTGAGTACTTGTAGAGAAAAACAAATATTCTAGTGTTGATGGACTTAGTTTGCATATTTATGCATATATTTATCCTATGTTCTTTGTTTTGATGTTAAGTATGTGTTGTTTTTGTTCAGTTTACTTACACTTTGGAAAGTTAACTGGAATTTAAGGAGGACTGTTTGATATTGCTACGGATAAAAATTTCAAAATGTTTAAACTACATCATCATCCGTTATCTATTATCCGAGCTGCTATCAGTTTCTAGATAGTTGAACAGAATATGTTGACTCGACCCTCGCTGCCGAAAAGTCCCGGCTTACTACATCGGCTGGGTAAGTCCCGAAATTTCCAGGTTAGGGAAATACTCTTGGGTCAAGTTTCCCTTGTGAGAAGTTGGCTCATTATGCTCTAGAAGCACAAAGAGACTTGAGGGCGCAATTGATTGCCGGATCGACACAAAAGCCCTCAATCTGCCCCCAGGGCCAAAAGGATTTATCGCATGTAACCAATAAGGGAGAAGGGAGAAGTACATTGTTGTGAGTGAAGCATTGTTTAGCAAGTGTCACTCTGTATAAGTTATGGGTTTAATTGAAGGTCGAAACACCTCTACCGAATACCCACACTAGCAAATAATTCAAAACTATTGTCTTTCCAAGAATCTCATATCTGATTGTGGAAGAGGGCTCTTGAGTACTTTTGTTAGTAGGAATCCATATAAAACACCCAACTCAGTTTCGTTCTAGATACACTTTATCATGGGTAGGAATTCTACTAATAAGCTTGGTACAAAACCAACTTACAGGAGGTAGAAAATAATTAATGTAACGTTCAGTTAACAATCACTTTTGAGACTATTCTTATAAAAAATTATGGTTGTTTTGTAACTCAAGCCTTCACAAAAGAAATATATTAAAATGCATAATAATATCTTTGGTACGTCATCACTTGACTGGTCAGCCTCCAGAAGATATCAAAGTAGATTGCGATTAATATTTATAATATATAAAAAAATATATATAAGCAATATTTTATATTTATTTATTGTAAGATCATCTCTGACCCAATGATCAGCGTATTTTATCTGTGACTTGAAATTCTTTCTATTATTTCTATCTGCTCTCTTTCATAAAAAAGGTATGAGTGAAAAAGTGAACATGCGGGTATTCAGTGAATCTGCCGAAACAAAGAGCGGGAATGGTGTCATCAAGACCGTCCGAAAAAATGTTGAACTACTATCTACGAAAACTTGAAACGAAAAAATTCCCTATTTTTGAAGACATTATATAACTGTAAGCAGTTTTGCACAGTCGTTATTCACTCTCGTAGGCGACACCCAGAAGCAAAGAGCGAGGATAGGCGGACCAGGATGATGAAGGCCTGACAAATGCTCGTCAATTCATGCGACCATATAAACTTTCATAAATTGACAATGATTTTTTTTTTTTTTTGGGGGGGGGTTAACAAATTATTGGTATATAACAGGTAGATAGTAGAAAATAGAATAGAACAGATAATTTTTGTGGTTTTACTTCTGGCCAGTTATCCGATTCTCAGACGTTCCTTCAATGCAACGTAGAATTTTGGACTAGAAGAATTGGATGGAAGGAGGGACTTTGGCTGAACCCCACGTTCCGTAAAATAAGTTCATGTCGGTACGATTTGTGAAGAGAAAAGTAAATATCGTCTATTAAATTCTTTTCATTTAAGTTTCGTACGGGGATTCCTTGGGTGATAGTTGGATGATGATTGTGATGGAACACTAGGAAGAGGGTTTAATCTTTCTTAAGCACTGCAACCTTCTGGCTCTTGAACTTTTCCTAGTTCCTGTGATCATTGTAATTGGCTCGATTCTTACGTTAAGAAATGTTGGGTCACTGATTGGCATTGCTATTCCTTTATTTGGGTTTATTTGGGATAATCATCTCCATAGAACGGATCAGTTCGAAGGTTATACGACTGGCAGTTTCTTCCTCCTCATTGTATAACCTTCAAATGAGTTGAACAAACTGAATTGCCTAGTGCTTCAAACTGGCACCTTTGGAGATCGTTCTCTTTTTTGACCCATTCTGAAATGGAAGAATATGCGTTTGATCATTTTATCTGCCTGTAAATCTACATACATAGATCCTATTCTGGTCAACTTGTCTGCTTTGCAATTACCCTGAATTCCTTTGTGTCCTGGACCCAAGATATTGCCAGGTATTTATGTTTTCGAAGGTATTGGAAATTGTGGATGCATTCACTGACAATTTTATATGAGACTTTTAATTGTTAACGATAGTCATTCCAGCTTGAAAGACCAAAGTTCCCTAATTGATTTATTTGATCGCTCATTATTCAGTTTTGTAAAATATGTACTTGAACCGATATCATCATATGTTTTGGAAAAGTATAGTCGGCGGAACAAAGAAAGTAAGTTGTGGGTAGTGGTTTTATTAGTCACGTTTCAAGGAGGCTGTAGGGAACGAACGACAAGGTCGGGATTGATGTATCGTTTGCAAATATGAACAGGGAAGTGTTGGGATGATTTCTTATGCCAGCATATTAATTAAAGGCTACGGCCAAGGATAAAACCTTGCAAAACTCCTGCCCGATAAGTTACCCAGAAATAACCGTCGGCAATTTAGGAGAATAGTAGTTAATGAGGAGGTTTTTTAATTTTTTTTAACTACAGGGGGAAAAAGATTCATAATATAAACTATAATCATTCAATTGTCTAAAATATGTTTTTTTAAAGTTGAACTGGTGTTGAAAATACTGCTCAAACTCACATAATAAGATCAAATGCCTTACAAATTTTACCAACGTCTTGAACGTTGAAAACCTTGCCAGGCATTTAGATAAGAGCGGTGCTGCTTCAAGTATGCCCGTTTCCTGTCCTACAAGTCGTGCTCGGGCTATAGCAATCCTATAGAATGGGGTTTTGTAACGAAGAAATTACGCCTCGGAAAAGGGTTATTTTCTGGCTCGGGAAGGCAAATTGCAAACTGTCTTTTCAAAAGCCCGTTCGAATTTTCAGAAATTGTTTCAAACATTAAACGGCCTGTCGTCATTGAATTAACAACGGCGCTCCGATAAACCTCGTATGAATGATAGAATTTAAACTCTGGCCAAGACCTGCTGAACAGGAAATATAAAATAGACTTTTTTTTTCATTTAACAGACAGAGAAAAATAAAATAAAATCATTACAAAGGATTACAGTTATGTTCGTTTTACCTCTTCGTTATACTATCCAGACTGAACGAAGAGTAATTGACGAGAAATGAAAAGGAGTTCTTATAAATAAACGACTTTTGCCGGTATTGAAATTCCTTGTTAAAACCGGCAACATTCCTGTCTCAGCATAAAATATTTACTTTCATTTAAAGAAGGTTCAGACTCAAATATCACAGAAAATAATTTAACATAAAACAGATAATACACACTTTTATTCCAATTTTGTTATAAGCCGTCAAATTGCAAATTTTATTACTCGAAAAAGCACTGTATAACATACAATTTAATACGTGTCCACTCTTACCACCTCTAATTGTCTGTTGGCAAACAGTTTTGAATTTGAAAACATTGGTCCGTTTCGGCCAATTTCCCATTTTCACTACGCTGTAAACTATCCGAATACCTTTGTTATGCAAATTCAGGATGTTGACGTTAAAGGGTGAAACGGGGTTCAGTTTCAGCATACGGATGCGACTGGATTTAATCGCCCCGGGGCGAACCGAATGCAGTCTGGACGCATGTTCGTTATTATCCGGGTTTCCTCAGGCGTAATTGTCATACGGACTGTCCTCCGATATGTTTCACCGATATGAAAATTACTCTCCGATTGAATATTATTCAATGAAATTGTTTAAAATTGGTTAAAGAATAAAGAGCTATATATTTTTTTTTTAGACGAATTCAAATAACCTAACCTGCTCAAAAATGAATAGGGATAGTTGTAATTGTTTTTATTACAAGGGTTCGCAACTGCAGAGGCCATATAAACCCTTGGGGTATCGGTGGTTTAAAAAAAAGCCTATCTGTAAGTATGTCCGGTTCGAATGCAGGGTTGCTGGATTCGAACCGGGGATCTTATTTTTGCGGTGATGAGTGCCCTGTCAACGCCTAGCGTTGGGCCACCGACGCTCCAATTTATTTTTAGTCTGTTAATTTTAAGTGAATGAACCGATATATTTTTGTAGTTGGATAGAATACAATAGAAAATACAAACCAAAAACAAATAAATATTATTTCCTCATTTTTAAGAACGGATTTGCCTAAGAATAGTAAGTATGAAGATTACTTATTTTGTAGAAAAACATTTTTCTCGTATTTTCTCAATTTTAATCCATTGTAGTCTCTTTATCCAAGGAAGACATCATCTTGAACCAGAAGTTCTTAATATTATTGTAAGAATGAATCATGGAGGTCACGGCAAATGGATATCGCAGCGGCGTTTCTCACAGCGAGGTCTCCCGGGTTTTAGCCCGATTCGGGGAGGTTGGAAGTGCCAGTGAAATGCTTGGTAGTGGATTTCAGCGAGTTACAGCTCTAAGCCAAGCCAGAAATATTGTCATTGCTGCAAGACGGAACCCTTTCCTTAGTGTCCGCCAGTTTCTAAATGAAGTACAAGATGTTTTGGAAGTTGGCCCCACATCGTATACCCCTTTGAGACCACCCAACAGCCCGCAGCAGCATGGTATCAGTGGCTTCAAGAGGGCATTAATTGGTATGTTGATATGTTTACTGATGGGTTGTGTTTCTGTGTATATAGTAATAGCATGCGCTGAAGAGTCTACCGAGAACAGGGGATGCGTACAATTCGCCAGTTCGTGCGCGATTAAGTGCACTTTGCAGGAGGCGGTGTAATGACCAAGGCTGGGATTTACACTGGATGACGAACTGGACTCCATATTGTTGAAAGCAACTTCACTTTAGTCCGTTATATCCAAGAATTTATCCAGGAATACATCCCTCAAAATAGGGATCTCATTGGCTGGGATTTTCGATTTTTGGGTGACAATACCAGACTTATTATTGGCAGAGCTGTTCATCTACGTTTAGAATTTCCAATCTGCTCCTTCCCTCATTGTCAGTAGGCCTCAATTCTGTTAAGCACATTTGGGATGCAATGCAGAAAATGAGTTTTGATCCTCATCCACGGCGAGTTCACCTGCATAAATTGAGTGCAGTGTTGCATACCTATGGAGTGACATTCCTTGTGGAATTAGTGGCAACTGTCCATAATAATTTCGCACTGATACTAAACTAAAAAACAACTGTTGTAGGAGATTCTATCTTTCAAGACAAAAGGTGAGTTTCCCCTTGTGTTTTGTCGGGTGATGATTTCTCGGCTAATCACTGAGGATGGTGAGGAACCGATACGCTTCTGACAGATAAAAACAACGATGATAGGCAAACTAATACAACCGAACGTCAACAATATTGTTATGCATTTGAATATTTTAACTTCTATCTTTTAGGGGGAAGAAAAACAAAACAAAATATTATTTAAAATCGATATCAATCAAGATATGAAAATAATAATTTCAATTGCCCAAAGATTTTGTACTATTCGTTTAGAAAGTTTGCATCCCACGTGGGGTTGTTTTAATATTTATGAGAAAGAGAGAGGATAGATAAATTAAGATGAAAGAGGAGAAGACAGTGAGAGTGAGGGAGTAGTGTAGAAAAGAAACCATGTAAATAAAATTAATGAGAAGAAAGGGGTGTACCAATTATTACTGCAGATTAATAGAATTAGGAAGAATCAGAATAACGATTTTTTTTAAAAAGCCTCGGTTCAGTAGTTAAACATTAAAATGAAATAATTTATACCTCTGGGATACCCGATTAAAAAGGGAAAATTAACGAGGGAACCAAATGTATATATTAATGTAATTTATAAATTTCGTTGGTTTTGTAGGGGCTGCTCATCCCCCTGGGGTTAATAGGAGGCCGAAACCACCTGGTGGCCGGTGCATTAGACCTTCCATTTCCAGTGGAGCTCGGGTCAAAGCGCAACCTCCCTTCCTACGCACACAACTCTGCCCCAGGCCTTTCCATTTGCCCCCAGCCGGAGTGTCATTAAAACTTGTGCCCTCCAACTTTTTAATTTGCCCGACGCAGGGGGTGGTTTTACGTCGAACTGTCCTCAAACGGCTTACCTTTAAAATGTTTTATAAGGGGTGACGGTTTTTTTCCCAGTTTTTTCGCAGACAAAGACATTACATTGATCTCTCTACAAGTATCTTTACGCATGCCTCTCATTACGAATAATGATAATAAAACATTTGGAAAAGTAGGAACGATTTAGAGGGGGAGGGAGGGAGGGAGAGAGAGAGA
>CM077099.1:4465774-4476001 GCA_039619505.1 Cimex hemipterus | reverse complement strand
GAGAGAGAGAGAGAGAGAGAGAGAGAGAGAGAGAGAGAGAGAGAGAGTGATTGGACTGTGGGTCAGTTTATTTTCTTGTCACTGGCCTGAGTAAATACGACCATAAGTACCTATATAAAATAAATTTTTGTAAATATTCGGTTTAATCGTATCCATATTATTTGTAAAATTGGGGGGGGGGGGTTGCATTTTTAACCATTGTAAACAGAATGTCGATTTGGTATGAACAACTTGTCAAAATATATCATCATTTTACGTCGGTTATTTATTAAGAAAGAACTGATATTTGCCGACAAAGCAATATTTGTACGGGAAGCGCTTTGCCAATTTCCGACGTCGCGTTAAGTTAACAATATCCACTTGCCAGACCTACTTGACTTTTGTAATCCAGCAAGGACAACTTACTTGTTGCCGATAAGGTCACGAAATAATTATTGAATGCAGAACTGACTGTCGTTCCGTGGGCATAAACAATTTAGATGTGTTTCTATGTCCACTTTGATAACCTGGCCGTGCGTGATACATTGAGTATGCCTGAAAATAGGACAAAAGGGAATTGTAAAATAATTTTTCTATATGACATGAATTTTCCGACATTTTAGATAGTACCCAATATTTGTAAAAAATGTACAATTGTATTATTGCTTTTTTTGCAAAATTACCTCTTCACTGAGAAAAGAAATACCACGTTATACTGTAAAACGGCATCGGCTATATTTTCAATAAATAACTATAGCTATTTAATATTACAATATAATTTTATAGTTACACTACGATTTGTATTTATTATATTTTCCCAGAAAAGGTAATAACATGAAACAATGCCGAGCTTTGTGAATGTTCAAATAAATTATAAACAAAAATTAATGTGTGGCGAATAGTGACCATTAATCGATAATTATTCAGAAATCTCTAAAGAAACATTTTCTTTATCGTGCCAACGTTTCGATCTTTACGGTGCATCAACTTCAGCTAGCTCTCAACGTGACAGACAAGAACGGCACAATTACACAAAAGACAAATACTTTGAGCCCTGAAGATGATCTCAATAAAGATCGAAACGTCGGCACGATAAAGAAAATGTTTTTCTGAAACCTACATCACACCAGACCGAATCTCACGATTTCTGAATAATTACAGAAAATTATTTATTCGTTCCATGTATGGTCTTGGTTGAGATAAAAAAATCACTGTCACGAGCGGGATTCGAACCCACGAGCATAGGGTAAAAACGCCGGTAATCTACCACTTGAGCCATCGTAGCGATCCAGTGGTAGAACAGCGACGCATTGTGCCGAGGGTCGTGGGTTCGAATCCCGCTCGTGTCACTGATTTTTTTTAATCTTAACTAAGACCTTTGATGGAAAGAATAGATAATTGAAGTATGTAAATTATTTATTCGTTCCATGTATGGTCTTGGTTGAGATAAAAAAATCACTGTCACGAGCGGGATTCGAACCCACGAGCATAGGGTAAAAACGCCGGTAATCTACATCGCACTTATCATGACAACTCAAATGGGAGAGTAGCGGCTCATTTAGTCGAAGAGAGAAAAAGGGAGAGAGAGAGAGAGAGAGAGAGAGAGAGAGAGAGAGAGAGACAGAGACAGACAGACAGACAAAAAGAGACGGGACGGAAATTGGGTAAAAAAAAGGAAAAGAGAGAGAGTGAGAGAGAAATATTTGATAAAATTTTCAAATAATTTTTCAAAAATTCCATTCACCAATATCCTTTGCCGCATCCAAAATAAACGCAAATTATTGTGTCGTGTATTTGAACCTATCGTATTGTGTGGACTTAAGCGATAACAAAAAATCGTTCTTCTATGTTTTATTTTATCGGCAGAAAGCGATTTTAAATATCTTCCACCTTTAGTATTGAGAAAACCGTCAGTGAATTCAGACAATGGCGTCTGATTCTAGAATCTCGAGTTTATTCTTTCCAATTTTCGTATTGAGTTTTCCACCCACCGGCCGGAAAATTCTGGTTAACGCTGATATAAAGCTGTCTTCAACTTTTCTCTCTCTCTCTCTCTCTCTCTCTCTCTCCCTCTCTGTGCGAGCACCCTCCACTGAGGTTGAGATAATTTGATGGATGGAATGGTAGGGTTGCGCCGGTACGAGAAGGAGGGCCCATATTTATCTTTCCTCTGACTCCACCCCTGATTTTATTTGGTTCCTTTTCTCTCTGGCCCTCCTCTTATGATGAAAGTTTTCAAACAAAACGCAAATTCCAGTTTTAGAGTTAAATTCCTTTAAGAAGATCCGCTCGGATATTAATAAAGATATTACCATTAAAATAATTTGCTCCTCCACCCACTCTCAAAAGAGGAACGTTTGAATTTCTTTAAAAGTTGAAACTGTGTAATAACTTTCGATGAGTAAACAATGGAAAGCTTTCAGTCACCGCTAACTTGCTGTATGGAAATGAATGGAGTCATCTTTTACTAAAGCCTCTTGTTATAAATTTTTCCTCTCCTATCCGGAGAAACTTTTTAAATTAGAATCATACCGCTCCTGCAGCTTTATCTCTTTATAGCTTTTACAAGGCCCCATTTTTATAGCACCCTCTGTTTTTTTTTCTATGGAAAAGTCTGGTCGTATTTCCCCGAGTTTAATTTTTACAAACTATTTTCACTTTAATTGACCCTTAGAACGAATGCGAAATTGCCCTCTATCACCAAATTAAAATAAGAAAAGGTTCTATAATATATATACCCTACTATTCAAAAATAAGTCATATACATATCATATGTACAATAAAATTTTGAATCCGAAATTTTCATTCAATAAAGATAAAAAAAAATGTATTTAATTTTTTGCTTAAATATCAATGCTACCCATTCCTTAAAATGTGCATGCGCATAAATGTAAATGTAAGGGAAAAAATCATGAAATTAATTATTATTAAATACATTACTTTTACTGGTCTGATTGACCAAATTATTGTTTCATTTAATTAACATTTTTACGTAAGTTTTTGGTTGATATGAAAAAAGCTAGTGTCACGAGCGGGATTCGAACTCACAATCTTCGGCACAATTCGCGCTGCTCTAACCACTTAAGCTGGACTGGTTGATGACTTCGACACCAATTAATTCTTATGTATGTGAAAGTGTTTGAATAACAAACTCAGCATATTGGAATAAATTGGTTTCACAGCTTTATAAAACTTGTATGAAACTTATTTTGTTTTCGAATTGATACACTTAGCGCGTGAGCAATTTTATAAGATGGAGGGATGGACAGGCAGACAGGCGGACAAAGAATGATGGAGAGGGGCAGAAGTGAGCGGCCAGTGTGAATTTCAAATGTTCGACCGATAGACGGTACACCATTAAAAGGGGGCATCAATCATTTTTTATGTACACCTGCCAGTCGAATTCACCATTAACGGTGAATCAATCATAGAGCTGATACAGTGTAAGAATGAAGAAGGCGAGGGAAATGCACTTTATGATCAATAAGGATACGGATATGGACGGTTGGACATGTTACACGCATCTTTTCTGACAACTGCTCAAGAAAAACGTTTTATACCAGCTCCATTCGATATCAAAACTATGTTTATCTACACGTAAATTTTAGAATATAAATGGTTCAGAATGCTTCAAAACAAGCGAAACCAAACGGATCTTTAACCAACTTTGATATTTCAGCAATAAACTGACTCAACAACTGCCAAGTCGTAACCAATAGTGGACTTTTTCAAGCATGCATTCAACTAGAGAATAATTGTTACAAAGATATTGCTCATTTAGCAGTCGAAAGTAAAAGGGAATCCGACGTCTTAAAAATCTTTTTTATGTGTTACATATTTCCATTTTAGCCTGGGGGCAGTTAAAATTATTTAAGTAAAAATATTTTATCTGATTGTTCGAATAACTGCCTAAAGATATCATTATTAATTTGATTTAGATGTCCCTCAGAAAGAACAATCTGGTGGGTGTAGGATGGATAGTGGTTTTTAGTTTCGTGTAGCTTTTCAAAAGCCAACATATAAAAGTATATTACCATATAAAAACCTTCTTACAAAACTAATAGTACTATTATTATTATACCAAAACAATGCATCACTTTACAGCAGTCGAATATCCGAGTTTATGCTTTTATATAGCTTCCTTCATACAGTGCAAATTCGTAATTATTCTTATATAAAGCACCTTACTATTTTTATAACTATTTACAATGGAACAATAAGTATAGGGGAGTGTATGGCCGCAACGGTTTAGACGTTGTCACGTCATTCATCCCAGTAAGGTAAAGGTCTCGGGTTCGAATCCAGCGGCCTCGCCTATATTGGCAGTTACGAACCCTCGTAAAAAGAAAACAAACATTACTAGTAAAAGGAAAAACAATTTAACTTAAATCGAAACAATTATAATAAGTTATTTACTTCAACTTCAGGTATTTTCTTTTACTTTTCGTTTTCAGGATTTTCTGTTACTTGATGCTGCCAATAGGTTTTACATTCAAACAGAAACTGAAAAGTTTTATTTAACTATGGTCCGAATCTCAACAGTTTTGGGATTATTCCCCTTTTTCTAATTTTTTAAGATTTCCCTTTTCTTCAAATAAACAATGATGACTCTAAAACTAATAGATTTTGGACAATTTCGTTGGTACCATTGAAATGTGATCAATACTGAACGTTGGCGAAATAAGCGTCTCAGTGGCTGTTTCATTGTTTATTTGAACCAAGGTCGTGAATTCTTAAAAAACTCAGAAAAAGGGGAATAATTCCGAAACTGTTGAGTTTTGGGCCATAGTTGATTATTATTTTTGGGTCCATTTTGAAGGTAATATCTACAGGTATGGTTTGTAGTTGCCGAACACTCTGTATAATTATCTTTAAATGTTAGAGAAAATTTAGTAATTTAGTATTAATAAAAACTAAGCCAACTAAGCATCCTACAAAACTATCAATATTAACCTGAATACCTGGTTAATAATTCCACCAGAATTCTCCAGAACGATTTTTCGTACTATTTTTTTTTTTTTTTTTTTAATAGAAACAATATTGACAAGGAAATAATTCAGGCCCATTTAGACGATAAAGCGGAACATTAATTACTCCTGGGATTGAATCGAGAGCAATTAATTTGTGGGGCCGTTGATAAGGGGCTCAAGCAGCTCTCGTTTCTAGTTAGATTGGAGAAGAAATAGAACGTTGAAAGCAAATATCTAAGCCTTTTAACCGGTCCCACGACCAGAACCGGCCTGTGCTCAAAAGCCGACCGGTTTTTATTTGTATTACCGACAGAAATAAACTTATTACCGGCTTGACTTTTTACCTGGACGAATGTCTTGCATAGGTGAAGATACGATTTACACAGAAAAAAATCGAAGCTACTTCGTGCCCTGCCTAACTGTAGAAATTACTTATAAGCAGCCGTTCTAAATTTGAACGAAATGTAATCCTCTTTGTTTTATGTTGGCATGATAAAGAAAACGTTTTTCAAAACGTACATCACACCAGACCGCATCTTACGACTTAAAAATAATCTTAATTTATTTTGTTTGTGTGAAACATTAGTCATTGTTATAAGAGTGTTCAAAGAATAGACACTACGTGAATATATTTTTATTGTCTACTGTTCGCTTTATTTATCTAAAACACCTTGAACTGAGCAATAATCATTGAAAATGATAAAGAATTAGGTCAGGCACGTCTCAAGTGACCTTTATTATTGTTTCAACTCTTTTCTTTTCTTGCTTGCTTTTCTTGAATGTACGACTAATTTAAAAAAAGGTATAACTACGAATATTCAATTAAGATGTATTTTCAGGCAGCAATTATAAGCTATTATCAGAAGGTACCTTTTGATGTGTTAAATTAATTTCAGTTCCGATTATAAATACACGTTCAAAATTAACAAGTAAAACAGTAGTTTTGTGTAATAGTTTTGTGCAGTTGGTCAATAGTACAAATATTCATAAATAATTTATTGACCCAAAGGCTCACTAAATCGATTTTAATTACTTTGCGTTTATAAAAATTCAAAACTGATACTAATTAATAATCCATGTCCTTCAGCTACCAATAAACAAGAAAGTTAAGAAAAAGTTTTAATTTAAGCCACCAGAAAACATCGATCTTTATTGAGATCATCTTCAGGGCTTGGGATTTATAAACATCATTGTCTAAATTTAAGAAATACATGTAGGAAAAAAGTGAATTTATAAAATGCAAAATATGTTTTTTATATTCAATCAAAATATTTCTACTCTCTCAGTGTTTATCTTCTGTGTAATAGAAAACCGAGAATGTAACTGTGAAAATAAACAGGTCATGTCTTCTAGCTATATATAGGCTTTTGTCGTCCTTCCCGAACCCAAATCAATTCATATCTTCTCGTAGAGTTTATTTATTACTAATATTAAACGTTTTAGGCGTTGACGTTCTAATTGAAAGGTAAAGGTCCCGGGTTCGAATTCAGCGGCCCAGCGTTCGAATCCGACATACATATTTACAAAGGTTTTTTTTTTCAAAAACACCTGCACTCTGAGGGTTTAAATGACCTCTGTTGTTGCGAACCCTCGTAAAAATTATATATGAATATCACTTCAATATCGTTATATAATTGTTATCTTTATTTTAATTTTTAATTAAACAATATGACATTAGTACAATTTTAAAGGAAAGAAAACATTTAATTTAATTTTTAAACACAAAAAATTTCTCGTCAAGTTTTCGAGGGCATTATTGCAATACACATGGTTAACAGATAAGGATATCTACTCACTATATTAAAGCATACGGTTTTAAACTTCGTCAAGCTGTAAGTAGGTGGTGAGTCAAGATCTAGAAACAGTCTATTTTATATCGGAATTGTGAATAATCCTCACTATAAAACCTCTCGGTGCGAGTAGTTCTATTCACCATTTCATCATACGTCCGTTTGTTTTATCTCTCGCCAGTTCTTTTCCTGGCGAGGGTCAAATGTAATGGAATTAGGTTCTTGTTTTATAGCATTGTAAAGTGTCCAAGTTAAACGGTTAAAATGGTAATCGTGTTAAAACCTTTCGCCTATTCAAGTTCCCTTCGTCGCTCCTAAAGAAAAACTTTAAGAACTTTTCTATTTGAGACACAAATATTGAGTTAGTAAATTGAAACGTTTCTAATTAATTCATGACTAAAACATGGAAAGTTTACCTGACTTGAACCTTCCTGAAGCTAGCTTAACTATTTCCTTTTGAATAATCACGTTAGTAGATGTCAAAAAGTCTTTTCGCGTAAATGTGATTAGAACGAAAAAGAAAGTAAAAACTAATAGAAAATTAAGTTATCAGCTTCTGTTTTGAAAAAAAAAACAAAAAAAAAACAATGATAAGTCATTTTCTTACTACTTGCTGTTTGTATAAATTGACAATGTGATAAACAACCATTTTTTGTTTTTCTTGTCGAATGTCGTTTTTTCTATATTTTATTTTACTTGAGGAATATTTAGTATATCTAATATAATTCATATTTATAATAAGCTTTTGAAAAACGTAAACGAATATTTATATAGTTTTTCTCAATTGATTTTAAAAATACCTATTCTACGGAGTACTTATAGAGTTTGTGAGTCTATGAATTTTTTAAAAATCGACAAATCGTTGACAAAAGGATTTCGATATTATAATTATATACAAACTAAATAGAATCAATAAAATGTGTGGTTTCTAGTACGAAATTAACAAAAAAAAATTTTGTTTTTCCTTCGGATAATGAAAGTATAACTTGTTTTTCATTGTTGAACGCACACCTAACATTCAATTCGTAAATTATTAAGTTCATAAATTTTAATTGTGGATGCTGTTTAGGTGCTGACGCTGAAATTTAAGGTCCCTCAGGATTTTTATATATTTGTTTTGAAAAATTCCATACAATACGTAAATGTAATAAATTATTTTTAGGGTATAGCTGTTGTGTTTATTACTACTTCATACTTATTACTTTATTAATATTTTTGTTTCCTCTTTGTCCCTCTCTCTATCTCGCTCTCTCTCTCTCTCTCTCTCTCTCTCTCTCTCTCTCTCTCTCTCTCTCTCTCTCTTTCTCGCGCTCTCTCTCTCTCTCTATCTCTCTCTCACACACACACTCTCTCTCTCTCACTCTCTCTCTTTCTATCTCTCTCTTTCTCTCTCTCTCTCTCTCTCTCTCTTTCTCTCTTTCTCTCTCTCTCACTCTCTCACTCACTCCCCCCTCTCTCTATGTATATATTTATCCTTCCTACATTATATATATATATATATATATATATGTATGTATATATATAAACGTCTTCTTGTACGTATTAGTTTTCTAGTTGGCTAGGTGGTTCTACACACAAATTTGTTTATGGAGTTATTATTATTTTCATTTTTATTGTTTTTATGAATTTTCTCAAGAGCACATGTGATATTAACCCATATGGTACAGGTGTTTTAGAAAAAAAAAGAGTATTTGTAAGTACGTCGGGTTTGAATGCACACCGTTGGATTAATCTCGGAAGCTTTGTTTACTTTACCCTGTGTTATATAAAGCGCGTGACAAGCCTAAACCGTTGTGGCCACCGATGGCCCGTTAGGTATTACTATTTATTATTCTTTTTATGTAAGGTCTTGGTTGAGATAAAAACGTCAATGTCACGATTGGGATTCGAAACCACCACCTTCGGCTAAATACGCCGCTACTCTACCACTTGAGCTATCGTAGCGATCCAGTGGTAGAACAGCGACGCATTGAGCCGAGGGTCGTGGGTTCGAATCCCGCTCGTGTCACTGATTTTTTTTATCTTAACTAAGACCTTTGATGGAAAGAATAGTTAATTGAAGTATGTAGTTTGATATAAGTAAATATGTAGACCACAAAACTAAAACGTAAATGGACTGTTATTTAACTTTGTCTGGAAAGCTCCATAAAATAGAATACCTGAGACCATTTATCAAATTGTTTACACATAATAATTGCATGGCGACCAAAGCTTAGTATTCGTATTTTTTCCAAATTGGATAAGCAAATGTTTGACAACCTTACTTAATATTTATTTTATTACTGATATTTCATTTTTTAGCGTTCCTTTTTCCTTTGAGGTTCTTTTTGCTTTAGCTTGGGGTAAGTGGCATTTTATATTTCTTGAACTTTTCTGCCATTATAGAAAGATCAAGTTTAGGGGTTTCAAGAGTTCAAGCTTTCTGTTTTAAATTAGTTTGAAAAGATAAATTAATTTATTTTAAACATGTATGCGTAATTAAGTAAGTTGAAATAAGGTTCATGGTAATCCCATTACAGATTATTTTTGTTTTTGTCATTTCATAAAGTGGAGAAAATGATTAAAGCCACCCAACAAGGAGGAGGATGAAAGTAAATTGATTTATGCTTGTAGAATGACGCAGGCCATTTAACTCGATTTTACCGAGCTGTAAAAAATTTAAAGCCGTTACCCGCTCCAGAGTTTACAAACAGGTAATTGTCAGCGTTGACGGCGGTTTGAAAAAAAAAAAAAAAAAACCGAAGAAAAAAGGGAATCAACCGGGATGAACCCTGGTATTGTCCATTGAAGCCGTTAACGCACAACCTTTCCCGTGACACCTAAGGGGATTAATCACACGGAGATTAATGAGTCAATGTTTGTCTTCCGTAGAGATAAAATTCCATCCCGGAACCGACATTTGCCATTCATGATCTTGTTCATTGCTGGATCGGGTCAGAACAATCCCCTATTTAAACGTTCAATGATGAAAAAAGTCATCCGTTGACAACGGACAACAATACAATAGACAATTAATATAATCCGTGCTATTGAAGATAAAGAATTCAGGATTGGTGAAAAAAATGAGGTTTAACAGCTGCATTTTTCTTTTTCTAATGTTAGGTTGTGATCGATGGTTTGTCTGTTAATACTCATAATTAATAAGAAAAACAAAATTATGTCATACTGACTACATGTGTAGTATGTATTAGATAGAATTATATTATTCCATTGTATTTAGTGGTCTATTGACAAATTTAGTTCTTTCAAATTATTAATCTTTTTATTTAAGATTTCAGCGTGGATCGAAATCACTATAGCTCGAGTGGCAGAGCGCAGCAGCGTATTTAGCGGAAGGTCGTGGGTTCGAATCCCGCTCGTGGCGCTAGCTTCTTTATTTCAATCAAAACATTGAATAAAAAAATTATTAGAGAAATGTGCTGTAAAATATAAATCCCTCTCTCTCTCTCTCTCTCTCTCTCTCTCTCTCTCTCTCTCTCTCTCTCTGT
>CM077099.1:4369623-4465374 GCA_039619505.1 Cimex hemipterus | reverse complement strand
TATATATATATATATATATATATATAAACAACAGAAAATTTCCCGCCTTCCCTGACTTATTGGACGGACAAGAACTAAACAAAAAACGGTGAAAGTTGGAAATGAATGAAATTTATTGGAGTGAGGTTGGAATTTCAAAAGGTAGTAGGTATGGATAAAATTGGAGCAAATAAAGGGTGATTTTGTACAGGAAATGATACAGAAGAATAGGAAAGAGGCTAGTGTATAGAAGACTAATGTATGAATAGATTTTAATACATATAAGATCCATATCCATCTGAACATAGATAGATATTTTTAGAACCGACGCAATTGACGACAAATCAGAAAGAAAGCCAGAGGTACAAGTAAGTTGAGTATTTAAGTAAAGATTTGATTTAATTTTACAAGAGGTTCAGCGAGGCTCTCATTAATGGAAATGAGGCTGAAATCATTGGGAGAGGAGGTATTAAGGACTTTATTTAGAGGTTTGTTTTCATGATTTCGGGAAAAGAGGATTTAGTAAGGAAATGTTGAGGAAGGTTAGTTGAAAGACAGTCCTTGAATAGCTTTACTAATATCCAGTCTATACCATCTGCGTAGGAGTTATGCTCATGATGGTATCTATTAATGTATTGAGTGAGTTATCAGCAAAGTATAAACGATGAGGCTTGTATGGAAGGACATTATAAAGGCCAGGGGAATGTGAAGAGTGAACAAAATTGGCAGTAAAACGCTGGGCGAATTGAGGAGCTTGAGGTGACGTAGAAAATTCCAGTTGGCTTTTATGTTAAAGGAAGAAAGAAAATCGTCATGTAAATAATGGGATTGGGCCAGTCGACGCTTAGATTAAGCCAGATTCCGAAGACGAGATGATCATCAGAGTGACCTGTGCGTCTGGAGCTTCTTGGTCTTTACGCCTTTCCTTAAAATATGTCGTCCGTTAGCCAGGGTGCTGGTGAGCGGAGAAATATATGAGTACCGGTCAACGAGAGAATGAAAAAAATGTTTCGGGTTAGTGAGATTTTTGGTTGTATACAATCACCGCAGTTATCAATATTTGTTTTTCCATCCTTTATGATAGCGTGCAGACTAAATGTATTTGGCCTCGAGCGCTAGAATGAAAAGATTGACCCAGAATCGTTTGAACAGCATAAAAGACCTTAATCATAAGATGCTGAAAAAATGTGAGAAAAGATGAATATACACGTGTGAATAAGAAAGAAGTGTTGACAAGCGACACATGTTGAAAAATGTGGTTGTGAAACATAGAATAATAGAAACTTAACAATAAGGCAACGTGGCAGTAAAAGAAAGATCGCACGAATCATCGTGCATGCAATGAATACATATTGCATTACATATTTCTGAGTGAAAATTATAGTGAAAAAACCACGGCTAACATTTTATTTAATAGAGCGTAAATTTTTAACGGGAAGTAACGTATATACATTTTCTTTCTAAGAGGTACATAAGAGTATGATTAAGTATGAGTATTGTAGTACAAATATGCTGTATGGAAAATATTAAGAAAATAAATCCCTGTCTATAAACATTATCCAAATAATTTTTTCCTTATCCAAGCTCATTAAAACAATTATAATAAAATATAACAGTTTGGTTCTACAATGATAATCAATAAAAACTTGAACCTAAGATTATATTTTTATCTGTAAAATTAGTTTCTCCTCAGACATCTTAGGGAATATCCCAATGTGTTATTTATTCGAAGGATGATAAACCAAAATATTGACGTAAAATATCTTCAAAAAAGGAAAAATGAGAATATTCTCGTTCACCACATCGGCCATCAAACAACACTGATTTGACTACATCATTTATCATCTGATCTCAACTATCGGATGACATGGGCATACTTTTTAAGAAGCCTCAGGGTCTGTTGATCACCACCAAAGAAAACAAAGGCCCTAGGACAAAACTCTAATAAAAAACACCAAAATTTGTTTATTTTTTTAAAGCGACACTAGATCATAAATTGAAATGTAAGCCCGAACTTTTATTAACGATTAGCGGGACTGTGTACGATTCACTGGTGTAAATTTTTTAGATTAACACGAACTTTTTAATTACTTGTATGCTGATTCTTATATTGGAATAAACGGGGATTCAAAATGGGACGTTTGTAGCAAGGGCGATCGAAGTCACGGTAGTTCAGGTGGTAGAGCAGCGCGGTGTATTTAGCCCAAAGTCGCGGGTTCGAATCCCGCCTATGACACAAATGTTTTATTTCGAAAAAATTGTGTATAATTAATTGAGTAATTATAAAATTAAAATAAACTCAAAAGTAATTTAAAAGATATAAAAAAATATATATGATCAGATCAATCAATGATTCCTATTGTTAACAAAATCATAAAACCAGCAAAGTTTTGACCTGAAGTTTTTTAGTTGTACAAAATTATATACATGCGTATATTGTGGTTGTAGGTCATCACATGTTTAATAAATCGTGTGATTCATCCTTTTTAGATGATCAATTACTATCGGACGATGACTGGCCAGTTCGGGGACAATAACGTTCAGATTTCCACTATCAGACTAAAAAGAACAACTAGATATCCATTACACATTAATTATAATCAATGATAAAATATATTTAACAGTACTTATAACCGTAAAATTATTTTCACTACGTAACATATAAATTTGAAGATCTACAACAGTTGCTTTCAATTTCAAGAAATATAGTTTTAGTTTGTGAATGTCGAAAGCTTCTCTGATAAAACTGGTTACCGTTCTCGGACAGGAAATGCTAATTCGTACCCCTTCCCCTCTTCCCTTGATCACGTGGTGTTGAATTAGATACGGCCATAGGACATGGGTGAGTTAGCACCTGCAGTTCCGAACAGTTACCAAGCACATCCCAAGTTTCAAAACCGCACCGAGCCCTCCTCCCTAAGTCGTTCCAAGTTCCAAATAGGCCTAAACTACGGCTATTGAACTGTCCCCGTTAACGATCAAAGCGTAAATCAAAATTTAAACAAACGTTATCATTGGGCGGAAACAAGGCGTTTTCGCTTTAATTGCCTTTCCTATTGAAAATATCTGTGTTTATTGGACGGCGTGATGGCATTCATTCGATTCCAATTAATTAGCAGAACGCAGAAATCTTGATTAGTTGGTATCGGAGTTATCGTTGAAATGGGAGAGAAAAAATCAGCGATGATATGACATCTCCCAATCATAAATAAGCCCATCCAAATCATCATGAAGTATTAAATAATAGATTATTATAATCTCTTTCTCATTACTAAAATAGATAGATACTATTCCGTAGACATTAACACAGAACACTATTTCAAATTTTTCTCTTTGTTAAACGTTCGTTTCCCTGTCAATTTCTCCATTCTCTCTCTCATCTTTAATAATTATCTCCCTTTTTTGCTTTCTGTTTCATTTATCCACATTTTTATTCTGGTTTTATCATCTACCATTCTTCTTTGTTTCACTCTCTTTCTCTCTGCCATTGTGTTTCACTATCTCTGTCCCTCGTTTACTTTCTTTCTCTCTCTTATTACCTCTGAGATAGAGTTCCTTTATGTTAATAAATTTTCCAACCGACTCTAGGCTAGACTCTCGATACTTTTCCCTTATTTTTCTTTTGAATTATCAATATGTTCAATATCCTATCTCTCTCCTCCTGTTTCTCTTTTGCCCTCGCTCACTTTGCATTTTTCACTTTCTTTGTTTTTCTAACACACACTTTCTTAGTCTATTTCAGCCAATTTGTCGATCGATCTTAATTTTTGTAAAATAATTATTAAAGTTTGTCAGTAAACTTCGTCAGTTTGCTCGATTTTTGCTATTATTACCATTAATAATTTTCTAATTCTCTCTCTCTCTCTCTCTCTCTCTCTCTCTCTCTCTCTCTCTCTCTCTCTCTCTCTCTCCCTCACTCACACACACACACACACACACACACACACACACACACACACACACACGCACGCACGCACGCACGCACACACACACAAATCTGTTTTCTCCCTCTTTATTTCACACGGTCTCACATAAAAAAAAACCCTCGCCTCACGGATATTATTCGTGTACCTTCAATATCTCTTTAACAGTATTCACTTTCTCTTTCCCTCCGCCGCAAAAATCTTTTCAGATAAACCAGAACACTTAAAAATGTACTTAAGCCGTGATAAAACGGAGTTGATGCTATCGTCCAAGAGAAAATTTCCGCCTTACCTCGGCCGCTGCTTGTCGTAAGAATGTTCTCCTACTTTCTTCTAATGAAATTCCCGCAATTCATTTCCAAGAGGAAGAGCCGGTCGGTCGGCTCTGTTATAACTTGTTAGCACATAAACACGGTTGGTAATTGTTTAAACAAATAACCGTGAGAGGATCGAAGGCCAAGTAGGCCAAGTGGTAGAAAGGGACTGAAAATCGATTGCAGTTAAAAAAAAAAAACAGTTACCGAACCGGGTCGAGACACTTGAGACATCGAGAATGCACGTAGTGAATGTTACCTGTTGTACTCAGTATAAATCTTAAATATTAAATATTTTCTATTTTATGCGTTAATCGTGTTTCATTTCGCCGTTTTCATAGGTGGATTTAGTTTTATGAGGTTATCTGTTTATATTAGCCATTAAGATAACAAATATATAGAAGAAACACATTACAAAAAATGTGTACTTCCATTTAACGACTATAAGATGGAAAACTAACAAAACATATCCTGTACTTTATTGTCCTACAGTGAGTATTATATTTCAAGAAATATTTTTATTTCAGACAGAGTGCTATATTGTTTCTGTCCAAGCTCTAATAGACGTTGGAGCAAATTGTAGTTCTCCATTTCTTCAAACTTTACCGAAATAAAAGGATGTTTCTTGGCAATGTTTCCGAGGTGTATTTGCCTTCGAGCCTGTATTTCGTCGCGAGAATACCAACATTTAGCAAATTGGGGTTGAGTTTCCTTCATGCGTAATAGATTGAAGCTTGAAGCTCTTAAAACTAAGAAGGTATTTTTAAATTTTATGACCTGTCAAAACTTGTAATTTTTGTATACAACAAAGCCCTCGAGCGAATATAGTTTTTTATTTTAGTTTTAATAATCCATAAATATTCGTTATATTATTTAACTGAAGTATAGATTTTTAATCATAAGAGGATATCGTTTATGTATTCAATGTAAGAAAACTTTGATCCATGGATTTAAGAATTTATATTGATAGCTACTGTCAAAAAAAAAGATAAAATATTTCGTTATCTTATCGATAAAATATAGATATTTTTGTATTACCTGTTATCGAAATCCATTACTAGTGAAACCCCAATGAAAAACTACAGTTACCACCATGAAAACATCTGTATAAAATACGATAATTATAGTAAGAAAATAAAACCAAATTCTACTTTTTCAAGAGAGTAAGAAAATTGAAAATGATAGATATATTGCCAAAATTATAAAAATATACCGTTATTGCCAAATTTCGCCTTCTAACTGATATCGATTGGCTGATACAATAAAAAACCAATAAAAGGTACTGCTGTCATATTTTTTGGGGGTAGGTGAGCGTAGTAAAAAATCTGAATATCATCTCGATGTTTAGGATTGTTTATCGATGGAAATTACGGTGGCCACATGGATACTGTGAAATATAGCCTATATCTACGAACGATAATTCACTCTAGTAATCAAACTAGTAAAAGGAAACCAACCAAGTTACTGTAATTCCATCTGCCATTGAACATTCATAATATGTAACAAAAATTTGATGTAGTTCAACTGAATTTAAATCTAAATGTTTAATAAAATTTAATAAATTTCTTTTATCACACACGTAAATGAAAAAGGAATGGAAATGATTAAGAAATGTCCGAATGTTAAAATCTGACATAACAAAAATACAATTTATAACAATAACACATGGGTGGTCGCAACGGTTAAAGCATTGACAAGGTTCTCATCCCTGTAAAAGTAAGGCCCCGGGTTCGAATCCAGCGGCCCTGCATTCGAACCGGACATGCTTACAGATAGATTTAAAAAAAAAAACACCGGCACACCTTATTTGATTGGACCTCTGCAGATCTGAACCCCCGTAAATACCAACATAAAATAAATACAAATATCTGGTTCACGAGAAGACTGGCAAAAATGAAAATTTACGTGTCTCGGTGTAGGGTCAGAAATTAAACTCACCCTGTATGTCGTAATTATTTCCTCATTTTTAGTTGTTAATGTTTCGAAAGTAGTTGTATTTTACAGTAATATATTGACACGTTTAAGAAACTGTGATGCTATTTTAAATTAAAATGGATAGGTGAAGTAGCTATTACCCAAGTTAAAAGCACAGTTGTAGATAGATAAAAGTAGATAATCAAGCCACGCTAAAAAAAACAAGAATATACGTTTGCATTTGATTCGTTAAAAACATAATGTCTTTAAAAAAATAAAACTATAATTGCGTGTAATATAATTTGATCTACTGTTAAACACGAAGAAGACTGGCTAGTATAAAGATGATTAAGTTTGTTTCTTTTAAATATTTACAGGGTCTACTTTTATTTAATGATATGAAATAATAACCGAAAAAGAGAGGGTGAGGGATTTTAAGTCTGAGTTGTTAAATAAAGAAATAATAGCCTGGGCTTTGCGCGATCCCCCGGGTGTCGACGTGCCCCGGAGAGGACAGACACAGAGAAAGACCCCCATCCCTTCGTCAATAAAATATGTAATCTTGGCACGCGAGCTCTTACATGCCACACTCCTAAATATTCCACGATCCGCCCCTTTCCGCTCATTTCCTGAGCCGATGGAGAGAAAAAAAAATTTTTTCCACTGTCTTGATTGATTATGTAAATGTCACGAAATCTCGTGACTCCACGACAGGCACAAATCGACGTTCCACGTTGACACCCGGGCTTGTTTTCTTTTTATCTGTGTTTGTTCTTTAATCGTCATTTACGTTTTGGGTTGTACACATTATTGATCGCTGTCGCATGTCAGATTGAACGAAACAGTTGTAATTAAATTTTAATATAAAAACGACGCACAATTACACAGAAAACAAACACTTTGAGTGAGTAGAAATACTTTGAATATGAAAAATATATTTTACATTATATAAGTTCACCTTTTTTTTGGGCACCTTACTAGTAATTGTTAAATGTAACCAATATTTGTAAATCCCAGGTCCCGAAGATGATCTCAATAAAGATCGAAACATTGGCACGATAAAAAAAATGTTTTTTAGAAACCTACATCACAACAGACCGGGTCTAACGATCCCTGGATAATAACCTTGTCTAATCGTCTTATATTTTCAAGGTAAATAAAATTATTGACCTGTATTGTATAAAATGTCATGGTGTTTTTGCTTACGCAAAGAAAAGAGAACATTGAGAACAGCTATTTTATATCAGAATAATAAATGCATAAAAATGTCAATGCCTATAAATACAATAAAAGCTTAATTATCATGTACTATGTCCGAAAGTAAAAGCTCTGGAAAAGATTGATCGATTGTATTGTACAGTTTTGTACAAAATATCTTCAACAAAATGACAAATTGGTCAGGTAATATACTTAGTTGAGAAGGAAGGAAGGAATATGTATAAGGCAAAATTGAACGAATTCAAAATGACAAATGCATACAACATCTGATCCTTAGTTTAAATACATAAATACGTAATATAAATGTCTAAAGTAAGGCGCAATGCATTGAATATTGGCAGAAATTTTGGACTTAAGCACCACGCTGGGGCACCTGTCTTTCCATTGTTTTGTCGAAATGAGCATAAAATTTCCCTTTTGATAATAGCATACCTGGCCTTCTCAACGGACAGAAAATCATGAATAGGCAGTGGACCAATGAGCACAGCGCGCACACATACTGCAAAGAAGATTCCATTGTTAGGAAAAAACACTGGAAATGTTGAAAATACACATTACTGAGTTGAAATTCTTCCGTGAGATCTATCTCTATGGATCACTAAACAACAGTATAAAACGGAAACACGTCTGACAGACCAAAAGCAAATTGTGTAGTTTTATTATAATGTATACATAGAACAAACGAGACGAAGAAAGGAGGAGGGATGTGAGAAGAGAGGTGAGAGAGAGTAAATGTCCAACATGTTTACCTTACTGTTAAATAGTGCTTCATCAAATCTACAGGCTCAGTCACAGGAATAATTTAAAAAAATGATTTGTTTTCAGTTTGAGCAATGTGACCCGTAAGGCTGCTCTAACGAAAGAACGAAACGGAAAAATTTTCACGTTTAATTAATTTCGCTTTTATCAGTCTGTTTCAAACACCATGGATTGGTAGCATTTCAGTCAGTTGATAGCACATCAGTACTCATCAGGGTCCGATGATTCTCGACGAATCTTCTCGTTCCTTACCTTCAACGTCCGAGGTTTCAAGAAATATTCACTAAATTAATCTTCAGTTGTATAATCCATGTTATTTAATCCAACACACAAAAATAAAGACAAAGAGAGAAGTGAGTAGAATATCGTGAGCGAGTTAAAGACATATAGATAGAAAGAGTTGAGAGAGTGAAAAAAATTAATAATTATTGATAGATAATTATAATTATTTAACTCTCTTTAAACGTACTAGTAAGTCATAATATTCTAATGGATATTATTTCATTCATCTTTTAAAGAAAGCAAATAATGGAAAGCTGTATTTATCTATTATACATGGTAATTACGACTGTGAAATTTTTTTAATCAAACAAGGAATTATAAAAGCAATAATATAAATCTCAGTGAAACTTTTAATACTTATTAGCTAAAACACAAGCTGAGTTTAAATAACGACGTGATAATTTTCATTATTTGTTTTACAATTAGTTCAAAAGACGCGTTTAGAGCGCTTGACAGCAAATTATACTTTCCTCCTTCAAAACTTTTCCTTTGACAGGATTACCAAGGTGCTACACGGCTCTATTTATCTTTCAAGGTGAGAGCCGTTCCTGGCGGAAAAGGATTTTTCTTAAAACAATTCATCAGTATTTAAACAAGGATAATCCCAAGGACCTCGCCCACGGCCTCGGCATAAAGCGCCCAACCTATCAGATAACCCTAAATACAAATCCGCTTACCACCTCTTCAACGAGAATGGGCCTCGCTGAATCCGCAGTCTATTTAACAGCGAATTTTACTATATTGGAGTGAGAAAGGGCAACAAAACCTCGCGAACTTACAAAGAGGGGCTTATTTTCCACGGCCGAACGTGAATGCGATTGGATTTTATGGCATTAATAAAAAATAAAAAAAAAACCCGGGTGCAGCGGCAAAAAAAGTGTTCGCTTTTAACTCGATTTAACGCGATGTTCAAATGCTTTCTGGCTTCGTTTGCATACGCAACGAGGATTAACGAAAAAAGTTTTCTATTACGTGCCAGCTCCTTTTACCACCCTTTTGCTATACTCTGTTATTTAAAATACCATTTAGATCATTTTGAGCCTGCTTTTATTTGAAAGTTTTCTCAACTAGAAACAAAACCAGAATCCGGTTTAATTTATTTTAAATTACTGCCTCAATGTATGTTTTAAAGATAGAAAAACAAAACACCCACAACTTTACAACGTTAAATTGAATGTTGATACAACAGAACGACTCAATTTATTGAGGTTTTATAGTAATTATTTATCCTGTTCAACCTCGTTTTTGACTAATAATTTGGCTACTTATTAACTTAAGAATACAAAAAGATACAGTACGAATAATTAAATTTGAAATAATTAATTTTTAATTTCAAAAATTTATTAAATTTAATGTAGGATTTCAGGATTATATCGTAGGCAAAAAGGGAAGACCTATTATGCTTTCTTCACGCCTATGAATGCTGCTCTGGAGTACTCATAGAATTCGAAGCAAGCCTTAAATCGGGTATAGCACTTCGGGCTACCGTCGAAAGCTTAGCACAGAGAGCCTTTGTTTTCACCTACTGCCTTATCATAAAATCCTACTTATCAGATTTCAAGTTATGAGTGGTGCTTTTCTATCTGCTGGCGATGAATGAAAGGGAACCACAAGAATGTGTCTTAGGATTCATCCTCTACTCAGAATACACCGCAGCGATTCTGTAACTTGTTTGAAATGATACTTTCCCATGATACCACTATACTTTGATCATCTATTTAGAAACTAGCAAAACAGCATATCTCTTGAGCAGTGATTCGAGCGGTTGAAAATAAGCTAAGCTTTTATAGTAAACGCAAAAAAATTGAACATGTTATTTTTAACCTTTGAAGGATAACTACTGCTCCCTTATCTCACAAGGTAGTTAGGCATGTAGTCTGATACTCTCTGCTACAAACACAGGAACGACTTCCATGGAATCCACACACTCGGCTTAAAAGACAAGAAATTATGAAAATAAACAAAATCCTCTCGCGACTACTTAACAAACGGTGGACCCTCTAATTGCCCAAAAGGACTACATACTTCACTAACTGTTTAATCAAGTCAATCCATACGAACTAAAAGTCTGTTTACTTGAACACATGCTTCAGACTTCACACTCACGATTCTGAGACAAATTTGGACGTAAGGAATTTTAAACATTACAACCTTCAGCGTATCAATCCTTACACTTCAAAATCGTCCTAACCATCGCTAGCCATTCAATTTCGAACTTACACAATGCCCTGAACCAACCCGCCCTTGAAATAGTCAAAAACAAGCGCAAGAGGTTTCATAAACAATTTATACTGTTATATAAATCCTGTCAAATGTCAAAAACCCTCCTTTCCGCACCCTTCCAGATATTCCACAGTGAAACGATTAACGCCAGTACATAAAAGTAATTTGAAAAACGCTTGATGTTATATGGATTTATACCGTTTTTGGAAGAATTTATCTACCAATTCTAAATAAACCTTCGGATTTGAGTGAGAAGTTACAAATCGTAAAATTGTCTAATCCTAGGAGATTATCTTATTCCTACAATAAATATTTAACTTTTTTTAACTTACAGATACGTACACATATTTTAATCTCTCCGACGGACTCCATGCTTACCAATCGGTTTACCTATGAGATTCCATATCTGTTTTCTTCATATTTCTTGCTATTTATTTTTCTACTACGTTTGGTATGAATATTAACAAATCTGTGTATTTACGTTTTGACCAACTAAATATTTATATTTGCCCTTTTACGTTTCTCCTGAATTAATCTTAGCTAAATTAATTGATTGTGACAGATGTATGGCGTAGGCTTGAGAAAAACTTTTTAATTATCATGGCAAAGTTTCGATCTTTCTTTTCAAAAGGTGGGAAGTTGATGTCCGAGTGGATCGAAGTCACGATAGCACAGGTGGTAGAGGAGCGGCGTATCGAGCCGAAGGTCGTGGGTTCGAATCCCGCTCGCGACATTGACTTTTTATCTCAACTAAAAACCTTAATTAATTGAGAGATATTAATTGGTCAAGTGGACCACGAACACTAGTGAATTGAGTTCGATCTTATTCCATCTTTATTGAGGTCATCTTCATCTTCTGTATAGATGTCTCATTCTTGTGTGACAACTCAACACGACATACAAGTTGGCACGATAAATAAAATGTTTTTTTTTTTTTAAACCTACATCACACCAGACCGCATTTGACGATATCCAAATAATACTTAGTTAAATTTTAGATAAATGTCTAATATATTTATATATCGTCTAGTAAACCGTTCTTGACTGGTCCGTTTGAATGCGGATTTTTCTACTTATTAACAATTATATCCACATCTTGTCAATAATTCTAGTATCTTTTCTATTTATTTATAAATGCAGGAGTTCTGAAATCGAACAACCTGTTGGGTGACGGGGACGGGACCCATTTACATTATGTTTTTCATAATATAATAAATTAAAAAGCCATTGGTACTCTGATTCGAACCTAGAACGGCTAGCCCGGCAATCCTCTCGGCCACCGCGGTTCCCATTTATTTATAAACGTATTGAATGATACATAGCAGCAAAAACTATTATCATTTATATACCTAGTGGCGTGCAATACCAGAAATTATTCGATAAAAACGAGTACTTACAAATATGAAGATTTTTTTTTGTTCATCCATGATACTTACCGTTGTGAACTTTGGTTAAAATAATCAAGAAATTTCATGGTTTTTTCATTTTAAGTATTTTTTCATTCAATGGGTCCCGTAGGTAAGAACAAGTTGCCAACATATTTCAACCTAATTGATATTTCAATTTTATCGTTATCGAGTTTTGAGAAAACTGGTCAACGGTTTTTCAAATGTTTGAAAAGGAAAGATAAGGAATTTAGTGCTTACAATGTTATATTTGCTTGAGACATTCGCACGCTTATGGATTGCGAAACTCTTAACCTGACATATTTTGTAAAAATTTGTCGTAAAACTTGTTTGTTTAATAAATTACTTTTGCTTTAGCTTTCGATGTATTGTAGTTATATTATGACAGATCGCTTTCTATTCTGATTGATTTAAAAGTATGTCGATTATCATATATCGTGACTGACACTGACGATATGTTAATATATTGAAACTATTTGTAACGCAGCGCGTGACACTCGTTGTCGCCCAATTTCAAATAGTTAATCCATATTAACCTACTATGTCGTCCGACAGTCGCTAAACAAAAAAGGGAAAAAGAAAACCAAGATTGAACTTCAGTGTAAATTAGAATTTATCGGAGAGGTGAACGCCTCTTGCACAACCGCTCACGCTTGGGCGTCCAATCTAATCAGCGGCCAATATTTGTTTAAACGAACAGGCCAGGAGAACGCCACGGAATTTCACGGGTTTAAAAAAACAGCCTCGGACGTTCTGGAAGTTTGTTCAGTTGGGACTCCGCCGATAAGATGAGACGTGGTGCAATCAATCGACAGCTTGTAAGAAACCCAGATACGTTTCGAAAGAGGTTTTTTTTTCAAAACCGACATTACAACTGGCAGAGCAATTCCAATTCAATGAGATTCTATCGTTGAATTGTTTACTCTGACAATATTGTTCACATCCTCAGAAAGGGTTAGTCTAACAAGTCTCGATACTGACAGTCGTGAGTTGTTAAATTGTTATCCTGCGTTCAGAAAATACATTGAGCATCGAAAAAGATGGAATTGTTTATTTAAATTTTCTTCTCCTTTACGAATATTTTTGACTAATAATCTCTGCCAATCGGATAAACTGTACATTTAGTCGGAAAAAGTCGAAAGAACAGCTTTACCAGGTAAATCGGCCAATTCGTATCAGTTCCTACCAAATTAAGTGGGTTCAACTCAAATAGGGGAACGCCGTTGGATATCCGTTGTGGTTTTAAGTTCAAAGCGGCTTTTTTTTTTAAATGTTCTAATATCCCGCTAAAAATAGGGATCTTTTTAAAGGAAAAGCCCCGTCTTGAATTTACCTGTTTACACTCTAACTTCCGCAAATTTGCCAAGACAGCCTGGGAAGACTTTTGTCAGCGATTCTATGTGGTTTAATCACCACCTCTTCCAAAATCTCTGAGACGACGAAAATCAAATAAATAATTTTTTTCTTGACTTTGAAAATACCTTATTTGTCCCAAATAACAGCTTTCAATAGTCCCAGTTTTGGCATCTGTCCGTATTTCCCATGCTACCTGTCCTAAGTTCGGATCCCATTGTTTAAACTGACTGCAAAATGAAAAACGTATTTTAATGTGGTTTAATGTCACGCGATTCGATTTCACGACTTCCAGCATTATACAAATAGCGGAAGTGGTTGAGCGCCGGAGAATAAAGCCGGAGGTCCGTAGGGTCGAATCCCGCTCGTGACACTAATTTTTCATCTCCAACTTCTTTGCATAAACATATATCATTGAATATTATATACTAAAATAGTTAAGATAACTAATATCTCTGCAACACCCAACTGGTCGCTGGACATTAAGTCCTCCTTTACTTTTTTAAAACTGTGTAGAGATTAGTGACCGTTAATCGATAAATATTCAGATATCGTGAGATGCGGTCTAGTGAATTTTCACGATATCTGAATATTTTTTTTAAACTATTTAAATAGCAGTGCGAACAGTCGGGCTAGAAGATAGAAGTAAGCGAAAAATATCTAAAAAAATTATTGGACCCAAAACCAACTAATGTTATGAACCTTTGTGACCGCACGTTACCGATTTTTAAAGTTCAGGCTCTCCACTTTCTCTTTCAGATATTTCTAATCAGCTTCTACTTATTTCTTACAGTACTTTTATACAGTGGCTGAAGCAAAATCTTTTAAAGAAGATAAACAAAATTTTCAATAATTTGTACATAATAAGTTTTGAAATCATTTAAATCTTTTCCTATCAAATATTATTTAGGTATATTCTCTGGTTAAAAATGTGCATCAAAATAAATACTTTAGGTTGAGGTTCTTTGAATGAATGATGTTAAGAAGCTAAAATGATGGAAAAATAATTATAATTTGGACATATACAACATTGAGTTAATACATACGAGGATAAATAACTAAAAGTCGTCACTAGACTAAGTTGAATTAATACACTTGCAGGAGGAAAATAACAGCACCGAAACACTTTTCTTTTCAGTTTTGTTCTTTCAATTGGTTAGGAATGTTGGAAAAAACTTATGCAGTTGCGGTATATAAATAATATAGGGGAAAAGGTATACATCAAAAGGAGATAATAATAAAGTATTATGGCTAGTACAGAACGAGAGATCAGCAGACCAGAAAAGAGCGAGAAAAAAGAAACGGACATGGTTAGTAATGAGGAAGAGTGCGAATTAGGTAGATAGGTTAATAGATAGAAAGATTAAGAGAGTTAGAGAGGAGAGAGAGAGAGAGAGAGAGAGAGAGAGAGAGAGAGAGACTTGGACATCATGATACAATTTTTTATCTTATTGCTTCTACATGTATCGAAATTAATATTGGATAATATCGATCAGATGGACAAGGTAATTCGTGAGGGAAATAGCTTCCAAACACCAACAGGATGAGTATGGCCAAACAGAAGATTATGCTTTTTAAACTTCTTTTCTGCTTCCAAAATTATGCCAACCCTCATTCCACGTAGTTGAGACAAATTTGTTGGACGCATTCTTATCACCTAAATTCTACTGCAAAAAAGAGTAACACTTAAATTTGAAGATATGCAATGCAAATGCAAAACGTCCTGTGTGATTCTGAAAATATAAGCGACGCTTTTATGCCGAAATAAAAAATTACGATGTTCCAGCTGCTGTGCGTCCTACAAGTATGATACGGTTGGTTTGATGACTAGGCCACCACTAACACGAAATCTACAGAGACTGTGAAAGTTTAATACATCCTAAACATTTAATCTTAATGAAAACTTCTTTATTTATTATGTACTAATTTTGTCGAATAAATCAGCACTTTTTTATGTTTAGTCTTGTTTTAACTAAGGTCACATTGCAATCATCTCGAGTGACCGGTCGCTCTAATAAACAACTACACCGAAATTGAAGTAAATTACTTTCTAAATTGCATTCAACTGCCATCAATTAAATTACAAATTCCAATTTAAATTCATTAAATTAAAACTTCTAGGAAATGTTGAACGTTTGTACAAAATAAAGATGGCCTCTTGTTTTTTTATCCTGCCTGTTATTTACGCGATAATTCTGTCACAATCTATGCGAATTAGTTCACTGAATGTTGAAAGAGTGCAACACTTATTCAATTTACACGTACGACAAAAGTTGTAATTTAACTATTTTATTTGTTATTTAGCCGTGTTGCCAAACATATTCCTATTTTTGTTGTCTATATTAATTAATCATAAATGAAGAACTTTGGTTATTTTTTTAAACTAAGCTCAACTAATTTACTTTTATGTATTACATTTCAATTTATTTAACTAACTTGAACTCATCGTATTTTTACCACCAAATTAAGTTAAAATTAACTTAAAAAATAAAATTTGAATAAGTTGAATATGATTTTTGATGGTTGTATGTATTATAAGTTCATCATAATTTTTTATATCCTGATAATATATTACTGTATTTACCAATAAGTCTTGTCATGCCGAGGGATACCTAGGTACTTCCAAGCTTAGTGAAATCCATCCCAGCTCAATTCTCTCTTCAATTCCTATTGCCGACAAATCATTAAATTAGTTCGCATTGCTTGGCACTATAAATTTCATTCCAGAAATAGCACAGCATTTCATTTTTACAAATTCTTATTCATTCTTAACAATGGCTTGTATTTTATTTGTTCCCTTTTGTCTTATTTTTTCTTTTACATGTTTATTTACACAATATTTGTATTTTTACCTAGTTAAGTTTTACATTATATTTGTGAATCTTTATCCCCGTCCTTCTCTCTTGATTTCTATATATTTTATTCTTGAAAATCCTAAAATTCTGTCAATGGAGAAGTTGTGGGAGAGAAGAGAAAAAGAGAAGAATATACCAACCATCTGTAACCATCCCTAAATATAGGCTTGTTCACGAACTTTGTAAAATGTTAACTCGTGTTAACTCGAATAGAAATGTTCAGTAGGATGGTGATTGCCCCCTTCTTTTCTGAGTATGTTAAATGTTAATTTTTCCACAATGCTGCGCTTGTTGATTAGAACCAGAAATAAAGCTATAACTGCCCTTGAAGGCTTGTTGTTTGTTTTGGTAATCTTTTGTGTTAAATTGTAAGCTGACTGTTAAATTAATTAAATTAATCAATTTTACTTCAAAATGATGTCTATGTGCTCGAAAAGTATTAACAAAAGACCAACGTGTTTAGTACGTCGTTCTCCGTGAATGTGTAGTAGGTTCATAATCTTATGCATGCATATAAAAAATAAATAATATCGGAAAATTGAACAAACGGAAACGCTAAAATTCAATCAATCAATAATTGTAAACGGAATTAGAGGGGGTATTTTAACATTTTAAAGTTTATTTATACTACTAGAGAAAAAAAGACAAAAAAAATGTAATCCGTCTTGTCCTCTACACAGAAATTGTCTGCACTGTTATTGACTGAAGGACAGCATGACAATATCCTTGTCTTTTGTTTAGAGTGCCTAGTAAATAGAGGTGCTAAATACATAAAATTTGAATTTTCATGCCATGCTGGTGCAACTGGAGGTATTCCGTAAACCAAGCAGTCATTATTGGAGGTTTCACAAGTACCTAGCTGTACATTTTTTCATGTAAAGTTTCTGTTAATTTAATATAGAATAATTATTATCAATTTTTGATAAAGGTGGGGGTAAATGCATTGGGAATTTGAATCATATATAATTCTTGCATGTCATTTTCGTTTGAACGAGGCTATTAATTTCAGCCCTATTAGCTGTTGTATTTTTACTGGTTAAACGCAACGGCAATAAGTTAATTTACCGGCGACAATAAAAATCCGTAAAGCCGTTTTGAGACGAGAGGCCGTGCCGGGCCTGATTCCGTCCCTCCTTTTTACGCCGCATTATATAACCGGGTTATTACTGTGTTAAAATCCCTGAAAACGACTGACTGTAGCCTTCATGGATTATTGAAAAAGAAAATCCACTCTTTAAAAAAAAAATTTTCATGTTTTAATAACTATGAAATTTAGTTTCGCATTATATATCACAATTTTACGAGAAAATATTTAAATCGATACTAATATATAACACAACAAAACGTGTATAATTTCTTTCAAAAACTTTACTCAAATAATATTGCAAAATTTGAAATAGTCCTCGAACTTACGGTAGGGTATAATTATGTGGAGTACATTCAACCGAGTTTAATTATATATGAACAGAAGTCGAGTAACGATCTTCGGATCGCTAAGCATGGAATGAACCGTCCGATTGTAAGCCCCTTTATATTTTGCTCCCTTTGTAACTTGCAACAACTGGAAGCCTTATTCCATTTCAACTCTATACGTCCGTATAGTTCGAAATTCATATTTAATTGGCTAAGGGAAAGCTTGTTAAATTGTGCTAAGTGCACTAGAAAAATGGAAACTAGATTTCTTTATGCAATGTCAAAATAGAAACATAGGTCTAAACTTTTATAAGAGAAAAAATAATCAATGGATTATTATCTAATAATTAGTTCAATTGTTGCTTTCCGGACATGTTGAAAATTTATTGAACTATTGTTTTTTTCTGGTTGATACGGTTTATTATTTCATCGTCATTAATGACGTGAAGCTAGACGTTTTATCGGTTCTGATCATGCTGGTCCACTTAATCACGTTGTATTCCTTGGAAGCCAGCATTTTTTTATTGAATGCCTTTCTGTCTAACTTGCAATTATAAACGTGCCATTTAATTTTTTAGATTTATTATTATTCAGTTTCGTGAGATGCGGTCTGGTGTGTAGGTATCAGGAAAACATTTTCTTTATCGGGCCAACGTTTCGATCTTTTACTGAGATCATCTTCAGGGCCTGGGATTTACAAACATAGTTTACATTTAGAAAATACATCTAGAATGTGGAAAAGTGAATTGATACAATGCAAAATATATTTTATATTCAATCAAAGTACTTCTACTCACTCAAAGTGTTTGTCTTCTGTGTAAATGTGCCATTCTTGCGTGTCGTGTTGAGAGTGCCAGTGAGATTTTGCTGTTAAATGTTTTTAGATTTACAAAACTTTACGATTGCAAAGGTAATTTTTAAATTTCATGTAATTTTGATTATATCAAATGACACTAAATGGACTAATTTAGTATAAGAACATAATAAAACGTTTTATTTCCTTTTGACATCAAATGTATAAAGCAATCACAAAATTGAAAGAAAATGATCAATGTTTTAAATTTACCTTAAACATAAAAATTAGTATAGCTTTTCGAAGCCAAGTTTTTTCAGGTTTCGAATTTTGTCTGGATCTGAATGAGACAAACGTAAGTCCAAATTAAGCCTCTTTCTTCCTTGGTTCTCTTAATGTACAAATGGAGGAACCGGTTTACAATCGGACCGTGAGAAAAGCCGAATAATAATAGTTTCTGCCATCTGGTCGAAATCTTGGTTAAATCCGTCGAGAGCGGACAAAGCTGTTTTGCTCCAGTCGCCGGCCAGTCCGCCCCTTCTGATTTACGACGGCAAGGAGGCAGTCGTATGACGCAATTTCCTTCAAAATAATCGCCAGATCGTGTCCAGAACAGAAGTCTCAGAAGCACAGCGCTCAGCATTGTTAGAAAGACTTTCAGCACGGTTCGAAGGCCAAAATTAAAAATAGAAGGCGGAAGTTGTGAAGTGGGGTACGGTGCGAAAACAGAAAACAACCCATGCCGAGGTGCAGACCGATGGCGTCACGGAATTATCATTTGCGAAAGATAAAGGTTACATTAAGTCACCTTCAGTTTTAACAGAACTCATTAAATATACAAACCACCCTAGTCTATTTTCACTGTACACTTCAGGAAACATTTCAACATTCCGTCTTGTCTAATGTCAGATTCTATCTTAAAGTGATTATCAAGCATGGGAGATAATGATGCCATGATATCACCGACAATTATAGCTTACAAATTTGGTCCATTTCGTTTGCCTATCCTTGCTGGGTTGGTCTATCGGAGTTTCAGTATTTCATCACTTTCGGTGGAACTTTGGAGAAATCTCTCAAATTGTAGCTCAATTAAACAAGAAAAGCAGATCAACCTAGTTCGCTAATTCTAGGTTTACCTCGAAAACAGACAAATCTCGATATTCCGCCTTAACCAATGGAAGAATATCGACTGTAAGTGATTCCACTAGATTACTGACAGGATGGATAATCCTGGTGCGCTGTACATTTCATGAAGGTTTTTTCTGCTATTCCGACCTCGTAAAATCGATTTAAAAAATCTAGTCAACCACTCTAAAAGAAGTTTTATATACCTGAAATGTAAGCTAAAAAAAGATGATAACCATTTTCTGCAAAACCGATACAATCCTTATTCGTGCATTAAGAGAAAATAGTATTCTGATTGTAATTGAACTAGTTTCGAAAGTGTAACACGAAAATAAAGTAATTTTCATAATGGATGCAGCATAAAGGTGCTGAAGTGCACACCCCTTTGCTCATGAATGATTAATATTATACACAGAAGCATGCAATCGTTTGATCAAAGAGTGCAAATGGGATATTAATGGAATCCAAATTGATTAAAATCAATTTCATTTACTTCTGCACCGCTGTTGGCGTTCGATGAATTAAAATTGAATTTTCTCTGTGATATTTTTATAAATTTTTAAAAAATTCAAAAACAGGTTTCAATTGCATCCACTCGTAACATTTGCGTAACACTTTTTACATTAACACTTTGTCATATATATTTTAGGGATTCATTAACAACCAAAAATCTTTCCTTTTTTTTACAATAAATCTTTTTATATATTTTTATTGTTTGTCAGTAATCCAATAAATATTCTTTATTGAATGAAATTATAATGTAAATAGTTTTTGAAATGCTTAAATAAAAAATCAATCCATTATATTTCCTGGCCCGATTGATCAAATAATTTTTTCAATGAATCAATCTTAGCTTAGCTCAATTGGTATCCTCCTTATATAAAAATAGATTTTTCTCTCACAAACATTTAACGAAAGCAAGTTATGGTGAAAAAATATCCCTAGATAAGCCGTTTCAGTGTATCATTGCCTATTAGAAATGTTGATAGTTTTTTCTTTCTCATTGACAAAAAATCATTTTCTGGTTATAAATAAATGTAAAATTTTATGTGAGAAAAATGTTAGCAAGTTTAGGCTCCTTTTAGCAACATATTAGCCAGTATGATAATTTTGGTATTCTGATATTACAATGACGGTTTGTTTCAACATCCATATAATAGAAAAAAATCCCGCCACTCGTTTTTAAACAATAACATAATTTTTTGTTGTTGTTTGGAAGTGTAATTTGTTTAACGAAAGTTCACACCTGGCCACGCGGACCCAGAATTTAAAACAAGCCTCTTATGCGTCCCTTTTTTGTCACAAACTTTGCGATAAGCGGAGGTTTAAAAATTACAATAACTACTTTATATTCCCGAGCTTTCGCGGAAGAAAGGGAGGCCGGGCGCAATTCGGAGTTAAGTAGCTGCTACGGACGCGGCTGGGAAAAATGGATACGTATATAAAAAAGGAGACGAAAAAAGGTCCAGGGTTACACTATCTGGGAATATACTTGGGACAAAGAAGCAGCACTGTTTACCTAGAGGCGTGTAGATAAGATAAAACCTAGCTGAAGGGAAAAGAGGCAAAAAAGGGGTTAAAGTCACTTCTTTTGTGTTTCCTCGGAATGTGCTTATTCAGAGCGGCGTTTTATATATTTTTGTGAAGCTTAGTTGTGTGGTCCGCGTTTGTTGAATAATCAACAGTACATGGTCCGCCTGCTTTCGCCATGCTTCAAGAAAGTTTGCTATTTTCAGTCTTCTGTTTGCATTTCTTTACTGTCCGCTTTTTAACCTAGACTTTTCCTAGTACAATAGCCAAATAGAAAAAATAAATAAATAAACGTAGATATGAAATTATTTTTCAGTATATATTTCTGTTTATCATCTAACTTGAAAATTTTGTATTTAAAATAACAAAATAATTCTTATAACTTTTTACTCTTCTTTTCCGGTTGTTTACTTTTTATATTTCTTGGGTTTCTTTTTAGGAACCATCAAACTCATTTTATTTTTATTGATATCGATTTAGGAGTCATCAGCCTCTCCTCTTCAGCCTACATAATACAAAAAATAATATTTTATTATTATTTAATATTTATTAGGTACCTCGTTTACTCATTATAGAAGGTTAAAAAACTTTATTAAAATCAATATTATATAAATAGTTTGTATAAAGTATTTGCCTTGTTTTGTATTTTATAGACAGCACACATTATATAGACAGATGAGAGGAGGTGATGCCCCGAAATCGATATCAATAAAAAGAAAATGAGTTTGTTGGTTGTCTAGTTCCTGAAAAGAAACCCAAGAAATTCTTTGTGACGGTTTTGTACAAGGACGGTGTTAAAATTCACGTAAGGTAATTCCGGCTATATTATTAAACCATAGCTAAAACATATGATCAAGGATAACGCGGCAATTTTTTATTAAAAAAAACTTAATTATATCTGTCGCTTGATATAATAAATAAAACTTTCAATCGATTATTTTTAATTGGACTCCATTCTTAAATTTCTCTGTTAATTAACTATTTCTTTTAACAATGTGTCAATTCGATTTTTCATAAACCAAACAGGCACTCGTTTAATAATCTTTCTAGTATTATTTCTTGTGTGCAAAAAGGAAAGATAGAGCCTATTGTTGATCTATTGTACAACAAATCTTTCATCAATCGTCAAAATTTTGAAATTAGTTGCGACAAACGTCGGATTTGTGAGTTTTATTGTTGAAAAAACACGTTTGTTTGTGTTTTTCTTTATCCTTGCATGGATCGTTTTTGAACAGAATCTATTTGAAAGGTCCTATATCTTTTGATAAAAGCTAGTTCAGAAGTAATTAAGGGGGTGTCGGTGGCCGCAAAATTTTAGGCGTTGACACGGCGCTCATCGCTGTAAGGTAAAGGTCCCGGGTTCGAATCCAGCGGTCCAGCATTCGAACCCAATATACTAACAAATGGGCTTTTTTCCAAAAACACCGGCATCCTGAGGATTTATATGAAGTTGCTGTTGCGAACCTTCGTTAAAAAAAAAGGTAATAACGATGGCCGGTTTTTTTCGTTGAATGTTGTGCTTTTATTGATGCTCTTTGTCCCCTCCGTTTTTTCGTGTGCATTGGCCAATAACGCCATCCCGTTTTATTCTTTGTCGTTCTGTTAATGGCGGAAAAGAGGCTTGTTCGTGTACAGATTTATTTGAGAGTTAATGAGTTTGCAGGCGGGGTGCCTTTTGTCCATACATTCCGTGTACCTCGAAATCGTTCGGGGCGACACGTTGAACTTTCTGGTAGCAGTTGGGTTTTCTCTAACACCATCTAAATAAATATTTTAAATAAAGCGTGGTACAAAAAATTTAATTTCAGTGTAAATTCCAAGTTTATTTCAGTTTCGGCAACCCTTGAATTTTCTCCCACGACAAGCGAGGCTTAGACCCAGATATGTGGGATAATCTGGATAAAGGTGTGTTGTCAATTGTGACCTGTCAATTTTATGTTAACCATGTGAATGTAAATCTTTCATTATGGCTGGAACTGTTTTTCTCACCCGTGTAGAGCTATAGACTTGAGCTGACCGTGTTTTAACAAAACATTTTTCTCTTTAATTAATTGTTTGGATTTATTAATAATTAGTTGGATTTATTTAAGAGCCGATCGATGGCGAATGAATGATTTTTTTTCTTCTAACGATGAAACGCCCCACTGATCCCATCTTTTTCTCATCACCCAAGGCGTAAAAATCCGATCTGGGACAGCGTCATCTCCCATTGTCCGACTTGAAAGGAGTTTGCGCGCCCGGCAGCGTGTCTGATTTCGGCGTCTGCACAACGGCCGTCCCTTGCAGAAAGGCGATAGAAGTCAAATTAGTCGAATGTTGTGATAAGCGAGGGGTAAAAACGTGACGGTCCCCAGGGCCGGCTCACCGCGGGGGGAGATGGATATCTCAATAGGAATCTGGATAAAAGAATATACGCCAACAATAGAATTTTGAGAGGGTGGCCCGGTCGGATCGATATCTCCAATTAGTACACCGAGAGCCGGCCAATGACACGGAACGGGGGGCGGAGGCCCTCCGTAGATATTTCTGATCCCGTTTTACCTCCTAACCGACGCCGGTAGAAGCTGCAGCAGAAGCAGGAAGCGTGAAATAATCTTTTACCGTGCGGAAGACACATTTGTTAGAAGCGCGATCGATTTTTAGAACAAATCATAACCGCGTAACCTGAAGTAGTTTAATAATCTGTATTGACAATAAATACATTTTGCATTGTCTTTCTACAATGCCAACTAAAATTACAGCAATGTTTTAACAGGACTTTATATCTCACAGCAGTTCGCGATTAATCTAATTAGTCACTTATTTCTCGTCATTTTTTTTCATGTACACTTTTCTTTTGGCTATCTTTTGCCTAAAACTGATGAAACAGCCTTTTTTATTAAAAAAGTGTGTTATTTAGTGACTGTTAGTTAATGATAATTCGGAGATTGTGTGTTGGGTCTGCTGTGACGTAGGTTTTATAGAAACATTTTCTTTAACTTGCAAACGTTTCGATCTTTATTGAGATCCTCTTCAGAGCTCAAAGTGCGTAATGGTGTCATTCTTGTGTGTCGTGGTATTCTCAACACTACACACAGGAATAATACGATTAACCAGAAAACAAACACTTTGAGCGCTGAAGATGATCTCAATAAAGATCGAAACGTTGGCACGTTAAAAAAATGTTTTTCTAAAATCAATGTCACATCAATCGCATCTAAAGATCTCCGAACAATAATTTATTAATAAAATGTTTCCAGTTTATGCTGGTGTAATGCCCAGACACACATTTCGTTTTCACAGACTCTTACGGGTCAAGGTTCAGTCTTTGACACGACGCTCATCACTGTAAGGAAAAGCTCCCGGGTTCGAATGCAGGGCCGCTGGATTCGAACCCGACATACTAATAAATGGGCTTTTTTCAACAATACCGGCACCCTGAGGTTTTGTATGATCGCTGCTGTTGCGAACCCTCGCATAAAAAAACAAAAAAACAGACTTTTACGGGTTTTCTGGCACTTTTATTTCAGAAGCTGTATGGATTTCAAAATCACATTACTTAATAATTTATTATAAAACTTCTATGTTTAGAGGGCGAAACGCAGTTCATCATCAGTGCATCAATCGAACTACTCAGTTCAACAATAAATTTTTCCTTAAACTCCTAATTCAAAAATCCAACTATGCCTTGGGATGCTCGAACAAAGAATTACGCGGTCCTTATTCATATGGATATAAGGACATTGTGGTAACTTTCTTGCTGAGCCGTTACGGAAGCATTCTGAGGTGACCGAGACTCATTTCAAATAGTAATAAGATCTGGGAAAACTTGCTTATGGATTAACTCCTTAACCACAATAAACCGAGGGAGGAATTAAGAATCAGGCTCTATGCTATTCTAACATGGACTCCTGTTAACATGTTTTGCACTCCTAAGAATAGGATATAAAAGATAAAACACATCCAGACTAAATGTTTTCGATCTGGAGAGGTGTTCATTTGATATTTTGTCTCATGAATAGAGAACTTCTTCAATTTGTTAAGGCTGACTGCTTTATTATGGTACATTTAGAAAAGTAGCATTGTCGGGTGAGGGTTTTGGGATCGAGCCCTAAACACGATTTGAAAGATACGGATGTGGTCATAAACATGTCTGCCTTACGCACACTTTTTCCTAACTAAACATTTTCGATCTGGATCAAATTTTGTCTCATGTATACAGAACTTCTTTAATTTGTTAAGGCTGACTGCTCTATTATTGTATATTTAGAAAAGTGATATTGTCAAATGTGGGTGTTGGATTCAAGCCCTGAACAGGACTTGAAGTATGTGGATGGTGTCTCAAAACATGTAATTTAATTTCATTATTTCACCAGTTGTATTTCTCCTTCAACAATAAACTTTCGTGTGGGTGTCTTCGTTGGGAAATATCGAGTTGAACTGATATTCCGGAATATTTTAACACGTCAAATTATGACGGGGGTCGACGAGCTGAGGTGAAGTGTTGTCACAGCCGTTGGAAACTTTATACTTTTGTTATGTTTGAACACAAGCAACCCCTGTTTAAAAAGGAGGGCAAGCGGAGTTTACTATTTTATGGTACGCAATTCACTTCGTTATAGCTGTTAACGAATCGTTTATGTTTGATTTTAAAATTTAGTAACATTTTTAAAGAACGCAACTCTATATATCACACGAGCTTTGTTAACGGAATTTATATTTAAATAACTTTTACGGATACGAATTTAAAGATTACAAGTATTTTAAATATTCTCCCTCTTTCTTAATTAGAATTATTTAAACTGTAATAAATGAAAAATGTCATTAGTGGTAGATTTAGAATGTCGCAACTCGTACTCATCACTGAATATTTTAAATTCTGGTTTGCTGTTGACATCCTTGCCAGCCTTGGGTTTTTAACGATCGACACAAGGACGGATTGTCACTGAGGATGCCGCAACACCCAGCAGCTCATTTGAATCGCGTCCACTTCCTGCATCATAAAAAAGATTTCTTTGGTAAGGTCGCACCAAAAGAGGACCGGTTTGCCCACGAGGCGACACTTTCCCACCTTGGAAGACGACGAGCGGAGAGACGCATAATTAAACGAAACGGAATTCCTTTCGTATTGCTGCTTGTCTAACACGAGGCTAACTCAATTTATAATTATTTACCGCCGTCGGTTTTGCTCGTTTTCCAATCAAATAGAAAACAATTACATCAATCAGTATAAGCGATTCGAGCTTGTTTGATTTGCATATTATTTGCTATTAAAGATATGTCAGAATAGGTAGTAAAAACTATCAAAGAGAAAGAGGAAGTAATTAAGGAAGATAAAAATGAGAGGGAGAGAGAGAGACATTATAACGATAGATTATTCTTAACTTCTAATGAAATTTTTACCTATCACAAGTTTAAAATGTGTAGTAGTTGAATAGCACGCAGTATTTTATTACGATTGGATGAAAAGTCCGAATAACGCACAAGCTCAATGGTAGACAATGGGCATTTATTCTTAGTGCAGGATAAATATTTTTAAGGTAAAATTTATCTGCAGGCTTTTCGTTAGTTTTATCTTCATTCTCCACTTTGTGAACCATACGGTTAATTAATTCAGGTGTTGTAAGTGTTAAGTGTTAAATGAGGGGTCCGAATTACGTGTACGAATCGTCGTACCATCAGCGAATGTATGTGTTGGATTGTGTGTAAGGTGAGAATTTAGTTCCTTGACAGAATCGGCATAGTCGGTCCGTCAGAAAAGATCTTAGTGCCAGACTCGATGGATGGCCTGTTCTAAATCAAGGAAGACATACAAGCAATACTGTTTTTGTTCGATTGCTATTTTGTCAGCAACACGATGCAATTGTTGAGTTGTCAAGTGAAATGTGCGAAATCCAATTGATGATCTGGAATAATATTAGAATTTTCGTTTTTTTAGAATCGTCGAAGAAGTAGTTTTTCTAGAATTGTAGCAACGATAGAAAGGAGACTAATGGGCCGATAGGAACTTGGAAGATCAGAAGGTTTATTTGGCTTATGAACATTTTAATTAAAGTGAACTTCGATTGAACTGGAAAATATATGGTTCTGAGTACAGTGTTGTGTAGGCATTGGTAGGAGTTCCCCCCTGAACACTGCAGCTGTCCAGATTATCGTACTTTATCCGTTTCCATTTTTGGGGGTCCGAAACACAAGTGTGAATTTGAGCCCCCGTTGTACCGGTGTTCTTCCATCGAAGAAACTCATTTTTGAAGGGGTTTCGACCAGGTTCAGGGTCGCTGAGATCCGGTCCCGCTCCTTCCATTGATGAATTGTCAATTCCTTTCAATTGCGGCCACCGGTCCCCTTGGGTGTCAGAAAAAGTCCAGAGGCGACGGTGGGGATCGAACTCACGACCGCGGGATCTTCTAGCCGAGAGTCTGACGCCTTAACCTCTCGGCTACCGCAGCCTCATAGATAGTTAAGTTGTGTGAATTTTGTTGTTGTCTTTTTTTAAAATTTGTATTGATTTTTTTAAATAGGTGTTTTTGTTTGTACTGTCGATTTATTTATTGGGCTTGCTCTGTAGCGTTTTGCTATGTGCTGTTTGTTATTCTTTATAATTCCGTTTCGTCAGTGCATTGTATCGTCAGAAAATTGGTTTCTTGATTTTCACATAGAAAAAAATAAAACGCCTTGCCAAAATATTGCCCACACAGATTTTATTCATATTAATTTATATTTAGTTTTGAACATTATATATTCATGTTAATACCCAATATTAATTTGCATCGTGGTTAGGAATATTTACGCGTTACGATTATATGCAAATATCATACTTTTAGGTATCAATGATAACGGGTTAAAATATATATTTAAAAAATAAATAACGATGCATACGGCAGTTATAAATTACTGACACTTCCACTGAACGAGTAAACACTTGGCAGTTATGATAACAATTGTTTTCCACGATTTCGCGAGGCAATGGGCGTTGACCGCAGGGTCTTTGAATCGACACCATCGGTTGTCACAATGTGAGCCGGGCCCAGTTTCTATTCACCTCTGGATACAAAAAAGGAGAAAAAACATTCCCTGATTTATCCACAGTTTAAACAGAGCGATAAATAACAGTGATAATTCTCCAACTTTTATTCCCGAGGGCATAAATCTCGGCTTTCGTCGGTGCGAGGCCCGGAATTGAAATAAAATTGTCTAGGAAAAAAGTTATCAATGTTTATTATCCTTAGTTCCCATTAAGCGGGGAGAGTTTTGTTTCTGCCATTCGGGCCAGGGGTGGCATGGGGGTACTTGGGGCTGTTCTCTCGCGTAAATCATGAAAGTAAAAGCAGATGTTAAGTAGAAGACTCTCCTTGGCTGTAAGCAGGGCTAATAATTCAGGTTGGAATATAAATAAAATATAAGGTCACCAGCCAATAAAAAATTGAAATATAAAACCCACGTGAACCAGGAAAAAGAACGGATATATTCGTCAATGATCCTCCAATATATTCCGAATTCATTCAGTAATTGACTTTATTATATTTCGTTCAGTTGTATATTTTGTATGTTTATCGAAATAATTGCAGGTCCATTAAATATTTAGTTCTTCAATAAGAAAGACATTAAAATGTTAAATTAGAAAAGAGTCAACCTGTTTAAGTAGATTTTTCGAAACCGAAGATTCACCAACTCACCTGAAAACAAAAAACAAAGCTTGTTATGCATCGTTCAGATTAAACTATAAAATTAATAATTTGTAGTGTTATTACAATACAGTACTCAAAATTAAACAAAACGAGAAAATGGGACAGAAAGAGAGATAGAAAGAGAGAGAGAGAGAGATGAAAGTAGTAAACAACTAAACTTTTTTTAAAATAGGTTTTGCCACATGTTTATACATGGAAAATTTAAATTTTTTCCTTCTTTCAAACTTGAAAAAAAATTATAGCAAGTTGATTGATTTTGCTTGTAATGATCCAAATTATAATGATGATGACTAAATTTTTAAAAAATGTAGCTGTTAAATCACACTAAATGATGTCATCCACAACTAGGGAACACGTTTCAGTAAACAAACCTGTTGATTGATGTTCGTCGAAATAGAACGGTTGTTACCGGGTTTTCGCTGTTTATTCCGTTGTAAGTGATTGCGTCGACTCGTCCTATTTGAAATTTAACACCTTGTCATTGTTTCTTTTTCAAAATAAAAATCGTTTGGCTTACGGTGAAATTTCATTCACAAAAAGGAAAAGAGGAATGCCAACCAACTTCTGTCAGTTTTCCACCCTTTCCCTGTGTAGCTCGACAATCCGATGGGGAGACCGCCCGTTGAGCATTTTACCCTTCCAGGAACCCGATCGTCCCTTAAGCAGATTATTACGCCCATTGTGCCTTGCTTAGAAACCACCCCCTTCTGTTTGCTATTCGGTTTTTGAAGGTTAATGCTCATTTTAAACACCTTCAAGGGTAGGTGGTAACGTAGTTAAACTCTTGCAGTTAAATACATGCACACGCAGAAAACGTACGGAAGATTTTAATTTATGGTAAAAAACCGTTTGTCATATGCATTTTATAACAGTGGAGCGTAAATAAAAGAATAAAAAATAATGTAAAATGAAAGTAGTATTAGTCTTAAGAATCACCCATAAACGCATCCATCATTACCCGGAGAACACATAGAAAGTAGTACATATGATGAAATAAGGAAACAAAATACATAATCTTTTATATAAAATACAAAATAACTAGATGTTGTCTACAGAGGTATAAAATAAAATTGAAATATAGAGATGCAAGATTTTTCAAAATGCATAGGGATGCTAAATACTCTTTGAGGCAAAAGAAAAAGTGTCAAACGAAGAAAATATAGTTTATTAGTTCATATAGCTAAAACAGTAAACGAATTGCGTCGAAAAACCCTGAGTTTATTTGATATTTTAATGGTAGTTCTTGTACTGGCTATTTTGATTTTGTGATGTTCTGTTGTGTAGTATGGGTCGTTTGATTTAATTCCTTGTTCATTTAATTTCGTTTTGAGAGACATCATGAATGTTTAATTCTCAAATCAATGTTTCAAAAAATAAATAATGCATTCATGTTCCAATTGAATGTCTTACACTTTGGATCCAAGTATGGTCATGAAGAAGAAAACAAATTTAGTTGTTGCCCAAATCAAATTATTTGATAAAGAAATACATATCTGACATCAATTGTTGTTACAGATACAATAATAAAATGAGGTCCAATGTTCGTAAGTGAAAAAGTACTGAAAAGTACTTCGTATACTGAAAAAATATAAAATAAATGACGACAGGCGATAAAGCATTGGAAGTCTGAGTACACAGTGCAAGCCCCAGATGGATTGGATTGTCTTGTTTTCAGGGTTTTCAGGGGATTAAAATTCCATGGAAAATATGTCATCAATACGATTAGTCAAGCTGGGATACTGTGAGATTGAAAGAGAGTTTCTCCCTCTCAGTCCCTTACTCTCTCTTGTATCTTTCTTTTGTCAGAGAGGGTTGGTATTAGGGTGGGAAAGAGAAGGACGGAGTAAGTAAACGATAGACAGACAGACATACAGATAGATAGATTGATAGATGGATAGATAAATAGCGAGAGTGTGTGTGTGTTGTGTGTGAGAGAGAGAGAGAGTGAAAGAGAATGAGCGGGTGAAGGAGAGAAAGAGCGTATGTAGCGTGTCCGTAGGGCCTATTTTATTTTATAGCATGCCTTATCAAAAAGATTGTTTACTAACTAGGTTTTCTACGGGGCAAAAAAATAAATTAAAGCCTAACGAGTAATTAGAAAGTAATAAATCGAAACGTTCCATTAGATTGGATCTGAAATAGACCGTTGTGGGTGGCCATGTCGTTTATCTCTGTTAATCACTCCATCTGAAGAACCAATATTCAGATCTGTTAAAGCGTTGCGGTCTTAGGCCAATAGTAAACGTGTAAGTAGGGAAAAAGCTCATCAATGCTTGAAAATCCATTAATAATTTAACTTTCCGAAGTAGAATAAAGGGGGGCACAGCTTTTCCGAATATGTCCCACTTTTCACGCCCTCGACAACCCTCTTCCGTGCCCGGGCCCCCTCCCACAACGCCTTTCAAGGATCCATAGACAGTTTTCAACACCCGGGCCAATCCGCGTCACTTGCAAGTTTTCCGATCCACTTTTTCCGACGGGTGACTGCCTAATAACTTTGAACATTAGTCACCGGATTGAGAAGAAACCTTCGGATCCAGCTCTTAAAATCGAATGAGACGGATTTAGGTACATATTGAAAAACGATTGGAAAGCGAACGGAGAGTTGTTTATTTACTTTATTCTCCTCCTAAATGTAAGTTGAATGATCTGTTCATTTAATGACTTATCGAAAATTGACAGAAGCCTTGCTGACTAATGAATTTACTCGATACATACCACGTTTTCGGTGAAGATTTTTGTTTATTAATCTTATCCAAACAGAATTACACTTTTATAAATATTATTGCATCCATATTCAAGGAAATTTTACCAAAATGATTAACTTGAATAGAGAAAGAGAGGGATTCAGGGATTGGGAGTGAGAGATATGAAGATAGCGTGAGAGGGATGGGCACATTGACTGAATTCAATTAACATAAATTTGAATAGGCTTAGAATAATTATTCTGAAGTAATAAAATAGCATCCAAACAGACTGACCGACAAAAACAATTAAAATATATATATAATGATTGCCAATCCGTCAATTACTTAATCTACTTGAAAACATTTGTCTGATTAAAAATAAATAAACAATTTAGCAATAATGTGTTATTTTAGTGCTCTAATTTGCCAGGAATTACCTACACTTTACGCTCTTATACATGTATGCTTGTTTTACAAATGAAAAAAAGTACATTTATATTAATAAAATATCAATGAATTATATGTCTTAATTTTTCTTTTTTCATTGCGGATAATCTTTATTTGTGTTTAGTTTTGTAATATTGACTTTAGTCTTCTTTCTTTGATGTTGCTCCTTTTCAATTATGAGATATTAGCTTTTATTATTTGAAACTACCCTCATCTGTATTTGTATTTACCAATACGCTTTCTCCTAAGCTAAAAAGGTTATATAACCGTGTTAAAAGTAAAGTGAGGACATTTCTGTTCAAGTCGTTACGACTTTTCCAAGACAATATTGGTAGAATTATTTGCAATGGAAGCAATCGTCAAAAATATTTATTAGTCATGGTCAAACAAATAATTTGTTACGGTGAACTAAACAATATGTATTTTTTATGTAGGACAGAAATTATTGATTTGACGGAGTACATGGTTAAACACGACGAAAGCATTTTGAATTAAAAAGGTTTAAGAGACATGAGGGACTCTTGTGTAAGCAGGACTTGTGCAAGTTTAACCATTATTTAACAACAATGTTTTACCACTTGAATTTTTAAATTAACCAGTTTGTTTTAATAACTCGCCCAGTAAAAATGATTGGCTTTCAAATTCATCTAGATGTGAAAACATTGCTGCCGACATTGCTGGTGATTCTGACAGTTTGCAGAGTCGAGACACACACAGACACGCACACGCAGAGAGAGAGAGAGAGAGAGAGAGAGAGAGAGAGAGAGAGAGAGAGAGAGAGAGAGAGAGAATTCAAAAATTAGGGAACATTTTTGTGTTTTGAAAATCTGTTACCTTAAAGGCTGACAAAATATGCATTATTAAAAAACCAGGCGGTCTTTTTTTTTAACACGTGTCGATCTCTTTACAAAAATGTTACCGGCTGATTGGCTTATTTTGGGCTTAAAACTACTTAGTTACTGTAATGAAGGCCTCATTATATTAGCGCAATATAGCAAAAAAGCGAGTCCAGAGAGAACAGAAAGTCTATATTTTTGATGAATAGATACTTTCATAAAAAACCTAATCTCAATCCTTTTCTCTACGATTTATATGTCGTCGGTTCAATTTCTCGGTATTATTTTTAAAGTAGTAGGGGTAATGTTTTCTCACTGATATGGAATATTTATCGGTGTGAATTTTATTCCAACTGTTTTAAAACGATTATTTGAGAAATTGTTTTAGCCAGCCTGCTGCAGTATTGATTGAAAATGGTGAAAATGCAGGCTGCAGGTGGCATAAGATTAATTAATTTTAAATTGTAATATTAACCTTTTCGTGAAATTAAATATTTTTGTCACTTTGTTCAAGCTAAAACTTCCTCTTCGCTAGATTTTTATCTACGTTCTCCATGAAAAAATAATGTACCGATTCTACCGAGGGTACTATCTATCAAAAACTTCTTAAATGAAGCTCATTTTGTGAAATTGGCCAATCTTTCAGGGGTTTCGTCACATCAATGATATTTTGAAATCTTCTGTAGAGTTTGATTTTAGGTTGGTATGAATGGGTTCGTTGATGACTCATTCGATTAGAAAATTAGTTAAAAAGGAACTCAGTTGTGAGGTAACTCTGTAGGTAACGTAAAAGTGCGTGTATGTGCCTTTTTCTGACAAAAGAAAAAATCATGTCAAATCGACTGAGTGCGTTTAAAAAAACCGATTACCTCACTCACCGTTGACCATCAACCAAATCTTTTTTATTGCATGTCATACGGAACTGAGATTGGATTACCATCAGCAGGTCAGCCGAAGCAATTATCCAGAGAAATCAATTATCCACGAGAAAACTAAATATGGTAATAATTTACTTTTAATGGAGATAAATTTATTAATTTTATAAATTGTATAAATGGAGTATTAAAATGATGATTTTAAATTAAGACTACATCGGTAACATCTTAATATATATTATATACTTTAGAACCTTTTATAAAACCGAATTTCATTATATAAAAAAATAATAACAATGCAATTTACACGTCAAAATGTAGTTGATTAATTGTGAAATAAAATCATGTATAATTATGCGTACATTAACCATAATAGATAAATTTAAAACTATCAACGTAAATATTCATATATTATCTATTTTATTTTTATCATGTACTCTTTAATTAACATTGAAATAAATTAATTTTAATCTATTATGTTTATTTTACCAAAATGAACATGTCCCGATGACTTGTATTTTCGAATCGTTTCTTTTCAATAGCACAAGACAGTTTCATAATTGGACTGACTGGATTTGATCAGGAAGGTTACTCATTGAGTATGACGTGAAAACGAAAGGTGACCGAGCATAAACGGTCCCAGTAAAATAATCAGTATTGTTCAAAACATACGACAATATGGTTAAAATCATTAATATAAAATCATAATCAATGAGTAAATATTTCTGAACGTACGGATATCTTAATTACAGTGAGCAAAAATGCATTCATTGCCGTACAAATATACTTAATGAAAGAAACAATAATACATTGTATGACACGTATTATTTTTGTTCCTTTAGCTCAATTTTATTAATTAAAATCTATAATTTGGTCGCTACAGATTTTTTTTGACTATGAGGTCGCTGGGTTATCTGAAGTCTGTCGCATTCGGCCAACAACTCAAACAGTCTAGACTCTGAAGATAAAACTGTCAGAGCGAGAGGATAGGATGATCAAAAACGACCAAATTAGAGGTCCATCAGCCCCCCCCCCCAGTAGATCAAACGTAGTTTGACGTTTTATTCAAACGTTAATAAATATATCAAAGAAATCTCATTGTAAAATCCACCCACTTCTAAATAAACCAACACCGGCAATTCTTAGGTAGAGAAGTATTATTTCGGTAAGAAACTATCACCAGGCGTTTGGGCAATCTAAATATTCACTAAGCCCAATTTTAATAGTTTGTTCAGTTCTAAAATGTTAGATTATACGTATACTTGGGTATTGCCTTGAGGCAACCAGCGAGAATCGGTACATAAGCGGTTGGATAACAACCACTATTAGTCCACTCCACAAACCGCCCGAACAATTCGATTAAAACATCGAAACGAATTGGTAGCGATTTCTTAAACGGCCGTTGTGAAAACATCTCCATTTAGGCCCATGATGCAATTTTTTTTAAAGTTACCGAATCGGAAGAAATCTTTCGTTATAGATCTACATAAGGCATTTGATTATTTGTCTTATAAAAATTGTTAGATGTTAAAGAAATAGAAACTTCGCCTTTTAAAATAATTGGCCGAAACGAGTCTGATTCGTCGGACGTTTCTCAACCGGTCCTAGTTCCCATTGTGACCTAGTTGGAAACCGCAGATAGTTCGGATCCAGTTTCGGCGAGTTTGTTGCCACTTTCCTTTAATTGCCTTCTGCCCTTGGTCAGAAGGCTCAGTGTCAGATTTCAAAGATTTATGCTCCCCTGCCATCACTTTCAATGAGTAGTAGATCATGATTAGTTGCTACTACTCATTAGAGTAGGGAAGTTCAATCACCACCAGGAGGTGGGATATTATTTAAGATAGGGAATACCTTGCTTGGTGGTGGCATGTACCATTAGTGATAATTAAGGTGTGACATTGACAATGTATGAACAGGTAGACAAAATTAAAAAATTAAATGTGAAGTGACCGTTAGTTAATGAACTAAGGCCTCTCAACTCAAGAATTGCACAGTTACGCAGAAAACAAACAGTTTGAGCCCTGAAGATGATGTGGACAAAGGCGATTTGCCACGCTAGCGGACCAGAGTTGGATTCCTGGCCGAGCTCATAATTCAAAATAATTCAAATTGAAAAAAAAAAAATTAATCTGGTTTGACATTCAATGGCGACACCCAGCGGTTAGTTTGCCGGTAATTTCTGCATGGGAAGAATAGATTTGTAATAGTTTAAAAATGAATTTTCAGCTACAAAATGAAATATACAAAAACCTTCAGAATTTAAAATAAACAAACAGTAGTTTCTTTATTATTTGAGATATAAAAAACAATGACTTGCAGGTTTCTATTAAAAAAATTAAATCCCTACAAAAAATTAATTAATTTGAGATAGTGTTTTAATGTGACTGTGCCAAAAAAGTATAGTACTAGTTATGATACTAGCTTTTTCGTCTCAACCAAGACCTTAGATAAAACGTATAATTAATTAAAATAACTATTATTTTGAGATCGTGAGCTGCAGTCTGGTGTGATGTAGGTTTTAGAAAAACATTTTATTTATCGTGCCAATGTTTCGGTCTTTAGTGAGATCATCTTCAGAGCCTGGGATTTATAAACATTGTTTAAATTATAAAAAAAAACAAGTAGGATGTTAAGAAGTGAATTTATTAATACTCACTCAAAGTGTTTGTTTTCTCTGTTAATGGGTAAAAACTCTTACAAAACTCACTCCTCATATAAAAATGTTTTTCTATCCCTACTCTCTTTCCCGCTCAAAATCCAACTTATAAACAAAAATTTTGCTATCCCCCGGCACACAAGACTGACACATCTCCACAGAAAACAAACACTTTGAGCGGGTACAAATAGTCTGAGTTTAAAATTTCTATCTTTGTATAAATTCATGTTTTCACACCCTACATGTATTTGAATTGAAATGTAAACAATGTTTATAAATCTCCTGCCCTGAAGATGACCCCATTAACGATCGAAACATTGGTACGATAAAGAAAATTTATACAATGCTAGGAAATTTAGGCTCAAGCAAAGTATTTTTACTCACACCAGACCACATCGCTAATTCTATTCCATACCATTAATTAACAATCACTGAACACTACACATCAATTAAAATATTTGATTTTTTTGCTTATGTAGCTCGTTCTTTCTCGGTTGGCGAGTATTTGAATGGGTAAACGTGCTTTGGAATTCGCCACTTTAAATGTTTGTATGCAACAAACGAATTTTTTCAAGAAACCGCCACAGAGTTATCAAAGGTATACAAGCAATCTTGGGCTAGGCGTTGAAGATTTCTCTCCATGTTGATTTATCAATTTACACTGGCTTTGGTCATCAACCTCGTCGAAACATTTGACAAAACGTTTAGTTTGTTATATTTTTTATTGTGTTTTGAGGGGGATGACCTGTATTTTGGGTGTTTCAAAATATTTTGATTAGCCTTGTCTCGCTTGTTTTGTCTAAACGTTTTTCGGTAAAATGAAACTGTTCGTTTCCGATCGTTCTGGCAGAACAAGAATTGCTTGTTATGACTTTCAACTGTGTGTCTTAAGTAGTAGGTCTGTGTGCTATATTAATGAGTCGTGTACTGTAAATATTTAAATTGATGAAATGAACTCTCATATCCACACACTTTCCTTGGAATTATGATTGTATGTTGTAAACAATATTTACCGACCTTTTTGTAAGCCAGAGACCTATTAAACTTGTCTAAATTGTTGAGACCTCTTGAGGGCATTGCGTGATGTGCGTACTGTAGTAGAATCTTCCATCACTGTCTCTAAATGGCGTTATTTGGCGTCCGATCCTTTAATTTTCAGCAAGTCTGGTAAGGTATTTTCGCTACACACGCAGGTATATAAACTTTTCCGGTCAAAGGGTTTCGGGTCTTGTAGATAGATTCTCCCTGATGTTTTTGTATGTTATGCCCATTTTTACTGAAATTGTTCATGAATGGTTTACACCAAATTCACGAAGTCTGTAAGATGTAACTCGTGTTAACTGGAATGGACAAATGTGCAGTAAAATGGTGAACACCCCTTCTTTGCCATGCTAAATGTTAATTTTTCTGCAATGCTGCGCTTGGCGATTGGTAGAAACAAAGATAAATCTCTAACAGTATTTGGAGGCTTGTTGTTGTTAATTTTGGTTTTCTTTTCTGTTAATTGTAAGATGCCAGAAGTTAATTAAAAAGAGAAATTAATCAACTATTTAATTCGAACTCGAAATTCCTAAAAAATGAAACGCATCAATTCATGCCTACATACCTAAATTGTATCCTAACATCTATTGCAATAACAGCAAGGATAGGATCGGGGACGTATCTATTCTGAATGAGAGTATACCGACATGTTAGAAATTACAAAAGACATGTTTGGTATTATTTACTAAATGCGTATTTAAGAATAAAAATTAATAAGAGCTGTTAAATTCATGGCTCCCATTTGGTTACCTACGCCATAACGGATAGAAATGTGACTACTTTTTCGAATTGCCCCGGATTGTTAGATCGAGCAGTGTTAAGTAGCCGACTCTTACAAGTCTACGTCATCATTTTTCTCGATCTAACAGGACCTGACAGAGTTAACTCCAAGTTCGCTAATACCCCTTATGTTTTCGTGTTAAGTTGACTCTATTTAAAAAGGATTTAGGCAGTTTATATTTTCCTTATTTTTTATTAGACCAGTGTTTGAACATTTTAGGATGTATTATTAAGATTTGTTAGTTCGGTCATGTTATGGTTAATGTGGTCAAATAATCGGTTATCATTTTGTATCACTTCACATACTTTCTTACAGTTAAGTTTGTAAAACCAATTAAGGAAAATTTGTGTTTCTGTACAAATTTGCACATAAACAATTATAAGACCAAGAATAATGTTGTGTGCCAAAACAAATTAAAAAACAGTGAATATTTAACGCTAGATTAATTTTGTAGAGAGAAATTATCAAAACAAAAATTGACCAAAAAAAGATTATTTTTTCAAATGATGCATGTTTTCAGTTTTATATCATGTATGCGTGATTAATTTAAAGAAGGTTTAATAAATGTTTGTTTTGCACTATTTGGTATAAGATGTACGTTATTGTTAACTTGTCCGCCTAAACATTTCCAAATCTGCTGGTGAAATGTTTTGTGTTTAATGTACTGCATTAAAGTGCGTAAAACTTATACTTTACGATAACCGGAGGTGTTAAAAATACATAAAAATTCAGAGGTTTTATTTACTGTTTTTGGGTGTTGCGAGGTTACAAAAGGCGAGTCTTAAATAATGTTGGCTGTCACCGCTACATTTCTGAGCCCGACAGTTTTATATTGACTTTTACACGTCTGCATCGTCCATTTTCTTTGTCAAATTTGAATAAGAAAAGGCTTAGGACGGCCGAAGGAAAAACGCTTTTATTGTATTTACCTTCATAGCTCACTTAACGCCTAGCTGTTAAAGAAGGTTCTGAGTATTTATCCGGCCACGGCTTCCTCTCACCTGGTCGTGATTTCCAAAACAGGTAGAAGAACGGCCTAAAAGTTCCCCATTGAAATTCAAGACCAGGCCGGGACTTTATTTTACAGAGTACACCGCTGGCCACGGCCATGTTTCATTTACGGCCTTTTTCATTGTCGGGAGAACCAAACGAAGACCTTTCAAAAGCGGGGAGTGTTGCAGGCACTTCTGACGGTCATAAATATTTTCGGATTACGGTAATTTTATCACTTACCCCTTACCCTTAAAAAAACTTTTAAAAAAATTACTAAAAATAAAAGAAATAAACCTAAATAAACAATAAAAAAACGAATGACACTCTTTAACAAAAATATTCTTTAACTGTAACATTAACATTATATTTTTCACTTATACTGATCCATCTACCGGTATAACAATTAATGTCAAACAACCGTATTAATTCGGAATTTTATATTACTCTCATGATTATCTAACTATCGTTTACATGAATCATAATACCAAAAATAATTAAGGTATGTTCTATTTATGTACTGAGCACATGATGACGCGAAATGATATTTTCGGTTTTGTTTTTAGCGTATCGACAATAAAAAATATTTACAGACATATTTATCTATGGGGCCATAACGTTTTACGAAGAGCGCGGGCTTAATGGTCGGACGTGTCAATATAAAATTGTAACGACATTATAATTAATTTATTTTTAACAACGTTCTTATGGATAAATGAAACCATATTATTAGCTAAAAACCTTTCTTTCCATATTTTCCGTTTTCATTGCTTTGTTAATGCCTCTCTCTCTCTCTCTCTCTCTCTCTCTCTCTCTCTCTCTCTCTCTCTCTTTCTCTCTCTCTCTCTCTCCTCCCAGCAAGGTTGGAGTCTCTCAGAGATGTGTATTAGGTCCGTTACTGCATTACTGCACTCAACTCATTGTGCCCTGATTATATCATTTTACATTTCTACTACTTTATACATTCCGTTTTAGTATAAACGAATCAAACTCAACAGCATTTAATTACAAAATATCACCAACACCCTCCAGTGATGCATTCATTAATCTGACATTATAACCTCATTACCACATCGACCTAAAACCTCATCCGTTACCTTGGACTATATTTAGACAAGCGACTGTCCTCTTGTCTCAATACACGGCTTAAAAGGACAGAAGTGAAACTGTTACTTAAAGACTACGTCGTCAAGATACTCATATACAATTCAGTACTGAAACCAATGTATACATACGACATCACCATAGGGTTCTACCGTACGTTCCGATCTCCAGACGTTTCAACCACAAATACTGTCAACGCCCGTGACTGGTGATTACTACCGCATCTACCGCACTATTAGCAGTTGAAAAATTCAGCTACGAAAAAATAGAAAGAGAGAGAGAGAGAGGGAGAGAGAGAGAGAGACTCACATACAGAAAGGAATAATTTGGTTATTAGAAATTTCACTTAGAAATAGAGCATAAATAGATAGACTATAAAATAGCTGTGAATAATTCAAAAGTAACAGGCCCAGTGTGGACTGCAAACTTATGTAGATCCCTTTAGAGAGGGTCCCTTGATTTAGCAAGTCCGTGAAATTTAATCCCTATGTATGTCGAACGAAATTAAGTTACCTAAGCCAAATGCAAATTTAATGTTTAATACAATAGAATGGTAAAATAAAATTAACAAGGTTTGTGACGCAAAATTAGCAAAATGTGCTTAGGAAATGTTTGACACGTCCCATCTTTTGGCGTATGTACTCGGATATTTCTTGTGCTTTATGGTGTTTTCTTTTCTTATGCTTTTATTCAAATTATTTCCAACTCGCCATTATTTGATAATATAGCGAACGAAAACTCACAAACAGCGGATATTCCACAGTGCACATCAATAAAATACTAATTGGTATTTTACTTTTATGTTCGTCGACGTTAGTCATGAACCAAACGGAAAATATTAAACATATTACCGGATCAAATGCTTGTCTTCACACTCCCACAGTGATAGTGACACTATTTATTGAATCCATTTAAAAGTAACTTAAAAAGCTTTTAAAAAAATTAATACGGTTGGTCAAAATAAAAAATCTTTATCTGAGTAACGTTATCCAATAAATAATCAAACGACCCTATAAATTAGCATTTCTTTTGAATATTTTGGTCTAAAATTTTTCTTGTTCTGCACATATCTGTAATATTCGAGGTAATGTGTAGAGCGTTTTCCATATTGAAATATATTTGTTTGAGCCCTTTGTCTTTTTAACAATTTTTTTTTCTTAAACCGACCTTAACATTTGCCACGTTACTAAAATTTTCTCTCTCATAATTGCAAAATGCATACTTATTAGAAAAATGACTTAAAAATGAACTTCAACATGAATATTCTTCGATTCGTGTTCTTGTATGAATTTGACGAGTAGGCTTGGGGAAAAAAGCATGCGAGCTTATATTTATTTATTGTTGGCCTGGAAATTTGTTTGCCCCGCTCAGGAAAATATTGCGGAGGGCAAAGGGCCCTTTGATGTTTTCATACTTTTCCAACAATTCAATTAAACAAACCAGCGATATTGTATGGATCAATTTTTCTTTTAACCCCAACTGAAACACTTACGTAAAAATATTCGAACTGTAATTTAACTAATATTTATTTGGATTTTAAAATTTGTTTTTATGCGCTGTTATCAACTTGTAGGTTATTTATTTATTTACGATCGAATTCAATCGTTTTCTAAACGAAACAATATATTCCTGTTAAAATAAAAAACAGCGGATTTTCATTTTGCTACAAATCGTGTTCGGCTGAAAAAATAAAAAAAAACAAAAATCATTACAAGTACCAAGAATGCAGCCTGCTGTTGGCTAAAAGTAAATTTATTGATATTTTTTATAGTGTGTTACTACTATAATATACAAGGGGATATTATCGGATTATTGCCAGATCGCACATGGACACTCTCCCTCTAGCATCCCTCCATATCTCTCCCCAAATACCTCCCTTTATCAACCCTCTTTTCCCTTCAGTTCTCACGTTATCGCGTGCACGCACTTAGAAGGTTAGACATGGCAGGGGATAATCGAACGGATATTTTCATTTTTTATATTTTTGCCTTTTGGATTAAAACAAATACAAATCATGCGTCCTTTACAGAAGTATTCAATACAAATTCATTCCGATTATTTCAATAAATTTTTGCAATTAATCGACTAATAGTATATTCGTTGATTGTTTCTTATCGAAATCGAAAAATCGTTCGTATAGAATAATCGGCGATTAACGAGTCCGTCGAGGGGTTTCGAATCTGACGGCGGAACGTGAGCACACCGTGAAACAGTTTTGCCAGCGTCAGTTGCATATTTCATGGTCCAATAGAATAAATTAAATTGCCGGACTGGGGCGGCAGCATATCAGCCTAGGCTGACGTTTTACAAAACCGGCTGCCAACCCGAGGGAAAAAAGCGCCACGCCCCCTGCATCAAACCTACAATTGGCTGTGAAATTCCGAAGCCGGCGGAAAATTTAAATTCCGTGGAAACAGGAATTATTCAAACAACAACATCGAGGACGAGCTCGTCCGGACGGATCGGACTCGTTTGTATATTTATGTCGTGAAACAATAATTCTTCCCTTTTCCCAGGGCTACTAAATTCGACTTTATTTATTTTAAGAGTTGTTGAAAACTAGCACACCGTATGGAAAGAATGGGTAAATTCTACTGCGATTGATTCGGCGGAGAACATAACGTAACAGAATAAAACCTTCTTGCAAAATTACATACCTTTTTACGGTTCCATTCCTGACAATTTCCACACTTTTTATAAGCACTTTGTTTATCTGAAGAAAAAAAACTGATACCCTGCTGTCGTAATGTATATTGTGAATTACAACTTCCTGCTTATCACCGAATTCTATATGAAAAATCAACAAGAAACATTATAGTGATATCGATGTATTTTTAAATATTAGTGCAGATAATATTTAACTTGCTTTCACACAATCACACTCTCTCAATCTGGCTCTCTTGTTCCTTTTTCATTGAATGTACCAGTAAATTCTAAATAACAGAATAAATTAAACTTCAAATACATTTGAGCTGTTTACAAGCTGTTTTTATTTTCGTTATAAGACTAAAACCATGTGGGTTTTAGTATTTTGTTAATTGATGTTTCGAGCAGTTCCCAATGTCAGCTATTTGCAATGGTACGATCACAATAATTGGTGCAAGATTATAAATTCCAAGGGTTACACAATATGTTCAATGTATTCTTTGTTAAATCCATTATTCAATTCTTTCAATTAATTAACATAAAATTCCATTAATTCAAAAATGGCAAAAAAGAGAGAATAAAATTAGAAAAGTGGCCAAGAGTTAAAAAATTTGTTCAATGTATTCTTTATTAAATCTATTATATTTCGTGGTCCCATTGACCAAATAACTTCTTTCAATTAATTTATGCAAAATTCAATTAATTGAAAAATGATAAAAAGGAGAAAATAAAATTAGAAAGGTTGGTTGAGATGGGAAGTTGGTGGATGAGTGGATCTAAATCACGATAGCTCAAGTGGTAGAGCAGCAGCGTATTTATCCGAAGGTCGCAGGTTCGAATCCCGCTCGTGACATTGACTTTTTCATTTCAACGAATACCTTACATAAAGATTAAGTATTCTTTACTATTGTTGTAAATTCAGTATATCTAATATTTAATATGACGTACATTTTCTCCTTACCTAATAATTTATAAAAAAGATATTGACAAAAAAAGGTGACCGAACAAACAAGGAATAAAATATTTTACCGTATCAAATAGAACCTATATTTAGAAATGAGATTTGCTTATAAAAAAAGTGGTAAATAAAATATCATCTTATTTTATGCATTTTGACAGTATATCTATGCCTATCAATCGATCAATCGTTTCCATTATCAACCTTTTTTACCTTCTATCTCTCAGTCTATCTGCATGTTTACCTATGCATTCATGAGTCGTAACTCGTATTCTTTCATTCATTTTCTAACCATCGGTCTGGGTGACTGCCTCCTCAGGCTCACTCGCTCTTTCTCCCCGTCTAACGTTCTTCTAGCTCTCTCCCACAATTTTCTTTATATATATTATTTCTCTTTAAGAAAGTATCTATTTAAATTTAATATTATAACTAACACAGTCTATCGGTACGATTTAATGGCCAAGTAATTCTGATTATTACTTTCAAATTATTTTTACGTACCAACTCATGTATTTTTATATGTTAAAATTGATTGTTGAAACTTTGCGCATTGATTAAATACTTAAAATTCTTGTACATTCTATTTATGTATCAATTTTATTATTCAATATTAATAAACTTCCTAACTTAAACTTCATTTCTTTCAATTTACCAGCCATGAAAACAATATACGATTTTCGGACCAACAAATAAAACAATGCAGAAAGAAAACCATTTCTCCCTACACATTTTCTCATCAAGTGGATTGCGGAAACCCAAGGAAAACCGAATAAACCAAAAACGGGCGACATTTGTCTCAATTTCTGCCGGCCCCATAGTTATAAATAACATATAGTGAAAATCCACTTATAAAAATCCAAACGGTTTTAATTAATATCCGAGCAATTAATTACATTCCCTGTTAATCTGAGAGCGCGATGAATTCGAGGGTGAATTTGTCTTACACAATCGTGGCCGAGCAATTTACAAACATTCCAGTTTTCCCAGACCTACAACGTTCCCACAAATTACCTGATTTTATTTTGCTAAAATATAAAGCCTCGACGTTTAACGAAAATAACGGATTTCCACTTCGTGCGTGTATAATGGGTTGGAACTGTTTCAAAATGGTTTGTCTTTTTATTTTTCTATGGAAAGCGGGACAAATATTTATTTAATGCTGTATGTAATTTATCTGTTCAAATTTAATTTTTAAAGAAAATGCGAAAAATTTATGTTCTTTTTACCGTTTGTTGCATTTATTTACATTCGTTCAAATTACATACAATAAAAAAGTGAAATATTGTGGCGAAAGACATTAAATTAAGCTCTTATCTCTCGTTTATAGAATTAGCAATTTTCAAAACCAGATTTATTTTTGATCATACGGAAATATTTGAAATATGTCAAACACAAAATATGAAATATTTATTAGCCGTAATATCTAGGCAGTCACCGGAGTAAATTCGATGATATACAGCTAATCATTGTAGATATTTCAAGCTATTTCTTCTACCGATTTCATATCAAAAAGAGAAGTGCAACTCTATCAGTTTTTTATTCATAATAATCGTTCGTGTGACGAGTGCGTTATGAATGATTTTTCAAAAAAAAAAAAAAAAAAAAAAAAATGAGGAGATGCGCACGCCTGCGAACATTTCTCCCCCTTTTGTATCGGCGGTGCTAAACTGGACGAAGTATCAAACTTTTCTCATTTATATACACTAAGTTTCCATTTTGAAAGAGAAAATGGAATATGAGGGAAATTCTTCCCCGGCTCGTTTCCCCACGGGGAAACTCTGTAATACACACAGACGAAGGAGGGGAAAAAATACCCTGAGGTCGGAGAGTTGATTAACTCGGACGAAAAGCAGAACGCGGTATATTTAGCGCTGTTTGTTGAATACGTAAACATGAACAGCGCGTAAAGAAGGGCGACCCTTTTAAAAGGGAAAATCTTAGACGTAGGCTCTAATTGAAAATTACTTCTTTTTACCAAAGTTTAAGTCTAATACAAAGCCTAAAGTGTGATTGGAATTGCAGTGTAGGTATACGCAGTGAGAGAGTGTTTACAACAATGAATTAAAACAAATACATTTATTCAGAATATATTAAGACTCAAACACATAAAAGATTAACAGGTAATTATTGCAAGGTCCATAGTACAGAGCTCATCTGCATTCCAACTTAATTTCTTATGTTTTGTAAACCTGTATATAGGAATAGAGATGGATCTTATTTTTATATGTATCATTCTTTTATTACTCCAAAATTTAAATCTCTAAATCAACAGTTACTGAAATTAAAAGGGCTTTTAGAATATTATCAAGTAGCTCTGCTTTGGAAATAGTAAAAATACAAATGTTTTAGTTTATTCGGAAATCGTGAGATGTTGTCTGATGTGACGTAGGTTTTAGAAAAACATTTTTTTTTTATCGTGTCAACGTTTCGATCTTTATTGAGATCATCTTCAGGACCCGGAATCAAAACAAACACTTTGATTGAGTAGAAATACTTTGATTGAATATAAAAAATATTATTTGCATTATATAAATTCCCTTTTTGCTCATCCTGTGTGTGTTTGTTAAATTTAAACATTTTTTGTAAATCCCAGGCACTGAAGATGATCTCAATGAACATCAAAACGTTGACATGAAAAAGAAAATGTTTTTCTCAAACCTACGTCACGCCAGACCTCAACTCACGATCCCCGAATAATCATAGATTGACATTCACTAATCACCACGCATTAGTTTATTATATAATTGTTTACTTTTAAAAGGATGTTGAAACTGTTTAGTGACTCTATTTCTTGTACAGCTGGTAAGGATAGGGATAAATGAGGCATCCACAGGGCCAACTGCACCTCGACCTGAATAGATCTACTGCGCTCCTCTGTTATTTATAACTCACTGGCCAGCTTCAGTCAATTAACCAGCCTCCACAGATTTGCCGGTAGCTTCTTCGTATACGATCTTGCTCGTGGTTTTTCTTGTCCTAGTTACAAGAACCTGCACTTAAATACGCCTTTACGGAAACGGTTCTGGCAGTGTCTGTCCAGTGTACTCATATCAGGTGCATGTGTTTTCTTAAGCGGTGAAGTCCTGTCAGGAGTCCACCCAGAATCCAGGTTCCGTTGCAGTTGCCTTCCAGTAATACGTTCTCCGGATGGCATTTTATGAATCTCTTCGCAAGCCTCATACCTGTGATATAGTTCAACCAGGTTTTGAATCATTAAGGTTCCATTTTAAGATGAATGTTCTTTTGTGGCAGGCTGCTAGGGCGCAGTAGGGTTCTGGACCCATAGAGTTCACGTTAGTTCACTTTTTGGCTATTTTGTCAACCTTTTCGTCGCTTCTGTGCCCCAATCTACAGCTGGTGCAAGATAATTTTGAGTATTTCAAAACGAAAACCGTATGGAAATCAGAAGCTTCCGGCAAGGCGAAAAATACTAGGTATAACATTATCCAATAGGTATATACAATTCCTCATACAGTAAAAGTCGTAAATGTAATATTGTCTGTTGTAGTATGCTTTTAAATCTTATAGTACATACATATTAGTGTATATTGGAAATGTGATCACAAAACCTTTATTTCACTCGGTCACAACAATCCAGCGTTGTAGAGGACAGATGCCGTGAAAAACTTGCCAATGCTGGCTCTCAGTATGAGGAGTTATGGGAAAAGGAGGTCTCGAAGCCGTCGTCGATTAAGACGTGTAGAAAGAGCTTGATGAGTAGGGTTAGGAAGGATCAAGAGGTTGGTGTAAGATTTTAGGAATCGGAAATGGATCAGTTCTTTGATAAAAGGAATGTTAAGGTCGTGTATAGTTAGTAACTCGCTGGAAGTTGTCGTTTAGTTTTGACGGTCAAGACAGATTTCGGTCCTTCGTAATTGAACATGTCTTCTGTTGAGTTATTGCTCCTTAGTTTTGTGTGGGGATTCTACGTTTGTCTGCTATTTATGAAAAGTCCTAAATATTTGACTTCAATGATAGTCGGTATCTCGTTGCTATACATGTAGAGTGGAGAGCAAAGCAATGATTTTTCAATGTTTTGTTCATTCAGTCTTGGTGCTGTTGGTATCAGGGTGTGTATGTAGGGCAACAGTGTAAACGATACTGGGGAACAAGAATGCTGTACCCTTGTGGAACACCGGCTTGTATCTATTGTAGCTTTTTACAAGAAAGAAATTGTTTCACCGACACTTTTTAACCCTGTAAAGACTTCGACCTCATGCACAAATGAGATTTTTAAAGGAATTTGCTAATGCATCACATCAACTCTTAACCATTCACAAATCCCCCTAAAATAATCATTAAAAAATTATATGCAATCAACAGGATTGAAAAGATGGTCAGAAAATGAGAGGAAACTAAGGAGTACATTCCGTTTTTTGATCCCTCTACTATAGGATTTTCAGTATCAAACCACTTAGTCATAGAATTTCTATCTTGGCACGGTCACTTCAAAACTTATCTCCGTCTAAAAGTGATTGACAACGTTTGTGACAATATGACAATTCAGACCACTGAGCATTAAATTTATGACTGTAGTGAGTGAAAGAACGCAGTTAATTCCTATCAGAAGTTGCGCAACGTGTCCTCTAGACTCTACCTTCTGTGTCCCTGAGACTATTTGCATTATTTAATTTATTTTATTTTATTTGTTAAGCTTGTTGACACTCCCTGTAAACAGTTTCTTAGAAATTTATTAATATTATACGTTGTTTCGTATAATAAAGATTTCATTTTCTTTTTAAATTCATTATTTAAATGTACAGTAATGTACATGAATTAATTTCTGCACATATAGGAGGAACTACACGTTGGATGTCACGGACGATATGCCAGAACCATTGACAATACTTTACTTATAATATTTTACGAAATTTTCCCAACGGAAATTTAATGAGCCTTGCCGGGAGTTGAACCCAGAACCGTTAGAGTGGCAAACAACAACCCACCGCCTGAGGAAACCACTGTCAACGGAACAGAACAAAGTACAAGCGATTGTCAACATAACTGTCATTATACTGGTAATGAAATTCTTAATCCTTTATAATTACTCAATAAATTAAAGATTTAACAAGAATTGTTTTGCGTAGATGAAACTATCAACAGGCTGATTAATAAAGTAGAAATGGATACCATAACTGGCCGAAGCCATACAATTACAAGACTATTGGCTATTTCTTTCTGAAGAAAATATGTGTCCTACCTACTACTACACCTCATTACATGTTACATCTACGAGACGGAGGGTTTTTTCTTAACACTCTGAAGTAACACTTAGGGCATAGAGTGTTAAACTTACTCTCTTGTATTCCAAATTATTTGCCATAGAAATTATAACAAAAATACATTTAGGTTTAAAAGTTGGACTATTGGAAATATAATTCTCCGTTTGATAATTTACGTCATAATATCCCTATTTGGAATGACTAATTATCTATTTTATTGGTAAGAGTAAGTTCTAGCCGAAAATATTTCGCGTCTCGTGCCGCTTCTTCTATCCATTTTCCTCTATAATCTCATCTTAAACCGTGGCTTTTAATATCTACAGCCGTGCCAAACGGATTGTCTGTGTTCCTATTAAAATTTTCATTTAGGAGGATTTTTTTATTTAAATCACACACCATGGATAAAGCGGATAAAATTTCTGGGGTAGAGGACTTGTTTCAATTTTTGGGTGTGTCCCTTACTTGAACTTGCTGTTTCCAACCTCTATTAGAATTCGTTAATTCTACAATAAAATGTCGCCTTCTCAAAGATTACACCCGGCTTGTATTGTCTCTTGTACAATTCACTTTGTCTGTTAGAAAATTTCTTTGTAAGCGAGGTCGTAGCCATCTATGCAGTTCGCCGATATGATTTGCTGCCCAAAAGGTTCACCGAAACACCTATGGACCAGTACAGATTTGCATTGTTCGTATGAGCATATAAAAACTTATATAATTTCCCTTTTTGTAAATGTCTGCTTTTGCTGTTTTTATCGTTACCATGCTAAAAAATACTATATTATTGTTTTTTGATAGATATGCTCAACCCCGGCAGATGGTATTATATATAATAAAACATGTATTTTCTTTTCGTTGTAATTAGAAATTACAGTACACTAAAATTACAGCATTACATGGTGAACATTATGGTGAATGTCGTCTGGCCATGAATTGAAAATGTCTGCGAAAAAAGTACTACCCTGTAAACTAGTTCAATCAAGGAGCTCTTCAAAAAGATATGTAAGGAACCTATTAGCCTATGTTCTATTATGTTAGGGATTGAAAATTTGTTTATGTAAAGGAAAAATTTAGAAAGGTACTGAAATGAGAGTAAATTTGTCGATTTAGCGCTGCTTCATGATTTAATTCATAATATTCTTAAGCACGGTCTATAATTATATGTATATAGTAACAGACGTATATGTATTTTATTTATTTACTATTTGAATTTTCCTATAGGAATTTTTCCTTGTTTGGTCATTTGTCAACTAGGCTGGTGTTTTATATTTAGTCTTGATTAAAGGAGAACAAGGACAAAAATAACCAAGATTGCAGTAGCTGGTTGGTGAAGATACGGATTTTGGACATAGATATTGATACATAAACTCTAGTGGGTCGATGGGAAAGGTCCAGATTCTTTTTTACAATGCTTGAGCGCACCTGTCACGAACGGCCAGGAGAAAAAATACGCCTTCCGGTTTATAACACCATCTCGTCCTCACTATTATTATGACCTCCTCCTATCCAGTCCATCGCGAACGTCGTTATCGCGAAAACGAGATGGGGTGCTGGATTTTTCCCCCAAATGTGGTTGAAAAGATTGATCCTATTGGATGTCTATTATAAAGAAAATTGTTTTAAACGAGAAACTGCGTTTTGAAATTGTCCGCACATACAAGCCTGCATTCTAGACGGGCGGTGACCCCGAAGCTCATACACACGTGCAATCGCACGTATGACATTTCCAACTTTCTATCACAAACTTTTCACCTCATAAAAACCGCAATTAAAATTCACATTTATTTGAGTTAATAGTCTTTACTACACTATTTTATTGCTGAAATAAAACAAGCCGTAAAACTATTACGCCAGTTCCTAAATATCGACAAGCTCTTAACAATGCCGTCCATATTTTAACAAATGTTGTGACCAATCGTAAATCGATGCCGGTGACACGTCTGTATAGGTCAGAGTTGTTTGGTAATGTTAAATGAAGTAAATTCGGGCAGGTATTACGTGTACAAAAATTATTTATTGCTTCTTAATAGAAAAAAGAGAATAAACAGTTTTCGTCGTTTAATTGGCTTGTTTGTTTAAATCAAAATATCGATATCTATTGATATTTTGTTTTAACACGAATAAAAACTGTCTATCCATTATATCTTTTTACTAAAAAGTGTAATTATCTCTGTAACGTGTGTAAAGTTTAGTGACTATTTGTTAATTATTATTTGGAGATCGTGAGATGCGGTGACGTAAGTTAGACAAACATTTTTTTATCGTGCCAACGTTTCGTTCTTTATCAAGTTGAGAGTGCTCGACACACATTAATGACACATTTACACAGAATATAAACACCTTCAGCCCTGAAGATGATGTCATAAAGATCGAAACGTTGGCACGATAAAGAAAATGTTTTTCTAAATCTACGTCACACCAGACCACCTCACGGTCTCCAAATAATTATCTATGTAACCTTTGCTCAATTGTTCATTAAAACAAATAAATAATCTTCCTTGTTAGTTAATAAATGAATACGAATAATGTTTAAGAACCTCTAGATAATATTTAACGTAAAAACTTTACTATGTTGTAATTATTACAGACTTTTTCGTGTTCTTTAAGACATCTGGGAGAATTTGACCGATAAAATGGCTTTGTTTATTATACACGTATACCCTTGGGCATACAGCATCCGTAGCGCACTCGTGAAAATGAGCGAGATGGTTACGGTCCAGCGGTCACCAGAGTTGGAGAATGCAACATAACCTGTCTACACCTTTCTCCATGGGAAACGCCGAGGGTTACGACGGTCACTGGATTTTTTTAAGGCCGATGAACCGTCTGATTATGACTGTAATATTGCAATACCGCCCGATTGAAATGATTTTGCCATACTGTTAATTTACGTTTGAAACTTTAACGGAATGGTAAAAAATTTGTGTGAGTTTCTGTTCTGAGTCGTTTCCAATCATCTCCATCTGCCTTCACTTGCTACTTCTTCCGGCGCAATAAATAAGGCATATTAAATCGAGTTAAAACGAGACATCCCATAAAATATATAATTGACGAAAAAATGACACATCTCTTTCATCTATGACAAACGCATAAAAAACTTGTGGAAAAATAAAAGGTAAAGTAGGAATGATAAGCAGCTTCTTCAAAATTCGAATTAACTATAGTGTTGGCAATCCTAAAAGATTGTTTATATATTTCAAGCAGAAAATCACCAGATTTTATGTTGATTAGATAACACTACACGTGCTTTTTTCAAGCAAGACAAATAGTATAATATCCGCGTTATTCAATAGGAAACGAGAACAACTAGGGCAAGAAAGACTGCCGTTAAAGCAGGGCCTGGAGTAAAACCGCAAAAGTCCGATACTTTTAGAAGGTAATTCCCGGCCGCAAGTATCACAAACACTTTGTAAAAGGATGCTGCTGGCGTTTGCAATTCTACCTCTCTCTATTAAAATCCTAACACCTTTCACTGCTGGTTATTTCAGTAGGACAAAGACAATAATTTAAATAAAATGTAATCGAAAATTTTATATATGCACAGTGTGTTTATTGGCTAAGTTTTTCGACAAAAATATGAAATTCTGAAAGCCTATCACGTATAAAAGATAATTTAAAACAGAAAACTTGTCCAAGTAAGAAAGCGTCTCAGTATTTCTATAAAAGCTGCATTCGCTGGTTTAAAAAATCCTATTTAATAACTTTTTCTTTAAAGAATAGGCTTGTTATAAAAAGAATTGATTGAGCTTTGATCTCCCGTGACTTTTGGAAAGTCCCAGAAAACAAAACCCAATCAATACTAAACCCCTAAAAGATAGGGGAATCGTCTAGTCGTGATAAATATGATAGATCGTCAAACATTAAGGTTATAAAGAGAGAAGATTATAACAGAAAAAACATAAAATAAAGAAGGGAGATAAGACACTAATTTAGTAGAATACACAGGAGAAAAATATAAGAACTTTACCCGTTTAACTGCATTCTGAAAAATTTTTAGTAGAAAAATCCGGTTTTTAAAACTCCTCAAAAGCTATTAAAGTTAAGGTATAAATGTTGAATATACCTTTAATCAGTTTGCTTAGTTGAATAAAGTTATGATTTGACGAGAAATTCGTAATTGAGCTCTCTAATCATATGTTGCGAGGGCAATATAAAAAAACCTGATTACGCATTTTCCCCATTGGAAGAAAGAGTTGATTAAAAATGACTAATTAGCTATTAAAAAACTAATTATCTGTTCAGAAAAAAGAGATAAGACGAAATCAAATTCCAACGGTTGGCGTTCATTATCTTATCGTATAATATGCCTATTGACTTTTGCGAACCGCTGACGAAAATAATGTCAGGAGCACAGTTCCAAAACAGATTACAATTTTTAGAGAGATTGTGTGTGTGTTTTATGTGTTTTATCGATGGGGGGGGGCGTGTGGGAGAGTGAGAGTTAAAGTGAGTACGAAATACACAGGGCAAAGAAGAATATAATTTTTATATTAGGGTTTATTTGCAATTTCTTTCTTTTCCCAAACATCTGGATGTTCCGAACAACAAAGAATCCAGTCGAATTAGGATTTGAGAAAATAAATGTTCAAATTATTGTTTGCAGATCGTGAGATGCGGTCTGGCATGACGTAGATTATAGAAAAACCTTTTCTTTATCGTGCCAACGTTTCGATCTTTATTGAGATCATCTTCAGGGCCTGGGATCTACCAACACTGTTTAAATTTAACATGTAGAATGTGGAAAAATAGTAAATTTATACAATGCAAAAAAATATTTTTTACATTCAATCGAAATATTTCTGCTCAACACTTTGAAAGAGTAGAAAGACTTTGATTGAATAAAAAATTGTTTTGATTTTCTTCTAACAACCTTCAAGTAATTAGTTTTTCTGAAAACCTACGTCACATCAGACTGCATTTCACAATCTCCAAATAATCATCTTAACTAACGATCACTAAACGCCACGCATTATTCAAATTGTCAACTGGCTGTTTAATGTGCAAGGGAAAAAAGAATAAACAAATCAAAATACATCGAATGCCTGTAAATTTTACCTTGAACTTTGATGTCAGGGATTTTAATCAACAAAACGTCGCGAATAAGCTTAGTGTAAGAGAACAATTGTCAACTATGAGAACAACTCATAAGCGGCGTGCAGCAGGCCCAGACATTGGAATGTAGTAGTTGTTTAATTTAAAATTGATAGGTTCGAAAAATTGCACCTGGTGGAAGCGTTTTGAAAAGTTTCCCACAAAAATTCTTATAAATTTACCAGCCTTTTCGTTATATTTTGAAATTTCAAAAACAATAAAAAGCCCATCAACAATATTCAAATTTAAATCGATATTGTGAAAGTTCGTATGACTTATTAGGAACGGCTGATGAACTGATTGCCTGCATTATGCTTTAAAAGTTTCCATGGATCATAGTGAGTGAACGGAAATATAAAACCTGACAGTTTCAAACAATGACTAATTCGCACCCATTGAAAACAAATCACTAATGGATTGGTAAATTGGTAGCGTTTTAAAAGAATGGCCATTCAAAATAAATGGGTCGAGAGGGTGGAATATCATAAATATATTTTTTTTAAATGGCCAGGAATAAACACAGTATACGCTTAATTGTACAAAATATGGTTATATCGTGAAGAAAAATGTTAAGGATCGTTGTTTGATACTTTACTACTGGTTTAGCAAAAAATAAGATGTTTAGTTACGTTTTTTGGAAAACAGAAACAATCCAAGGAACATGGTTTATCGATTTTAATGACCCTGCAGAATGATAGGATATTTTTGGCAATCATAAGCATTTATACAGAGAGCCTTTGATTTAAAATATACCATTGAATTATATCAGTACTCGCTATGATTTCATGGGATTTCAATAGTATTTTTTGGAAATATTTATTGTTTGTGAGAAATGTTTAATGATGTAAACCATTTCCGGTAGAAGAAGATTGTGTAAATATAATATGTAACGATTGATGGAGTATTGAAGTAACATAAACCTTTAAACACTTTTTTAACAATTGCTAGTTTAAACATTAAAAAAATTAAATTTAAATAATTTATCATTTATACTGTTTAATATAAAAATGTATTAAATAATTAACACAAAAGGGAAAATACATGATGTGTCAGAAAATATACGGTTCGGTATGATAAAGTAGACTCAGTTAGTTTACGGTTTTCGATCTTGAGACTACCGTGGTTCGATATACAAGGAAATAAGTAAAGGGTAAAGTACAATGACCTGTAAAACAGCAGAGATGCTGAGTAATGATCAAACTGCTGACGACACAGCTTCAACTCTCGCAGTCCCAGGAAAAGTTCAAGACAAGACTACTATTTACGTACGATTTTGTTTAAAAAAAAGAATAATTTTAATCACTGTATTGGAAAATATTTCAATTTTTTTTTTTGCTTCTGGGCATAAATGCAAAATTTGTATCGTTGATATGGAAATTTATGGCTAAAGCATTTAATATTTTTCCATCCTGTTCAGAAAATTCAATCTTTCCTATAAAGGCTATAATATGGATTAAAATATTCCGTAATAATGTCTTTTAAAAAAACCCACTTTATTACGCTACCCCAAGTCATTCATTAATGTAGAGGAATTTTAAAAGCAAAACGTCATTACGTAGAAAGACTGAAAATACAAACATAATTTATAAACATTTGATAACTTTTAGAAGATGAATTACGATTAGATTTCCGTTAAACTGTGATTTTAATTTATGAACGAATAAATCAGAAAAAATTTCAAATCAAATGGAGTGAAAGCGTGGCCAAATGGTGCATTAAATACAGTTTGGAAAATATTATAAATAGTGCGTCACTGCGAGATTAATTTTATTATCAATTATAAAGCCTATAAATTGGATTAAAATATTGCGTAATAATGTATTTTTAAGAAAAACTGGGTCTGACCACTTTACTACGCTCCACCAATACATTCAATAAAATAGGGCAATTTTATAAGCAAAAAATCACAATGTAAAGACTGAAAATACAAACTTATTTCATAAACATTCGATAACTTTTAGAAGAAGAATTACTACCAGATTTTCGATATACTGTCATTTTTATTTATGAAGAAATAAATCAGAAAAAATTTCAAATCAAAATGAGTGAAAACGCGGCAAAATGCTGTATGAAATAAAGGTTGGGAAGTATTATAATAAATAGTGCGTCACTACGAGATTAATTATATTATCAATCAGATAAATATCTCTAAAGAAGGGTACCCATGCCAATTTGTTAAATATAGAAAATTGTGTCAAGATATTGTACTGCTTGTAATAAAGCGAAGACAGCCGGAAAATAAACATTACAATGGGTTGTTTATCAAAGAAAAGTAGCAATAAACATTACGCTTAAAATATATGGAGTGAAAATCATCTCTGGATTTATGTCGCGCCATTTATAACCGGCATCTGTGGCCGCTGAGATACTTAACGAAACAATTGTTCGTATTTCTAATTTGAGTTCGAATCCTTTCAGACGGAGGGGATCTGTTTATGAAAGCGGTACAGACAACAAGAGATTACTGGGTCTTCTCTCTTATTATCATTTTCGAAAAACGTTCGCAACCTTGTGGGTTCACGGTGTATAAAAAGATTCCTTTATTGGAGATATAAATAATCTAAGTGCTGATGTTTGTAATTATTGGATTCATACTGGGTTTGAGTTTTAAATAATTGGATTGTACGCTTTTGAAGATACGATCACGGATTTTTTTTTCAAATATCGGCAGGAAGGTTCATCTTTCACAACTCACCCGATAACCCGCAATTCAAACTTGTTTTCAAATAAGCCTACGTTCGGTTAATATTTCAGCTATTTCCTGTACATAAACAAATTACACTCAATAAACAAGGACAAATTTATATTAAAAGATGAATTCTTAAGTCCACAAAAACAATAAAACGAAAAAACTGTTAAATTGGTAAATTATCGAGGCTCTTTTCTAAATAAAATAAAAATAAAACAAATTTCAACGAAAAGTAGTACTAGGCGTCGAAAAGTCATCATCAGCTTAACCTGACAAATGGTTCAAAATACACAAGATGAAAACTGAATTTCTAAAACAATTGAATAATGAGGTCATAGGTCATAAACCAAACAAGCTACTGACCTACAAAGTGGCTTGAATAGTGTGAATGATTTGCCTTTTAATAAGCATCTAGTTCCACTTTGAATCATCACAGGATTATTACATTCTTAATGTAAGAACAGATTATTCAAAACACGATAAAACCGTTTATATTTGTAGATAATATTTATTTTTGACGAGAACTTTTTGTAGATGTAGAGAAGCTTTTGACAGTACGGGTTGGACTTATATACCGATGTGCTGACTTCAGGGGAGTTCACGTACCCCTCTATCCGGCCGGGTCGTTAGTATTTCCCGTTAAGGCAGATTCTAAGGAGATCCTCGCCTCCAACCAACCGGGTTATGTTCTAACGTGGGCTTTCGACGGCTAGGCCATTCTAGCCACCAACGTGTGCAAAATACAATGTAGCCTAAAACCAACTAACATCTATAATGCAACCTCACAAATAAATATATTCACACCTACGTACATTGCATTCATTCTGGTTGGTCGGTGTAGATACTTGATATTGCTACATCGCTCTGGACACAATAGTATGAAGGGTAATAAGATGATCGAAGGAACTTTTGTAATAACTCCGCCGTCGACCCTAAAGACACACTACTGATGAGGCAATCGTGACGCTGAATTTCACCATCAGCCCCTCAATTTAACAGTGAGTGGCAATTAAGAGTTATTTTAAAACTTATTTCTTATAACTGTCTTAACCTTTTAACACATTTAAATAATAATTGTCTGACAAGAAAAAAATTCTTTGTTTATATAAATTTTGCTACTAATCATAATGGCAGGAGTTCTCCAAGGATCTGTTTATGGTCCAACTCTTTTCAGTATCTTTGTAAATAACCTCTGGAAGGTAATTGTAACGGATATGGTTCATTAGAGCGTCATGTAGAGTTTATGCTTTCAGTAGTGTGCGGCCAACGAGGAGCCATAAGTCACTGTAGAAAAGTGTTTGAAATATTTTAAAAGTTGGAGAATCAGACCAACCCACTGAGATCTATTAAGTAGTAATTATTTAACAAAAAGAATTTTTTTTTTCATATAATTTACTGCAAACCATGTCCTTTTCATTATCTATGAAAATGATACGTGTAAACTAAATAAAATGAGGATCTCTTATGGAGTCGATGCCTTAGTAGTGAGTTGTCAGTGATATTGAAAAGTGCTTTAAGTATTTTTATTAATGGAGAATAAAACCGAAAGGGAATATACAAAGCGGTTAAGTAAAAAAAAAAACATTGCAAAATGACGTGTTTTAAGTATGCCCACGAATCAAAATTTAAAGAAGAAAAGAAAGAAATAAAAAATTTGAAACATAAAACAATTGCTTTTATTATAAAAATAAAATAAGAAAACTACTCTGAGCTAAAATTAAAAGAATGAAACCGCAGGAAAAATGAACTTAATAGCTTCCCTTAGCATGAATAAAATGTACAAGCTCTTTTAAAACCTTTTATAATAATTTTATTAAACAAAATTATTATGTTTGAATTTTGAAAGGAGCGGGCGCACTCCCAGAAGATGGAAAGGAAAATGATTTTCTTTTCACAGGACAAAAAAAGGGATTAGACTCATCGGCGTAGCAAGTACTTTCATGGAGCTCCAAACTCTGAATATCCTTTTGTTTTTATTTTCTTGCAACGCCCTATCGATAGGGAACCCGATGGATCATGGGAGCGATTGGAATGCGCCTCTGAGATTTGTTTATTTAAATTGGTGAAATGGGATTTTTTCAATATAAAATTTGGTCTTTACAAAGGTGAGGTTGAGATGGAAAGTTGGTGTCCCAGTGGATCGAAGTCACGATAGCTCAAGTGGTACAGCAGCAGCGTATTTAGCCGAGGGTCGTGGGTTCGAATCCCACGCTTGTCATTGACTTTTTTCTCTCCCAGCACCTTATACAAAGATTAATTAATCCGTTCTACATTACGTCAACAATCGTTATATATTGTTGCTATACGGATATATCGGTTAATTATTAAAGCTCAATTATAGCTAACATAGAAAAAATGGTCAAACGACAATGTGGACAGTTTGCGTCCATAACAACCGATCATACTTGGATATAAAAATAAAATACTAATTTATGGACGATTTCTGTCCGCTACTTTGATTTAGTTATTTATAGAAATACCTGCAATACAAATTATATAGAAAGCTCCCAATTGTCCAAAATGATGCTCTAATTCTCTAATTTCGTCGTAATTCGTTAATTTGGAACGATGCTGTTTAGCATGTATATCGAAAAGAAACGTCCAACTTTCATTAAGTCGGAACAAACGGCCATTAGATTTTTGAAATTTTTTCCCTTTTCTGTGTATTGAAGAAGTACAAACACTTCCGACGAAATAATTTCTGTTACATTTTATGAAGAGGGAAGTTTTACGTTTAAGTTTACGGTAGACGTATCATTACTAAAACACCACGGGCCCGTCTGGATTTAAGCCTAGCTATTTGTTAAGACATCACATGGTAGTTGACGGTTTTCTGAATTTAAAGAGAGGGTTTTATTATGCTGACTAATATCAATTACTGTTATTAACGAAAATCAGAATTTTGTATTTTGGTGAATTTTGAATTAGACATCTGCATGGAATATTTGTTCTGCACAAAACCAACATACAATTTTTTACTATCTGCAATTAAATGAAGTACTGTTTTTCTTTCTTGTTTTTAAAGTGGAATGAGGGCTTATTATGTTATACATGTGTACATAGTCCGACATTCCATACTTTTTTTGTACTATCATAATTTTTTGCCTTTTCAATAACAAAACACAACATTTCTCATATTCAGCATAAATAAACTGCTAAAAATTTTCGTTTCAAAAATTAGTTAAAAGTACCGTCATTTATTCATCGTGCATTGTTTATTAAAAAAATGTTCTGACGGAAAAATCAAGCTCGAAAAACTCATAAACACCAATTAGGATTTACAGAGCGACCAGCAATTGTACTACTTGTTTTTGCAAATAAAGAAGAAAGCGTTTATGAAATTTATCCCCATGATAAATTTCCTTCAGGTACTGCGACGAAAAATTTAAGTGAAAAACCAATTATTTCAGTTTTATGTAAATTACTCTTAAAAAATTAGGTATTTTGGGTTATAATCAATTTTTAACTACATGGTGTTGTTTTATTATACTCTTAAATTTCAAATAAATAAAAATAGCATTTTTATTCCTAATGACTGAAAATTGTTTTTTTCTTTTAACTATATACAAATAAGCACATTTTACAAGAATACGAATCTTCCTATTTACATGAAACTGAAGGTTTGGTTTTGGGTGAAAAATATTCTTCCTCCAGGATAAAAACAGAGTTCGGTCTAAAACTAGGTCAAAAATGGTGGTAGGACTAACTTGTATTTACGGGATAATAATCCAAAAGAAAAATAGCACGTTTCGCACTGTCTGCACTTTATTTTAAGCAGGAAGCAAACAATCATATATCTTTAAAGCGTAAAATTAGTCTAGTTTATATCTTATGAAAGCAAACGTTCCATGAGCGATTCAGCGTTTATGTGAAATGCAAATTGCAATTAGCTAATAAAAAATCTATGTTAATATTTATATAATAATAAGTTAATATTTGCATACCGCTGTATTTTTATATATAGTGCATGTGAATGTATTTATATTTCATTTTATTGCAAATAGGAAACAAATCATTACTAAAACAAGTGTCAACTCACTAGCCTTTGTAATTATTTTACGAAAAGCACAGAAAGACCATATTTGTAAACACACATTTTTTTACAATTAACTTTCTATATTCCTGATCAGTATAGGTTTCAGAAAAAAATCACGAAAAGATAAAATATTCATGTTAAAAATGAACACACACACACAAAAAAATATTCCTTTAAAAAACAATCTTATTTTATTATACATGGTGGTAATGTCATTACTGTCATTTTGTTTACATAATTTAACGTAAAAAAATACAATTAACTACACTTTTTGTCTTCATAATAATCTACTCTGATTCAAAAGTGAAAACTACCACTTTACATATTAAAAAATTATATAAGAGATGTGTCAACATGTACAAAATTACCAATTAGAAAATTCAATTTGCAAGATTCATTGCAAACAGATAAAGCGCACAACTTCTAAAAAATACAATAAGATTACAACAGGTGTTCAGAAAAAAGCAAAATACTTCAGTGTAATTTGCCATGTTTTAATATTCGTTACGAAAGTAAAAAAATATGATTAATGATAATTGAAATTGAATCGAGATCATAAGGAGTTTATTATTGAAGATCAGGATCAGAAATACCATTCTTTACCGTCCAGTTTAAGAAAAAAGATCATTCGTTTTAAATGTAACATCAGAAAATTACACACGACTGTATTTCATTTTTGACACGTTGTTAGTCTGTATATCTGAAAAATTTTGTTCAGTTCTCAACAGGTAAAAAATGTTCGGGTATAAATTGCAAACAAGTTTTCATATCAGAAAACTGTTTTTATTTTATTCTTTTAGAAAAAAGAAACATATTTTGCATACAACTAACTTCACAATATCACACATTTCCTTTTTTAACTTCAAAAAATACGCATTCTGTAGTTTTTCCGAACCCTCCCTACTTCGCGCATCCCGCTTCTGGAAAATTCTGCTGTTAAAACAGACAAAAAGTTTTTTTTTTAATTCAAAATAATAATAAAAGTAAAAAACAAGTCCGATTAATGAGATTCGATCGATAATTGAAATTCAAACCGGTTCTTAAAGAATTTAATATCGGGGATCGGGGTCCAAAGGAGTTTATTGTTGTAATAAAAAACCGGCTTTATTGCTGCTTACATCTAACATCACAAATAACCAACTGTAGATTTAAAATTTTCATTTTAGCAATTTCTGTAGAATATTAAAGAAAATATTTCTTTTGAAAGGAAAATCAATCCACATTCAGCAGATTTTTCCAAAAGATTTTTTGGCTGCCTACATCAAGAAGTAACACAGAACCTAATTTCTTTCTTTGATATGAATTGCTATTAAAAAATACATTTTACGAAAAGTAAATAAATTTGTTTATTTATAAAAATCATAAAAATAGTTTAAAAATTTGAAACGAGTTCTTAGATAATTTCATTAATCGTGAAATTTGATTCGTTGAGTAAAAATAATTTTCGTTTCGGCTGTTAGAATCAATAAAGGTTTGTTGTTGTGTACATCGAACCTCACAAATACACTAACTGCCGCATTTAATTTCTGATTTAGTTTTTAGCCTTCGTTTTGAACTATTCTTAAAAGAAAACATTTGTTAACTAGTAATAGTTCCTGTAAACTTGGCGCAGAACTACACACATGTTGCTGGTAAAATCTCACGTTATAACTGTTAAAAACAATTTTTTCCTCAAACAATATAAAGAAATAAAATAAAATGTTCCGGTAATAAAATCCAAATTTTTAAATTAGAAACGGATTCTTAAAAATGCCAAGTGAGCAGTTTTTATTTTATTCTTTTTGGAAGAGGAAGGGGCTTATTGCTGTTTACATCCAAAATTACGATATCACCCACAAAGTATTTTTTTAATTTTTTACTTCGTTTTTAGACTTTAATTTGATAAAACAGTGAAAGAAAATCTCGTAGACGAAAATCAAACGGCTTTCTGCAGTTCATCCCAACCATTTGAAATTAAGCGCAGAATATAGACCTACTGATAAAATCTAATGTTATTACGGTTACAAAAACTTCAAGCAAAGGCCAATTAAAATAAATAAACTAAAAATATTACAATGTTTTTTTTCCTAGGGTAAAGAAAATTGTCCGATAATAAAAAAAAATTGAAACGGGTTCTAAAGTAGTAATTAAATTATGAAGCTCCGGGATTGAAAATAGTTTATTTTTTAACTTTTAGAAAGACGACAAAGGTCTGCTCTCTACATCTAAAATTAAAAGATCACAAAAAAACAATAAGACGTTCAGTTGTAAAGTACTTCAGAAATAATAAAAACGCAGTAAAAATTTGCTGTTTTAACTGTTACAAATTCTTTCTAACTGGAATTAACAAAAATATTTGAGTTATAAAAACTCAAACAATGATTAAAATTGAAACGAATGCCTCAAAAATTTAATTCTGAGGTTTGATCAGAAGAATTTATTTTTCTTTTTTGCCTTTTAAAAGTTAGAAAGGCTTTAATGCTGTTTTTTATGTGAAATCACGCTATCACACACTTTATTTTAACTTAGTTTTCAGTTCTTATTTTGAAAATGTTTCAAAGAAAATGGGGGTTGTCGAAGAAGAATCGATCGACCTTCTGCAGTTCGTCTCAACCCTTTGAAACATCGCGCAGAAAAACATAACTGATAAAATCTATTTTAAAAAATTTAGTCGAAATAAAGAACAAAACTATAAAATCTGAACTATACTTAAAATTGAAACGATTACTTAAACAAATTAATTCGGTGAGCAGAAAAAATCGTCTTTTCTGTAAAGTTAATCCGAAAAATATACTTGCATTACTGGATTCATTTAATAGATAACCCACTTCATTGTTGAAAATATATTTTTTTCATTATTTAGGTTTTAACAGTGCTTAAATGAAAGCACCTAATGGGGAAGACAACACTATTGACCGTAAGCCCTTTTGGAAACTTCGTCCTCAGGACAGTGTAGTAAACAGACAATGAAAATCTGCTGAACATACTAAATAATAAAATAGAATGGTTTACATTGTGAAATATAGCGTGAGAGTGACTAAACGAAATAATTTTCTTCTTATCAAACAGTTTATAACTTGCAAACGTTTTAGCAAAATTTTTTTCCAGTTCGTTTGGCCTTTAATAAAGAATTATTAAATATTTTGATTTACAGGTTTTAGAATAATTAATGCAGGCTCATGATTTTCAAGCAGAACGGAGATGAATTTCACACTAAAGTTTGGCCTTTGTGAGACAAGTTATAAAAAACATACAAATCTGGAGGAAATTTGAGATATTCGTAGGAAAAGTAAATAATTGTTTATTATAATGTTTGTAAATTAGATGTGATTTTTATTCATCGATTGGGATGATTACATCGTAGATGTTTTTAAATGTATCAGTACCTTAAATTGTGCACAGCTAGAAGGTGAATTTCCATCATCCGGGGAAAGAATCGTGTGGAAGTCTATCACTGTCCGATGATGTAAAATTACGATTTGTCACTGGGTCACAGAACACCAAAACACTGAAGGCGACACCTCGTAAAATCGACTGTGCGCTCGGCGGTGGATCTGACATTCACTGAATCGCGGCTCGGCACCGACTGACTCGGGAATCGGGATCACCTTGGTGCGCGGCCCTTCCCCGGGGCCCGAACCCACCCGTCCCCTGGCGAACGGACGGAAAACTACCCCCTCCACCGAAACGAAGAACGGCGAAGAAGGAAGAACACCAGGCCCATAAATAATACATCCGAGACGGTCAAATTAACCGGGTTGAAGAAGGATCTGGTTAAATTTTTGTATATCCCGGTTCTTGGTGAATTTTGTGAAGGGAGACAACAAAATTTACAAGAGGTGGTCAACATTGTAGTAGTCCGATAGTTCTTTTTTAAATTAAATCTGTCGATAAAAATTCACTTTTAAAATTTTTTATCCTTCATTTTATTAATATTATATAATTAATTGGAAAACACGAAAAACAAACTCTTTGACCCTGATGATGATAAAGATCGGACGTTGGCACGATAAAGAAAATGTTTTCTAAAACCTACGTCACACCAGACCGCATCACAGACCTCCAAATAATCATCAAATAATGGTCAATAAACAGCACACATTATTTAATTACTTGATTTTTAGAAACAGTGTATCAAAAACACTAATAAGGAGTTTAGACCAAACTTTTTTTGGCAATTCTATACTCATAGGCCGTGATTTCTGAGAAAAAATTGAAAGTTGAAATTTTCAGTTTTTTAATATTTTAATTTCGCCGTTCTACTTTCATGAGAAAATATATCATTTTTCAGGATTTTTAACGTAGATTTCAATAAAACATACAGTAAAAGCTATTAAAGTTTCTCAATTACCAAAAATCTCCGAAAGCCAAATATCCTCAAGTAAATTAGGTCATAAACTTTAATTTCTTTTTAGCACATCTAGTGACCGCCAAATATACATTTTTGTTTGAATTTAAATTTATTAAGTTTTTACTCTTATTTATTTTTTTTTTAGTTTTAAGAAGTCGTTATGGGAATATCAGATTTAAACGGCGGTATTTCAAAAATGGCTAAAAGGATTTTAACGTCAAATAGACCATTTGAAAGAAGAGTAAGGTAACGTTTTACCGACTTTTTTCCTGGGGTTTTTGAAAAAAGCCTATTTCTAAGTATGTAAATTTCGAATGCAGGGCCACTGGATTCGAACCCGGGAACTACCTCACAGTGATAAGCGCCGTGTCAATACCTAAACTGTTGCGGCCACCGACGCCCCAAACGACGTATGTACTATAAAAATATATTATAAGAGATTTCTATAAGAAAATACACGAAATAGGAGATTATTTGTCAGAAATTAACCATTTTTAAATAATAGCCCAAATTTCATGTTTGATAAGGTTATAAAGTGCACTTGACAGTTTCTTTGTTCATCTCTCAAAATATCTTCATTCTCAACTATGAATATGTATTTAGCAGGTACATCAGTCTGTCAAAATGACGTGGAAATTATAAGTCAAAAAATTAATTTAAGATTTCCATGCAAGTCGGGACCTAAGAGCTTTACAACACTAGAACCATCCAAGTTAAGACCATCTTGACCTACTTTGTTTATTGTTAAAATGTGTGAGAAAAAAAAACAGTATTTTGATGTATCTTTTTAAATCATACCAAATTAGAATATTCTCCGTCGAAGAGCATTTTTGTTTTTATGTTAATTACATTTAGGTAAAACTTATATTTTTATTAATATTTTAATTTATAAACAAATAACCAAATTCAAGCACAGTTATATTTGGGCCTTTCTGTTTGAAAATTGATAAATATGAAGTTTGTTGAGAATGTTTTGTAGTTTTGTTTAGTAAGGTTTTTGGTGAAAAGCAAAATGAACAAAATATAAAATGTTAAATTAAACAATGTAAAAATCTTAAAGGAAGTAAATAACTGATCAGGTCAACTGTAGTCAAAAAAACTTAGAAATATTTTAATTAGGAGAAAATATGTAAATGAAAACGCTATGAAAATTTATTTTATTCATTCCCTGAATTTTCTTAATTCTATTTAAATAGCCTATCGTATACGTTATCGGAAAAGTCAAATTTCGCATTCAAAATTCTTCCATTTGCGTTTCGAGAATGTTTAGTCTACATCTAACAATTCGAGTAATTTCATTTTGGGTATTTTATGTTTCAAGGTTCCTACCCATTGAGCATTTGATATTTTGGATTAGTGTGATTTAATAAACATTACATCATATGGCAGATTAGTTTAAAATAGAGCAATCAGAACATGATAGAATATTATTCGTTTGCTAATAGATAAATCAAAAATTTACAATTATTAATATAAATTAAAATTCTTTTTTCACATTGCGTAACAACTAACAAAGTTTTTTAGCATCTCTATAAGACGTACCTCTCGATAAGGTGAAACGTGCCTTTTTTAATAGAAATAATGAAATTTATACAATCAAATTTTTTGAAATCCGATGCCACCGAAAAATAAACGATTTAACATGATTTAACACTTGAGTGCTTAAATTTTGCTTGATAGGTTCGCTATCATGTTCGCTTTGTAATGGTAATCATCCAGCCAACTACAGAGGATGGATGCATCACACACAAAGATTTACAACGATTAAGAAGACAGGATTCCTCCGAATCAAGACATCAGTCTAGTACACCACCACCACAGCAAGTAAGATCTGATCACGCACGTCGAACAAGCGTTAGCTACGCCCAACCTGTCCAAGGTCCATCTCAGTCACAACCACATACAAACCCTACTCCTTCTTTCATCCCTCCACCTTCCACATCTTCAGACATAACTTCAATGATGTCCACGTTTATTAACGAATTCCGCTCTCTCATCAGCCCTCTAATCTCTCTTCTTACAACTGTCGTTGAGAAACTTGTCTCACCCATCTCGCGAACACACCCTTAATGCCATCTCATCACCCGCTAACTCTCCTCTTATAGAATGCAAACGGCTTGAACTCCCGCTTCAACGAACTAGAACTTCTACAAGAAAATAGAATAGACATAGTACTGGTTACGGAGACACACTTCACATCACTATCTAATTTTTACATTCGAAATTTCAGGACATACAGGATTGACCATCCCATGGATATTGCATGTGGAGGTACCGCAATCTTAATTCGCAACACATTAAACCATTTTCAAATTCCTAGTCAATGTTCTGTATCTTTACAGTACACTGCCATCAAATTGTCCTCCACACCCTTCAATTTTAATTCAGCAGCTGTATACGGTCCACTAAATCATAACCTTTCCCACCAACAGTTTCTATCCTTTTTCCAGTGCATTGGCCCACGTTTTCTGTCCGGTGATGATTATGATGCAAAGCACACACAGTGGGGGTGCAGGGTTGCTAATCCACGAGGTCGTGTCATACAGTGTCCTCTCTGCCCAACGCCTCAACTTTATATGTCCTCTTGATCTTACATATTGACCCACTGGTACTAATAAACGCCAAGATCCCCTAGACATCTTCATTACAACCCAACTCTCTTCACTTCACCACCACGTTTGTACATCGAATGATCTCTCATCGGATCATAATCCTGTTCTGTTAACTATCGACACCTATCCCATTCCAACTGCCCATACAGCTACATTAATACACGACCCAGTAGACTGGAAATAATTTGGAATACATTTGGAACAAAAAATAAATCTCAAAACCCCCCTTAAAACACACCACGAAATAGACACTGCAATCGAAAAATTTACATTATCAATGACTGAATCTATCAGTGATTCAACAATTCACACACACCCACAAAAAACATATTCTCATCACATTAACGTACCGCATTATATTCGCTACCTTATACGATCAAAAAGACAAGCTCGTAATATATGGCAAAGAACACGTTACCCTTCCGGTAAACGAAAACAAAATAAACTAACACATCAGCTGACTACGGAATTGCAAGCGTATCGCTCCGACCGATTCAGACGATTTACAGAATCTCTAACAACAGAAAACAAATCTCTCTGGGCGGCAACTAAGAATCTTTTATATTACCACAAAATATCTACCCCGCTTCGCCAAGTCGATGGCAGTTGGATCAAGTCAGATGAGGAAAAAACAAATGCTTTTGCCTCTTACCTGAATACAGTGTTCACCCCACACGTCAACATACTAGACCATACTTATTCAGAACTTATCAACGAATATTTATTTTCATCTATTCCATTATCCCTCCGTCCAAAAGCTTTTTCAGCTTCTGACGTTCATTCTACCATACAAAACCTAAAATCCAAGAAAGCTCTAGATGTTGATCTTATTACTCCAAGAATTCTCCTTCCCAAAAAAGCCATCATATTCATTACATATCTATTTAATTCTGTTCTTCGTACAACCTACTTCCCTATAGCTTGGAAGCACTCGTATATTCGAATGTTGTCTAAACCAAAAAAGCCAACACATTGTACTACTTCATACAGGCCAATAAGTTGCTAAAGAGCATATGAAAAACGTTGCTACAATAATTTTAAACATTTTTTATATATAAAAGTTCCTTCCTTTTAAAAAATAACTGCTTCTTAATTATTTATTTAATTACATGCCAAGCCAATCTCGCGATATGGTATAATGAAAACAGAAAAAAATGAAATCGTGAAATTTTGTTCCATTACCAACAAATATGATTATAACTGTATCAAGTAAGCAAAATCATTTGTCATGACGGTCCTATTTTATTTAGCTGCTGACATAGTTTCCTGCTGATGAAAAAATGGGCCTCAAATTATTATTAAAACATTAGCACGCCATTGCATTTTACCATTTTGGTCCATTTTAGATGTCGTCAGTTGCTTGGTAATTCTATATTTTGCAAATCAAGTTATTTTACAGTTAGAAACGTATAGTTCTATATAAAATCAATTAGTAACCGATTCCAATTAGGTTTCATTTCATCAGCCAAAATGCCTTTTTTAATGTATATCAATTTTCAATGAATAATTAAATGAGTTAAGATAAGAACAGTTGAAAGCCTTTGTTTTTTTTTTAATTTGTAGCCTTGTATTGCTAAAACTTTAATTTCACAGTGATTACCGAAAAATTGTACATCTTTACAACGTTGCTAATTTAATTTTAAAAAATCGTTTTGTAACATAAGTGATGGTGTTAACGTTTTGTCCAAATCATAATCAGTCATCACGTAGAAACCATAATTAGTCATCTTAGTCTGTCAAACAACATTTATCTTGCTGTCGGCTGTCTGGTATGTTACAAAACAATAGAATCTTGTTGTAGACTTCGAATAAAATTATGAACCCCGTTAATGACGATTATTTTACATTACACCCGCCATAATAAGCCAATATTGTTTCTAGTTAGTATAGAATTTATGTGTATGTTGTATAAAATGAGTTTCCAAAGTCTTTTCAACAACGACATCTAAGTTCATTGAAGAGACAGTCGTACAATAATGAAAAGCCTATCTTAATTAACCTAATGTTAAAAGGTCAAAATATTGCTTTTATCAATATTGTTGGTGTTTCAACATATAAAAGTATGGATGGCCACGATCGTAAAGAATAATAGTGTTCTACATAGTCAATGTTACGCGTTTTTCTGTCAGTAAGAAAAATTCAGATAATTGTTGATGGAACAACCACCCTGTAACATAATGCATTTTGAAGCATAAAATGAAATTCATGCCGCTTCCTTGTTTCAGGCTCATCATTGTAAAGTTCCCGGTTTCTTGCATTCCAATCTTAAAAAAAAAGAGTTGTGAAATTTCATTTTAAGATCTACAGCGTTAGGAAGATGATGTTTGGTCGTTTGCTACCATTTTAGATGTCCTACCATCGCTTATCAATTATTTATCTTTTCCAATTCACCATAATTAAAACCAAACCATTAGGTAACCTTACAGAGAAGTGAGCCAAACTAAAATAAAGGCCAAAATACAAATAAAAAAGTATTTAGGGTATTTTTTTTAATGTAAATCATTATCGGTGACGATCAAGTTGCAGATTTATCACGCGCATGCATCACTATAGAAAAACTAGCCCAACCTCGTTAAAATACTTTCTGCATATTATTCACAATTAAAAACCCCAGGGCGACGCCGGGATTCGAACCCAGGACCGTTATCTTGGTAAATACGATCCATATGACCTAACCAGTGGAGATCGAGTCGTCCCCAAGACATCGTGATATTATTTCATAATGTTTTTTCATTAATTTATTGTACGGCTGTGTTCAAGAATTGATTGATAAATTATAATTAGAAGCGAAAAAACGATAAAATTTAGCTTTATTTTGAATAATGTAGTTTAAATTAGGATGCACGCTCCGAGCATAATTGGGTAAAGTTAATATTGTAAGTGCAATGCGACTAAATATTTTGCCTTAATATCTTTTGCCTATTTTCAATCTAAACTCGGCTGTATTGTCGTTAGCTCACAATGTATTCTCATTTCTAAAGGTTCCCACATCCTATGGACTTTCGCTTTTGACGTTTTCCAGCCTTCTATGTACCTTTTCTTCTGGTGTTCTGTACCTTTTTATTTTTCAGCTCGGTTTCTACACTCCTTTCCGATGCTTTCCAACACCCAAGGTAATCTCGCTTCCAATGTTGCCCGACTTTATACATACCCTCGCTTCGGATATTGTCCAGCTTCCGATGTACCCTCGCTTCCAAACATTTTACCATATCCCTCGCTTTCTAGCTTCCAATCTTACTTCTTTTCCCTGTTACTTCGTGGCATTTTTATTAGGCCTTTTCTCTCTTGGTTTGTGCAAGTTATTATCGTCATTAATATTTCTCTACGATTCCTATTTTTTATTCTTTTCCATCCAATGTGATTTGTTCCTGGATATATATCCTGTTGTGATATTACTTTTCAGAAGCAGAACAATTAGTCATATTTTGTTGGGCGGTATGTTTCTGCCAAATTTGTAGAGTACTCTCTCATCATCTCACAATAATTCCAACATATTAGGCCAAATTTTCTCATCCCTGATGGCCATAAAGCGAGAGCACACGATGGCGAGTCGTAATTTTTTCTTCTTTCATTTCAAATTGGTTTTAATTTTTGCAAAACATTGACTTATAGTGCATAAAATTCTATCGTTCTATCGGCTCAACATTGACCAGTATGGTCCATTTATCTAAATTAGTTTTCCTAAAGGGAATAGTTTAGTCGTCGGTCTGTAGCCGACGTAAAAGAAGAAAAAATGACAAAGCCTTTCGACTTCCCAATTTTTCTGTATGGCTCTTCGTCGGATGGAACCTCCAGATCTCAAGTCTAGAAAATTACTTCTCTTCTCTCGGTAAATTCCGAATCCCTATCGATGAAGGTCTGGTAGACTGGTGAGAATAGACGGATCATAAATTGCCAATTTTTATCGAACTACTCTCGACTAAGTGGAAAAACGAAGGAACGATACTGGAGATCCACCTACCGCCGCACTATTTTTCCTGACAATCTTCCACGTACACCGACCAATTTATTCCTTTTTTTAATATAGTTAATCTTTAAAAAATTCAGTGACAAAAAAATCTCTATGACAAACATCAAACTGGGAGCCTTAGGTGGAACAACCTTATGCCAAGTATGTTACTAATTTTATTAATTTATAATATAAAATATACAAATTTTCATACCATTAAGGTTTTTGTGTTTCAAGTGACAATAAGTTTAGTTTTTATTTTGTTAATTTAGATTTAAGGTTTTTTTTTCAACTGCGTTCGGTTCCTTGTGTTAAATGTAACAATGTTAAAATAAACAAGGTAAAATTATTCTCATGATAAATAGTATTTAAAAAATTGAAAAATCATTACTGTTCAAATCAATTCTTTTACCCCAGTCCGATTATCACATCATATCCATACTAAAAGGAAATTAATTTTCTTTGTTTCTAAAGAAGGGTTGTTTAATAATTGTAATTATGATAAATGTTTGTTTTGAGTAAAATACAACGGTTCACATTATTCAGTGATCTGTCTTCTAAGTTACGACAATTGTTTTTGTCATCCAAAGAGAAAAGCAAATAGTTTAAATAAGCGCTTAAAATATTTCACTTGTCAAAACGGTAATTGGTATTTGAAATTTACTTTAACTTAGTAGGTTATGAAAGTACGTCATTTTTATGTTTAATTTGTATCCAGCCTCTCCACCGTTTTCAATTACCTATTTAAATTCGACGAGGTAATAATAAAATAGGGTCGACGCTAAAAGAGCTGGAAAGAATGAAAAATAAATTATAAATGCTTCCCTGAAGGGGACAAGCCGGGGAAGTGTAATTATTTGAACATTGCTTCATTTGTGGGCGAAGAGAGAACAGTCTTTTTTCTCCAGGAAATAATTTATTTATCAAAAACCATGACGTCACAATAATAAAAACAAATTACAGGGCGTGTCTGTGATTTTTTAACGTCATCGGCAAACATAAATATTATGTTAACAGTCGATTATCGCGCAATGATCCAGTCCGAATTAGCAAACATTCGAGGATTTGGGACTTAATAAAGTCTTATGTTATTTCACGCTTTTGAAATTCATTCAGGTCATGAACTGTCAACAGAAAACAGCCAATATTTGATCTTTTGAAAATGAATAGAGGTAAACAAAAAGAAAATTTTTCAGAGGACCAGAGTTGATTAGATCACCACTCAGCTCACTATTCATTAGTTAATCTCTAACGGAAATTCAAAAATTAGAATTTCAATCAGTTACACTTTTATTTAAATATTCCAGTCTTAATATTCATTTAATTATTATTTTCAAAGTTTTGTTATTATTGTGACTTAATTAATTTACAAACGGATGACCTTTTATATGGTTGATAATTCATTTTAAATAAATGGTTAAATGCATTTTATTATCAAGCATTAAAATTGGACTAACATTTATATTTATATATGGTATAAATTAATACAGATTTTGAAAATTGTTTTCTTTTCACAAGTGCTTGCCATGTAAACGAAGCTAAATCCTCAAATTTAATTTATGGACTATAATAAATACTGAAATATTAGCTTTTATAAAAATATTTTAGGTTATGTTTGGTGGTTAGTGACCGTTAATCGGTAATTATTCAGAAATCGAGAGATGTGGCCAAACCGCATCTCACGATTTCAGAATAATTAATTTTAGGTTATATTGAATGTTATAAGAGTGGCCTGCGATATTAAATATGTCCAAACTAGATTTTCGTCGAATTTATTTATACGAATTTAAACTTTGGCAAAGTGCGGCCCAAACCGCGTGAAACAAACTGATTGAGGGGAGGGAAGCATTATAGAATTCACGGTGTAGCTATAGTTCCAGAGATCACTTTTGGAGATTTCGATCTCGAAGTCTGGGGAGGTCCAGTCATTATTTTCATCTAACGTCTTTGGTTGAGATGAAAAATCAGTGCCACGAGTGGGATCGAACCCACGACCTTCGGCTAAATACGCCACTGCTCTACCACTTGTGCTATCGTGACTTCGATCCCCTCGGACACCAACCTCCCTTCTCAACCTACAACCGTTCCAATTTTCCCCATTTCATCTAAACCTTTAAATTTGTAAATAGTTCAGTTTAAATCTAAACCTAATTGGAATGTATGCTGTTTGGAATTGTGTGGTAATTGGAATAACTAATATGGTCAATTATGGTCACTAAACAAACATGGTTTAGTTTAATCATTAAAAAGAAGTAATTAGTTCACTAATAGCTCCCCGTGGACGTCATAATCCTCGATTACACGTCATTTGAAAAATGGCTCAAAGAGTGAAAATTTGGTAGTTAGTAGGTTGAGATGGGGGGGATCGAAGTCACATTAGCTCAACGGGTTAGAGCAGCAGCGTATTCAGCCGAAGGTCGTGGGTTCGAATCCCTCTCGTTACTGGAATTTTCCATCTCCAACAACCTTAGATGAAAAGAATAATTACTTGCATTATTTTTGCACCAGCCTTAAAAATCCGAACAATTTTAGGTGTTAAAAAATTCGTAAGTAAAAAATCAGTTTTAAGAAAATTATAACTAGGGTCCTCTAGAGGTGCTAAAACGAAATTTCATTTTAATTTCACGAAACAAATTTGCAAGTTTACTTCACCTACATTACTTGAAAAATATACACATCTTTCTTTTTTAGAAACGTTTCGGTTATTTATTACACTCCATTAATACAATGGAAAGTTGACTATGAATGAAGGAAGGCGTCAAATTACGGTTCCTTAGTGCGTTAAGAACAATAAACCGATCATCTCTAGCCGGAGTACATCGCGGCCGACAGTACCTAATCTTTGATCGAGACTTCCGGTGGCCCTGAAAGTAGACGCTATGTCCGTCGTTGGTCAACGCGTCTGCCCGGATGGGACCTTCTCGGCTTTAAACCACGCTTAAAATAAATTGTTAAAATTTATTTAACCAAAAAACACAATTTCCAAAAGTAAGATAACTCATTTACAAATTGCCTTTGGAAAGGATAAAACAAGAGATTTTCTTTATTTCTAACACTCTATAAAGGTAAATAAATTTTTAGTGTTCTGGTCATATTTTAAGCCAACTTAATCTTTATTCCTAGTTATTATGGAAAATAAATAAATACAAGTTTGTCTTTGAGTTTATGTTACCCCCAAACATGAATCGTTCTCACTGATGATTTTATTTAGCGTACCTTGACGACATCACGTTTTGCATGTATTATATGCTATTTATATCACAGATTATTATTAGGAGAGAGAAATATCCAAGGAATTAAATTTTACATATTTAATCATTTCTGTGATTGTCGATTGCGTACGTTATACCAGCTAGCAATTGAAATATGACGAATTTAAAAGGTTATGTTATGATGAACTTGTTTTATTTTTTCCTGAGACAAAATTGAGTTAACGTACAGATTCCGGGCGCGAATGCTAAATCTGAATATACACAACTGGTAATGATTAATTTCCAACTGAAAGAAAGGTGTGTCAACACCACAACAGAATGTAAACGGTGGGCAAATCGCGATGTTTGTTTCGGTGAATAAGCAAAGGCAAATTACGGCCGGGATTCAAACCCCTGGTAAGAACTCAACAAACCTTTTGTTATTTTCTTTTCAAAACGGAACATGTGAATCGGAATATACACGATTGGTTGAATTAGTTTTTTTCCCCGCCGGGCCGCCGGATTCCATTATGAAATCCGCAAATGTACAGACCGAGATAAATTCATTTGATTACATTAGGCTGAAAATTAAAATGATTTTTTATACATATTTTTTTATTTTTCTTTATAATGTTGCAATAATTATTAAAGCTCTCGATCATTTCGCTCTGCATAATCCCCATGTTTGTGTTTTACGGAAAGAAAGGCACAAATTGTCATTGGTGGAGGATTTATCTCAACCTGCTTATACCCTAGATAGATAGATTACATAGGAGCCGGCCTCTTTACGGCCTGTACATCGTGCGCAATGTAGGCCTATTTTGCATCTGTATTTTCTATCTAGGGCTTCTCTTTAACCTTCAGGCTTTTTACCAAATCCCAATGTTTTTCAACGGCTCCTGAGAGTATCCTTCAGGCCTTGGCTTAGTAGTTCTGCCGTTAGTCTCTGCGATGTTCCTGTAATAATTTTTTTCGCATTGGTTGGATCCAACTGAGCGGAAGACTTATTATTAATTTTTGGCAGTGTGGTAAGCCACAAGAGGGTACAGCGCCAGTAGGTATCCCCAGTAACTTTCCTTTGTCAATTTATCGGCCTCGAATTGATACAAGGGTAATTTTATCATTTTTCCCAATATCCGACACGGCTCTAATTCAGTCCCAAACGACTCATGATTTTACTTTCAGTGCTGTTCGAGTTCTTATGTCCTAACCCGTCAATAAAGTCTCGAAAGCCGAAGCACGTGGACAAACCAAAACAGGAACACAGAGGGGAAACGACGAATGGGTTTCCTCTCGCAGACCTTAAGTACGAATTTGACAATTCAACTTTATTTTTGCAGATCGTGTAGAACCGTAGATAGTAAGGATTAATAGAACTGCAGTGATTATACACTCAATACATTTAAGAATTTACCTGCTTATCTACAGAAGACCTGATTTCCGTCTATCTATATGAATTATTTATATATATATATATATATATATATATATATATATATATATCACACTCTACTACCATATTTTTCTTATCAAAGGAAAGCGGGGATGTATTTCCTACCTCGTTTGCAATGACACCCTGAGACCGGCTACTGCTATCCGTGAAAGGTCCTCCATGGACCCGCCTGTCTAACTTCGTCGCCGTGTTCCCAACTTCCTAATTTGACTACCGCGATCCATCTTTCTGGCGTTAAAAATGCAATAAAAATATGCCTATACAGGGTGAATTGCTACTCGTGCTACAAACTTCTCCAGTAGATTCTTCAGCCTAAAATGAACAAAAAAGTTCATATTGTCCATGCTCCGATTCTCAACCATTTCAGAGTAATTTCGCTTTTTATCGATTTTGAAAGAAATCACGTCCTGGGGTCGGAAAATCGTGATATCTTTTAATCTAAACATTTCTCTGAAAATCTAATAGCACCGTTGAAATTCACGTTAATTTTTCAATAAGAAGATGACGGTGGCAAAATGTTTGGGCTAATTTTTTGTGTTTTATTTCAGCCAGAACTACAAAAAGAGTGGAAAATTGTGTAAATCGGAAAGTGTATAAAGTAATCCAGAGTTTCTAATTTTAGTCTCAGAAGGCAGCAAATTTGAGGAAAACTACCTGATTTAATGACGCTTCCAACGCACTCGTCATTTTCTTATTTAGTGGTTGTGAGACCAAGATGTTGATGACAAAAAGAGAAAAAATGGTGGTTCAAGGATTGCTAATGTTTGAGAGTTCAACTTTTTAGATTGGAAAAAACATAGAAACTCACCAATAATTTTTAAAATTCATTTATTTTTATTCATTTTAGTTTTTGTTCAAATTGAAAACCGTTCTCCGAAATACACAAACGTGCCCGTTTTCTCATACTTCCAACTGTCACACCAAAACTGAGAACACGTCTAAGTTTTTCAGCAGCGGTGAAGATCCTTGCTCTCAAATCGTCGACGTTTGTCACTTCAGTGCGATAGACTAGTTCCTTGAGATATCCCCAGACGAAGTAATCCATGGGGTTAAGATCAGGAGATCTTGGTGGCCATGGAACTGTCCCACCACGGCCGATCCATGTTTCGAATGTTCGATTCAAATACGCCTGAACTAATCTACAGGAATGTGGAGGCGCACCATCGTGCTGAAAAATTATGTTTCGTCTCAATTGTAAAGGAAGGTCCTCCAGCAAGGTGGGCAGCATGTTTTGGATAAAATTTAAATAAATTGGGCCAGTTAATCTTGCCGGAAAATCTAAGTAGGGACCGATGAGGACATTTCCAATAACTCCCGCCCAAACATTGATTGAAAAACGTCTTTGGGAATGTTGCTGACGACTTGCATGTGGGTTTTGATGGGAGTATTGGTGCAGATTATGGGTGTTAAATACTCCGTCTCGGGTGAAATTTGATTCATCTGACCACAAAATTCGATGAAAGAAGTGATGTTCCTCAGTGTCAGATTGTACAAGCCAGCAACAAAATTCCTTCCTACGATAATTGTCACCAGTATGCAATACTTGAATCTTTTGAACGTGGTAGGGATATAGTTTTTCCTTTTTCAAAATTTCACACACCTTGAACTGGGAGATCCTTCTTAAGCATTACATACTAAATGGGCATTAAATTAAATTAAAAAATTTCAATGGAATTATGATTTTGAGGGAAAAACAAAGTGAAAAAACTTTTTGTGGTTTTTACAGTTTTTCTCTTTTTGTCATCAACATCTTGGTCTCACAACCCCTAAATAAGAAAATGACGAGTGCGTTGGAAGCGTTATTAAATCAGGTAGTTTTCCTCAAATTTGCTGCCTTCTGCGACTAAAATTAGAAACTCTGGATTACTTTATACACTTTCCGATTTACACAATTTTCCACTTTTTTTGTAGTTCTGGCTGAAATAAAACACAAAAAATTAGCCCAAACATTTTGCCACCGTCATCTTCTTATTGAAAAATTAACGGGAATTTCAACGGTGCTATTAGATTTTCAGAGAAATGTTTAGATTAAAAGATATCACGATTTTCCGACCCCAGGACGTGATATCTTTCAAAATCGATAAAAAGCGAAATTACTCTGAAATGGTTGAGAATCGGAGCATGGACAATATGAACTTTTTTGTTCATTTTAGGGTGAAGAATCTACTGGAGAAGTTTGTAGCACGAGTAGCAATTCACCCTGTACAAGAAACTATTATAACAGATTATATAAGTTTTCTATTATAACTGATAGAGTAAAATGTCATCTAAATCGATCCACTGTAAATAAATGTTCGACGCTTTCGACCTTAAAGTGCCGTAGAGTGAAGAATTTCACCCTTAGTAGAACGTAGAATAATAGTTCGACGATCCAGTTAAGAGAAGGCAATCAGGCGGTCCTCTTAAAATAAATGGTTCTGGTTTGTGACTGAAATTACAAATCGGTAACTAACTGATTAGAAATGCAGATCCTCACACGAAGCTTTCAAAACAAGATCGATATCAATAGTTTCTTCCATGTACTATCATCGTTACAAAAGAGAAAAAATGCGAAGATTTCGCTTTCATATGTTTTTCAAACGTTGTCATGCCTTTTCAGTGTCGTCTTTCTTCGAGTATCCAGGAAGGGCAAAGTTCTGTGAAACAGAATGCTTTTTCTATTCCTCTCATAAATAAAGTTGTGAAAATCACCGAAACGGAACAACTTCAATCATTATTGACCCGGCAGCCAAGTTGCCTGGAACTTATAGTAATGCGTCAGTAATCAGTCATTGAAGTGATCCATTGCTAATCATTTAGGCCATCCACTAATAACTCTCTTGGGAGTAGTGCTCCTGTGTAAACAGGACACAGATATCTATGAGTTTCTGTTTTAACGTATTAATTTTTCAATATCAACTGATTTGCTGAACCGATTTTCAGATATTTTTGACAGTTTTTATAACACCGAATGAAATTAATTAATCTGCTAGTTTATCTTAGTCTAAATATAGTATAAGGACATATCTTTCATAAACATAAAATTTACAATGCGATGTCATAGATTTTCAACATTTTTGAAATTATTTAATTACCACAGTTATCCTCATTTGTAGAGGAGAGGAGGAGATGCAAAATCTTTACTGAATAAATAATTATTTTTGCTACATTTAGTTTATAAGAATCAACCACTCCAGTTTCAATCCTCCTTAGTATGCGTAATAAGAAAGTAATTTAGGCTTCTAAAAGTGAGGAACTGGGGCGAATTGGGATTCCTCTTGGAAAGCCTGACCCTCTCTCCGGGTGAGTTTTGTTTGGAGCTCGGCCGCCATAAATCCTAAGACGTGCTTTGAATCAGTTTGACGTCTATATAGGATTTTAATAACCTGCCTTTTGTCAGCTGTACCTGGGAATTCGTAAGAAAAGAGACGCTCGGCCCTCTCTGACACTTCGTGGATGCATTGTCATGGATTTGTAACTGCACGGCTATGTCTGTGAGCAGATGTTTGTCCAATTACCCTTTAGTTAATGCTGAAATTGCAAAAGACTGTTATTCTACTTCAGAAACCATTTTGGACAGATACATTTATGCTGTCCCGCCAAATCGACACATTTTTTGAATTATGATGCATATTCATATATTTTAAAGTAAATTTGGCCTTGTAGATCGCGATTGCTCAAAAATAATTTAATTGTGTTATTACCGTAAGGTCCCGAGATCGAATTCGGGTCGCAGGATTGAAACTCTGCATACTTACAAATGGGCTTTTTTTAATCTAAAACATCACCATGCCGAGAGTTCATATAAGCTTGCAGTTGAAGTACCCTCGTACAAAATAAATAAATAAAAAAATTACGTAATTAAAACCTTTCTATTTCATTGGTTTTAAGGTTTAATCTCACGATTAGCTTGCAATTAAGTGGAGAAGAGTGTAGTGCCTATTAATTAAGCGAGTTGGTTCCGAAGCGTCGATTTTGTAAAGACGTTTGTTTAATCAACTGTGATTAGAACTGTGCTTTTCTCTTTTAACTACTTCACCTATCCACTTTATCTCAAAACGGTGTCGCAATTTTTAAACGTTTCAAAATATTGTTGTACACTGAGCCAATTAAAATGAAAAAGTCATTATGACACACAGAGTGAGTTTAATTTCTGTCCCTTCACCGAAACAATAAAATTGTTCATTTATTGCCTGTTTTCTATTGAACCACATAGTTGCATTCATTTTATGTTGGTTTTTACAGGGGATTCAAAACATCAGACATTCAAACAACCACGGGGTGGCAGCATTTTTTATATTTAACAGGGGATGGGCACAATGCCTCTGTTCGTGCATCCTTCAGTGCAGTTTGGAGGAGGCGGTATAATGGCCTCGGCTAGGATATGCACTCGAAGACGAACTGGACTACGATTGTTGAAGGCAACCTCATCGCAGTCCGTTATGTCCAAGAATCCCTCAAACCAGCGATCTCATTGGCAGGGATTTTCGATCTCTGGATGACAATGCTAGATCTATTGGTGGCAGAGTTGTTCATGGATGTTTTAAAAACCTGGGAATTTCCCATCTGCCCCTTTCCCTCACTGTGTCTAGATTTTAATCCGACATATGGGATGCGTTGCAGAGAAGGCGTTTCGATCACCATCCTCAGTCAGCTGACTTGGAAAATGTGAGCGCAGCGTAGCAATATCTCTGGAGTAAAATTCCTTATGAATTTAGCGACACCCTTATTGAAAGTGTGCCCAACAGGTGCACACAGGTTTCAGCTGACACGGTATTCATTGTTTAAAACATTATTGTGTCCAATAAACCAAATTACGGAATTAAAACCTTTTATTTCTTTATATTTCAAAATTCTTTAATTAAATTTTCTTCCAGTCATAACCACATTCCTTTTTGTGCTGTTTATGTCGGTGTTGTTGCTGATTGTCCTATTCTATGCCACTTATTACGTCAATTAGAAAATATTCCATATATTTTTTTAAAACATTTTTGTTAGTCTGTTAGTAAAGAAAGGTACGGAAACATACGCATTCTTTTTTCGCCAAAATTTTACCTGGCGGCTAGGAAGAATAAGCCAATATTTTCACCTAATGTTTGAAGTCGTTTCAAGATCCAATCATTTGGCCGGGCAGAGCTGAAATAGGGGCGGGAGCGAGCACCTTTTCAGGGCCGAGGGTCAATTGGAAAGGATATTGAATTTCAAGAGGCTTAAGTAGAGTGTGTGAGCTCCGTTACCGGCAAATATTATGATTGTCCGAGGGTCAAACAAAACTATGGGCACCGTACAAGACGCCTCCCTAAATCAACAAACCCGGCACCCGACGCTCGTGGAGGGCCCCGGACGTTGAGCGACGCCTCTGGAATCCCGAGGTAAATATTAGTCCGGATCGGCCCTTTAATAATCCGGCTTATTGCATTAAAATGGCTTATGAGATTCTGACCAAAGTATAATATAAAATTATTACACATAATCGTTTTTGACCAGGATTATTTCTTTATTTATAATCATAATAAATTTTCTTCTGTTGACTAGTTTTAAAAAGATTCAAGCTTATAAAAGAGGCGGTAATTCAATAGGATAAAAAATTTTATTCAATTAAAACATTCACAAGTACCACACTTATCGTGGTAAATTATTTCTAAAACGTTTACCATCAAACACAAACTGCTCACAATCAATAATCTTCCGACTAATACACCTCCCCCTTTCGAGCTTAAGAACATGTTATCAGACTTGTGCCATAGCAAATCTTAAAAAGGGTTACAATTAGAAAAAACATCATAAGACCAGAGAGACCACTAGACATAAAAGCATTACCACGCAAAAGGTCACATCCCAAACATTCAGTCCACATGATAACCTGAAACTCAGACTAAAAACTGAGAGAAACTGAAAAGTGGACGAACCCAGGTCTCAATTTTAGGTTATGCAATGAGGAGAAAAAACCTGTCATCTGCCAAAGGGAAGCAACATATCAACATTGACCTAATCTAGAGCGGGGCTTGCAAGACTGGTCCGCCGACCCTTCTATCTAGTACCTTAATTATGGTACATTTTATTATGTAAATATGTGTAATATTTAATGTATTAATTTGAAAATAACGTATTTGACAGATGTCACACTGAAGATGGCAAAACGGGCATGACTGATCAACCCAATGGGAATAGTAAGATGTAAATGATAGGTCACGACCAAACTACAGGTTCTACACCCGCTGACTACTGGAGGTAATCGAACATTTAAGATAAAAATTGTAAACGACTCACGAGTAGTAGGGTCATTTTCGGCCGTCTTTATTCATGAGAACGATTACCTGTATAAAATGTTAAAATCAACAAGGTTCGATTAGCGAAAATAAAGCAAAGTTTGTTTGTGATAGGTTAAAATTTTGAGAAATCCGTCTTCATTTCCCATGCGTATATTGTCTTATCTATCTTGTAAAAACTGTGAAAATCAAAACTTCTAAAAGTGGAATTTAATGCTTATTATATTGACATTAATGCTTAATATATTGAAATATAACCTTAAGCTTACCTAATTAATTAATGGCTGAAATATATTTAAAGACTGTGATTTAATGAAAACTTATTTTTTAACAAGCAATGTAAATTAATATTTTTAATTAAACGAATTGTCCTTATATATACGCAAATTTTTATGGCAACTTTTTACCTACTTTATCAGGAATCTAACAAAAATACAAATTTTGCAAGTAGCAATTCTACCATTATGCTTGTTTTAATAAATAAAAAAAAATAATTACAAACGCATAGCCTGAATTTGGTTAAATTCGCTGATTGAAAATTTTGCATAACATTTATATTGACTGAAATATATAAACAAAGAGACTTTTCATATTCACGATCGTTTTGGATTTATTGAAAGCAAAATGGGTGGTAATAAAATGATGGGAAAATTTTAAAGAACATCAGCAAAAATAATAGAATTCTCGCACAATAATTTATACATTTATTTAATGCTGATAGTCAATTATTAACTTTCACGTACCAATCTAGAACTGTACCTAGGATGAATAGAAAAAGTTTCAATTCACCAACTTTTAATGACGACCCCATTTTTAGGCTTTAATTTATCAATCTAAAAGTTCAATGCTTCATGTTTTAGATCTGATAAAAAGTTGCCACACTCGCGAGGCGATTTAATTTATTTTTCCCGTCGAAATTCTATTACTGTCATAGCACATTTTCGAAGCGGTATCCCATCAGGAGAGATTCCGACTGAAAATGAAATGAAATTCAACCTGAGGAGCGGAGCAATAAAAGCCCCTCACGTCATCTTAAACCGGCTTGACACGATGCACTTTTCTTGTCATTCCGTCAATTGATAAGACCGCCGTGAAGCTATGAAATGAGAAACGTGCGTGTAGATGGAGCTCGCGAAACCATCGAAGTCTTCATCGTTTTGATTTGAAGAAATGATATTTGGCATGTCATTCGAATCGTTGAAACAATTTTACTAAATGTACATCTTCTCTTTCTCTTATCCTATTGCCACAATCGCTCCTGTCTCACTTCTCTAATGAATAATTAATGTTGTAATTTTTTGTTTTAGATTTTCCGTCAAGATCAAGATCAACGTAACCAAATCAACAACCATAAATTAACCCGAAACAAGAAACGCTCCTACCAGTAAATCTCAACGAAGTTTCTATCCGAATTGCGAACCAAGTTCGATACTTCAGGCTCTACCTGGTCGATGAGCGATTTAAGCGCCTAGACTAAGATTTTTCATGCTTAAGAAATTCCTCGACATACGGTCTAAACTGTTCACTAACAAACAAAATAAAACTTTACATTGCCCTCCTGGCACCCATTTGGACACACTGACTTGACGTTTACAGGACTGCTAAGCGTTTGAACCTCAATCGAATCCAATCCGATCAATCTCTTGAATCTCAATCTCTTTCTCTCTCTCTCTCTTTCTGAAGAGAGAGAGAGAGAGAGAGAGAGAGAAAGTGAGAGAGAACGAGAGTGGGAGTGTAATGTGTATTCTCGCACATTGATTTATGTGATATGTTTACATTGTTTATATTTATGTTGACATTATTGTACATCCATACAGTGAAATATATATAAAACTTTTTTGAACTTTCGAATTAAACGGTCCTTTTCAAATCCGCCTACAATAGGTTTTAGAAGGCAGGTTGTTTTCACAAAACACTCGTCGGAAAAGAAATGCCCTCAAGGACCGCTCCGGCTCTATTTAATGGCAAAAGCTATTATTGCAAAGCCCGGTAAAAAATATTAAAGCAATAAACCATAATAGCTTCTGAATGGCTGCGGGAGGACGAAAAAATTTTGAGGCCGGACCTTTTTTTGTGTGTGTTAGTTTCTTCCACTCCCAACGGCAGCCCTTTGTTGGCAGGCTGAAGAGCTGGCAATAGATGTCAAACATCCTTCCGGACCCGTACGTGTCAGTTGGCCCACCCCAATGTACCACCCCATTGAAAGTACGGGCTTAGATCAAATCTTTCTCGAAGCCATCGGGGTAAAATAAAATTTCGGTTTAAGCCCCTGACAGCTTCCTGCCGGTGAGACCTCCTCAAATCGCACTATTATATTCCCTGGGATCGCCAAGATCTCTTTTTCCATTGTCACGATTTGTACCATAAGTATCGTTTTTTACGCGAAAATTGAGGAAACCACCTACTCATGTTTTTTTTGCTTGACATTTTTACTGTATAATCCTTACCATCTTTTTATGTTGTATATTAATAACGTTTAAATTATTAATCATCACATTTCATCGGAAAGAGTTTAAGATGAACTATTTGAAAATTAGTTTTCATCTAATCTTCTGGTTCAAAATATTACGAACCTTTGCTAATTTCAATGTTTTAAAAGGGCGTGCATTTTGTAATATTTGTTAATAATTTTATTTGTGATAAGTTACAAAACGAAGCAATGGCCGGATCAGATAAAACTAACTACTGTGGACCCTGTGGTGGTTACTTTCTTGATTATTCTTATTGGATTTGTTTATAAACAATTTTCATGAAACTATTTGAATTTATTTTCCGCAGAAACATTATTGTTAATACAATAAAACAGGGTTGTACTTTGCCCAAAATTACCATGTTTTTCATAATTGTTCCGAAACGGTTCTTTTCAAAACTATGGCGCTATTACTTAACATTTCTCACGTTTGTAAGTTTTTAATTTCTTTTTAATTAACATTTTTGTTCAATGTTTTGTTTCACGTTCAGCATTGCTCTACATTTTCTACTTTAAGTTAAATTTAAGTTGGTTTGACTGGTGCAAAGGGAGGAAAATCATTTTCCCATGTCAAAAAGAGAAATAATGTTTGCCAATTCCTTAAGAAGATATATAAAATGGCAATATAAATCTTAAAATCTGGGATCACGAACGTCGAGCTGAATCCGGAGGTTTTTTATTCCCCGGCCATCACGTTCGGACCGTTTTATCATCCCAGACGGAGATTAAGAAAGTTTATCTGGCCCTTGATACCCGTAACTAGGGGTCCACTATCGGAAAAGGAGGATAACTGCTTTTCCTGACTTTATAACATCTCAAAACATCCACGTTCCGGAGCAGCGAGGATTAGAAGCACTTAAAGTTTTATAGGGTGGAGAGCTACTTCATCAGTTGTATCCCTGGACCCCAGTTCCCACGAGACTTTCAGATTTAAAGCATTGGGCTCATTTGATTAACCACATTCGAGCTGAAAGGCGTCAAATCCTGGAATCCGATGAATCCTGAAGGAAAAAGGGCACTTACTCCATTTAGACCTGGCAGTGAAAACGAAAATACAAACAAAAAATAGGACATCTTTTTTCCAACTGTACAAACAAAATATTTCCATTTGAATTCAACTCGTCATAATCAAAAGTATGGTAATAGATTTGGTCCTCATTAAAGGAAGCCATGTTAAATAAAAATTGTATTGTTAGAGAATTCATTGTGCGCTTCTCTTTTAGGTCCGGCGAGATGATCTTCTAGCTTGGTAGTTTCATGGTTGTCATTTTGTTGTGTCATAAGTTTCCAGTTCTCGACATCTTCAGACAACCTTAATATAATCACTATCTTCTAAAACCATGCCTTTCCAGCAAGTTCAAACGAAAATATGTCCGTCGTAAATATTGCTCGTCAGTTAATATATATCAAGGGGATGAAATTGTGAAGTCATAACGTACTGTCGACTGTTCCTTCTCCCTGCTTCCCAAAAGAAACGAACCTATATGTGGTATTAATAGTAAGGATGATATTTTTTTTCATTTGCTTTATTTCTCGGCCGGCTAGCTACCAAGGCTATTGCCATTACCTCGCGTTTTCACCGCAGTTATAAGCTTAACCTAAAGACTGTTTGCGTTTTGCCTTAGGTATGTTAAAGGAATTACAGTTTTTCATTCCGATCATCGCATGTCTCTCGTAATGGTTTTGGTCACAAGTAGGCTTCTACATTTTTTCTTAGCCTGTTTATGCCACATATGTGAAGGTTTTATTGCCATTTCACGTTCAGGATGGGACATCCTTTTAGATGGTTTCTCATAATTGACACTGTTTTAGTCTACTACTTGTATGTGTATTTGGTTATTTGTTGGTTACACTCGTTGCCATTGTTCTGTAGCTCTGAATTGCTAATCTTCAACTGTTTTGGTTACCATATGCTTGCATTATGATAAGCCTGTAGTTTCTTCGTTTCCAATCGTCTTCTTGTTAATCCCACCGTTTTGGAAAAATCGGAAGTTTGTGTCCGAGTAGATCCAAGTCACGATAGCTCAAGTGGTAGAGCAGCGACGTATTGAGCCGAAGGTCGTAGGTTCGAAATCCACTCGTGACACTGACATTTTTATCTCAGCCGATACCTTACACGAAAATTAATTAATTAAAAGATGTTATTTGGTCAATCCGCCCGTGAAATCAAATGGAATTAGTAAGTTAATTGAAGTATGTCTTCACTAAAAGCTCTCCGTTGCCGCTTCATTTGTCGCCGAGAATAGATTACATGACATTTGAATAATGGTGAAAAGGAGGGAAATTTCGAACAACTCAAGTGGAAGAAGAGTGACTTATTTTTTAGCGGAAGGTCGTGGGTTCGAATCCGCTCATGACACTGATTTTTTTAACTCAATCAGTACATTAAGATTAATTCGATTTTAATGTTCATAAAGATTAAAAAATCACCCGTATTTATTAAAATAATTTAGTTTTTATTGAATTGTAATGGGTAACCTTTTCCACAATAATTGTATAATACGTCCCGAGATCAATGGAAAGCTTGGCGAAGGAAAACATTGAAAACACGTTAATAAGACGAAAATTATCAATATTTTCATTCTAATTGCAGAGAAGAGACTAAGAAGCCCTTTTCGTTATTATCTAAATTTTTTATGTTAAAATATTTGATATGAACAAGACGTATGACTAGTAGCATTTCTAATTGGGACAACTTTTGCTATTCAAAAGCATTCTCCCCTGGCGTCGGTAAAAAAAAAGTATACTAAAAATCTTTCATTAAGAACACTATAATTAGAGTTGTGGTTAACTCAAGTGGAGCAGCAATGATAATAGAGGAGACTGCAGGTTAAGACATGTCCCACTCGCCCGTAATGACGATGCTACCTTACTTTCCTCCTAAAACAGGGGATTTTAATAAATTCCAGAACCTTTCTGACCGTCGACTAACATCACTTAGTTTGACCCCAGGATAGGGCGTTAGGAGGCTGTGCTTATTATCTAAGACTAAATGAAAGACGGACATCGCCTAATAACAGGATACTCCGACTCCCTTTGACCATAAATTCGGCATACCTTTCTGCAGAGTACCGTCTGCGAATAAATAGCCGGTGCCTTGGATAGCTCATTACCTGGCTACAAAAGAACGGGATTTTTCACCGTCGGATGAATAGACCCTCTCATTAACACGGAGGACACTTGGCCATGGACTCATTCAAAAGCAATGGTAGAAAAAAGAGCTAGATAGAAATACCGACTTCTCATTAGCACAGGGAGAAATGGTGGAATATTTTTATAACAAAGGTAGGATTTAATTTTTTTATTACAGTTATTGTGAATTTTACGTAAGGACCGGTAAATTTTTTTATAGTTATCATACCTGTTTCCTTTTTATGATATTGTTTTCCTTAAAAACGTTCATCAGTGTAAAAGGAAAATGCATTTCAATATATTATTATTTATTTTGTTATAACAGTAAAAAAAATTTTATGTAAATGTTAGGCTCAAAATAACGAGAAAAATAAAATTATATCGATGTTAAACTTACATATCTGAAGAACACTCTAGTTAAAGAAGCTTATAAAAGAATATCTTACGTATTGCCAATTTTTCCCACGTACAAAATATCGTTTTTAAATTGATCACAATTTTGTGTTCACTTTGTAGTACAACAACCATTACTGAAGTTAATTATTTTAATAATTAATGATTATTTTTACGTTTTATTGCATTATAATTTCTATACAAACTGCGCAAAAATGTAAATTTGCAAAAAATTTGTAATTTATTATTAATCTATTAATTTTAATTAAATTAACCGATATATTTTGTTAGTTGGATAAAGCAAAAAAGAAATACAATCCAAAAACAAATAATGTGGTAATCCTCATTTTTAATAACGGATTTACTTAAGAATGGTAAACATGAAAATTATTAATTTTGTAAACAAACATCTTTTCTCGTCTTTTCTCCATTTTAATCCAGTTGTATTCCATTATTTAAGTGAGTTGGTTGCGACGCTTGGATTTGTAAAGAGGTTTTTTTAATCAATTGTGCTTTTATCTTAGGTAATAAGTACTTCACCTATCCACTTTTTTCAAAACGGTGTCACAATTCTTAAACGTCTCAAAATATGTCTGTACAATACAACTACAAAAAATAAAAGTTAAAAAATGATGACACATTTTTTCCCGTTTTCTATTGAACCAAAGAGATGAATTTGTTTTATGTTGGGTTTTACAGGGATTCAAAACAGCAGAGGTTCAATCAGTCACGGGATGCCGGTGTTTAAAAAAAAGCCTATTTTAGGCATGTTTCAAATGCAGGGCCGCTGGATTCGAACCCTGGACCTTCACCTTATAATGATGTGCTCCGTTTCAACTCCTAAATCGTTGTGGCCTTACGTCTCCTATTTCTGTTATGTTCTCAATGATTATACGCGTCATTGGTTGTAGATATAGTTTTAATCTATTCTAATTTGCATTTCAGGGCGGCCACTATGGCTCACTGCGATCGATTCGTTTGGGTTGCAGTTGGTGTTTCTCTCTTGGTCGTTTTTTGAGTTTGTGGGTATTGAATAGTTGTAATAGTTGGGCGAGATATGTTTCGCTGTTCTATCTGACATTTTTTGCAGTACTATATTTAAGGTTAGTCGTGGTCAATGTTGATGTTGCTGCAGATGGCACGACATGGGTAATTTTGTGTTTTGTCATAATTCCAGATATTTTCTTAGAGTTTTTGTAATGATAAACTTACCAAATATGAATTAGAACATTTGTGATTTAGTTTTATTATATTAATTATAATTAAAGTAAGCGATATATTTTTGTTAGTTGGATAAAACAAAATAGGTAGCACAAGCAAATGTAAATGCTCATTTTTAATCGCAGATTGACTTAACAATATTAACCATGAAAGTTACTTATTTTGTAAACAAACACCTTTTCCCTTCTTTTCTCCATTTTAATCCGGTTGTATTCCATGGAAAGACGTCATCTTGAAACAGAAGTTCGGGATGCTATTGTGAGAATGAGTAACCCTTTCCACAGTGGACGCCAGATCCTAAATGAAGTACAAGATGTTTTGACAAGGCTTTGTGTACAAATCGTTTGTGGGATGTTGGCCTCGTATCGTATTTGAGACGGCCGACAGCAAAAGCCCGCCACCTGCAACTCAGGAAAATATGGTGCGGCGAGCCCCTAGAAGAGAACTCCAATACGAATCTTGTTTACTGATAAATTGCGTTTCTGTCTTTAAGTGATAACGTAAGAAACTGGAATTCAATGTATAATTAATTTAATTTAGATGAGTGTGAATGTGACAGATGTTGTATATTTATGGTACTTATGTCATTCACTACTTTTGATGTTTATTTTACAAGTAACCAACTGGGTCATCAAGTCAGAATGTGTGAGGGTGAATCTTACACAATAAAAAAAACTAAATATATTGGTTGTCCGGAAAATAATGCAGGATTTTGGTATTAAACAAAAAAAAAGAAACTAGTTACTTTAAAGCAATGTTCTTTAATCAAAATAATTTCCCATACTCTCAATACATTTCTCCCAACGTGTTGGTAACTTATTAATTCCGTCTGAGTAGAATTCAGAATTTTTAGAATTGATAAAGTCAATAAATGCATTTTCCAGTTCCGTTTGATTTTTGAATATTATGTGTTGTAAGTAGTGGTCCAGGTGTCTAAAAAAATGGTAGTCAGTAGGCGAGAGGTCCGGAGAGTAGGGTGGGTGAGGCAAAGTTTCATAGCCAAGCTCCAATAATTTTTGTGACGTTACACGTGACACATGTGGTCGAGCGTTGTCATGCAACAAAATGGGCCCTTTCCGATTGACCAAAGAGGGCTTCATTACTGACAATTTCTGATGCATGGTATTAATTTGGTTACAGTATGATTCAGCATTGATGGTTTCGCCAGGATTTAAGAAGCTGTAGTGTATTAAACCAAATGAAGCCCACCATACCGTAACCATTACCTTTTTTTGAAGAGTTGGGGGCTTTGGAAAATGTATTGGAGCTTCTCCTTTGTCGAGCCACTGTCCAGAACGTCTAGTGTTATCGTAGAGAATCCACTTTTCGTCACATGTAACAATTCTGGCCAGAAATGGGTCATTTTTGTTTCGACAAAGAAGTGATGCACAAACATCAAAGCGCTGATTTTTTTGGCGATCGTTTAATGAGTGTGGAACCCAATTTTCGAGTTTTTTCACTTTTCCAATCGCCTTGAGGTGGTCAGCGACGGTCGTTTTACTGACTTTGAGTTGCTCTGCAAGTTCTCGAACAGTTGTTTTGGGGTTTTCTTCCACCACTGATCGCAGAACATCATCATTAAGAGAGGAAGGCCTTCCACGACCTTCTTCATCTTCAAGGCTGAAATCTCCCTCCCGAAATTTTTTAAACCACCTTTGCACAGTGCACTCATTAACACAACCCTCGCCCCAGACTTGGTTAATGTTTCTAGCCGTTTGGGCTCCGCTTCGGGCGAGTTTAAACTCGTAAAAGAAAATCGTACGAAATTCTCGCTTTGACATTATAAGGATGACTGAATTATTTCCAAGTAGCTGAATGCTACAGAGGTAAACAAACAATATCATTTGGAAGAGGATTAATAAGTGTTGACATTCATACAAATGAGTAATCCTGTAAACGTAAACAGAATATTTTATATAGATTTTTTTTAATGAAAACTTAAAATCCTGCATTATTTTCCGGACAACCCAATAATATAAGTCAAAGAATATATTAACAAAAAAATGGCCTCTTCTTGGCACGAAACAAACAAAATTTAACCAACGATGGAGAAATACTTTTCTTTAGCAATCTTTTAACAATCTTTCAACAGGCAATGTTCAGAGACAAAAGAAAAACTTTAAACAGTATGAAATTACCGAAATGAATCGCACAGATATAATACCTTGGATCTATCGGCACAAAACAGTAAAATGTAGACGTCTTTCTGCTAGCGCATTACTTTCGGATAGCCGCTTATCTCCTCATCTTTTTCCGATGTGTTTGTGTTGATCTTCCACAGTGCAGATTCCTTTCATCCGAACGATCATCACAAATGTTCCTTTGTAAAAATTATTCACTGACCTGTGAAGGCTGTACATGCTTATATCGATAGTAAGCCCGCATGTATTGGGTAAATTATTTAGACAAGACCTTTATCAGCAGTGCTAATGTTTTTATTGATTTTAAGTATTTTGTAAAAAAAATGTACGGTTATAAACAATAACAAAATAACTCTTTTAGCCTTTAATTCATTTGTTGTTTTTTTATACGTCTGTTTTCCCATACAGTGCGATAAGACACGAGACAAATCTGTCTTTAAAGCCATGGAAGGTTTTGGCAAAGCAAGAAAAAGAAAAAAAGCAGTAATCTCTCTTTCCTTTCTTGACTCTACATAATCCCACAGGGGAGGAGCTGCTATTATGTTAATAAAACGATAATGATATTAAGAGTCAAATTTTGTAGACATTGAAATAAAACATTTCAAATTTATGAAGGAAGGCCATAAAATTTGAAATAAATGTTTAAATCGACAGGTTAAAAAAATATATCGTGATCCACTATTGGGTAAAAAAACTATCACGAAAATTTAACAAAAGCAATATTTAAAATTGCATTTTTAACTATTTAAATTGATTGTTAAGGACTTCCAGTTATTTGTACCTGAAGCTACTCAACGTTGAACTGTTTGTATTATTCAATAAAAAAAAGATTGTGTAGGACTTACTTATCAGTGGTTAATATAAAGTAAGAATTATAATTCCATATGCTACGAAAAAATTGTAGTTTTAAACTATTTAAAGGTGAATACGTTATATATGGTATGTGTAACACGAAAATGACTTTTATGTTTTTTTCTTATTTAACAAATGTGTATATAATAAAATGTAATGTGACTATGATTTTTTTTTGGAAAAACTAAAATTACAGAATACAATACGACTAATCTACAAAATATAGAACTCTTTATATTTATTGGAGCAACAAAATATAAACGTTTTGTAACATCTTAAGCATTATACTAGCCGCCATATATTTTCATCCAGTTTTTTCACTTGTTTTAGGTAATGTTTCATAAACTGCGATCTCCCAGAAGGGTCAGGAAAGGCCAACTCAGGAGGGTGGAGATGACCCATTTCTAGCCGGTACACAATGGCAATTCCGCCGGGGAAATTTCTATTTCGGATTAGGTCTTGTTGAGAGGTCTCTAATCCCAGATATTCTCCCTTGTAATGAATGCAAGGCCGGTTCTAAGCTGTCGCAATTCTATACCAGGTTAAAATCCGTGATGAGCCACGAGATTATCAGAGGGAGGAGGGGCTAAATAAGATCCAGGCCGAACTTTCATCGGCATCAGTTTCACTCCGGTCGGCGACGTCAATTGCCCGAGGCCATGATATTACCTATCGCCAGGTCGATAGCTACACGAAACGAGGGGGGCCGTTACTGAAATGTAATATTACACATGTCACATGGCTTGGCAGATTGAATATCACTCCCTCCTAATTTAGTGGACTGTACAGTTGATCCGTCTCCCCTGATTATTCCAATTGCGAGAAAATAACAGTAAATTTTACACGTTTTTGTAATAAAAAAACATTTCAAGATGTGTTCAGTTCTTTTAAGTTAACTCATTATTTTACGTTTGGAAAAAGACTAAGCTATAAACTTGAAATCCAGATAGTTAAAAACAACTGTATATAAGAGCTGTGTTTTTAAAAGGATTGCTTGATGAAAGCAGTTTCACTCATTCTTCATGCATTCTTTAAAATATGAGCATTTTAGAGCAATTAAGAGCATTTGTTTTATACAAACCTTTAAAGGTTCAAGGTTTGATCATCGTGGTCAACATATTTTTAATAGTAATTAATACATTATAAATTTAAACCATTCCTACCAATTTCTTATCATCGTGAAATCTTATCTAACCGACAGCTGTTTTAGAGTGAAATGCGGAAACAAGGTTTCGGAAATCAGATAGACAAAAGCCGGCGTCCCACACGAGAGCATCCCTGGTCCCATCTTTTATGTCATTTGTACTGCTGAGCTCGAATCCTATCAAAGATAGTTTCAGCGCCAATGAGTACTTTGAGCCAGTCTTGCCCTCCACTATACATTAACAATAAATAGATACCCTTCAATTATGAGGTATAGAGTGTAGACGGCCTTGGAATCGCCCCACGCTTAAATGGCACCAACCCAACGAAGACTTTTACAACTATGAAGACTCACTGGACCGAAATCCGACTTGACCAGCAACACCAAACTAAACATATACAAGACTTACTGCAACCACTTTGGACATACGAAGTTGAACTATAGAGCGATTTATTTTTCCCAAGCGATTAAACACCCAATCCTTCCAATCAAAAGTCTTCCGGCAAAATGTCAAAGCTCCTAATTACATCACTTCCTTGACTAATCCATTTCCGATTCCAAACACTTTACCCCAACCTCCTCGATCCATCTAAACCCTACTGCTGAGCCTATCTGAAAATATTCCAATTTCTTAACTGATGGAGATATCCTTGCCCCTTAATCACTCACCCGTGCCAGCCATGTGTCTTCAGGGCGCAGCGCTTGCATTAGTGTTAGTGCTTTGACCGGGTGTAAAATCGTTTTGTGTTCAATTATATTCATAAATATAAGGTACATACAAAATAATTTTGTAAAAAAAGTTTTGCCTCAACTTCTTGTACATATTTTTATTATTGAAAAACAAAAAAAAACTGTTTAGAGGGTTATAATTAATATAATTATGTACAACTACATCTGCAGACTACAAATTTGATAGTCATGCCGAACAATAGGCAAAGCCAACATCAGAACATAGAATATGCAATTTTTAAACATACTTATTACGATATTAATGCAGTCGATGTTTTAATGTTGAAAATGAGATGAAGAAATTAATGTCGGTCTTTCTATATCGAGCTGTCTTCATCAGGATTTGTATGTTTCTTTTTTTCTTCCCTGTATCGGAAATAGTTCGACAAACTAACAATTGCAAGCATTGACGTCGGATTGATAAAGATCGATCGTTCTATCATCTGTCCTTGCATGTCCGAAACGAGTTTCATCTGGTGATTGCCTTTAGTATTAAAAAAAAAGTCCCTCGCACTTAAGTACGTCAGAAAACTGGTTGACGGAGATCAATCACGATCAAATTACGGTTTTCTTCTACTCGTAGAAAGAGCTGGGCAGTTAAACGAAAAACTCGCGTTATTTCATCAAACACGCTAAAGTTTGAGCTTGTTAAATAACTACATTGTTTAGACTGAAACTATTAATATATCAAAAACATTTCAGATTAGGAAATTTACGCATTTTTGTGAATGAAAACAGTCAACTAGTCTTTACTTTTTTGTGTTTGTTTTTCTATTTATAAAGTATATAGCTTTACATTATTTTATCTTTTTTTTACTGTTGTACCGAGTAGATGGAATGGAAAAAAGTATAGATATTTAATTCGTATTGATATTTGGTTATACAGTACTAGTACTTTTGGACGGTTCTTTCGATAAACGTTCAATAATTTTTTGAAGTTATGAAATAAAATACCCAAAAATGGCCTAATATTCCAGTGGATTTGGTAATAAATTGCAGATGTCAAATAAAAAGAGGCAGCATCATCGACAGCACATTTTGTGTCAATTGGGAGGTCCTTTGGGAGGGGGTGAGGG
>CM077099.1:4344240-4369523 GCA_039619505.1 Cimex hemipterus | reverse complement strand
GAGAGAGAGAGAGAGAGAGAGAGAGAGAGAGAGAGAGAGAGAGAAGAAAATATATTTTTTAGATAAAATACATTGAGAAAGACTTTAGACGGTATTTTTCGTCGGTTAGTGTTTTAGAGGCCGACCAGAAGTTTTGATTTTTTCGGGTTTTGATAATGAGCATCGAAACTAAATATGAAAACGAAAATAAAATTTTAAACAAGACGGGAAAATCCGAAAGGTTCTAGGTTGAGGTGGGGAGTCACGATAGATCATGCGGTAGATCAACGTCGTATTGAACCGAAGGTCGTGGGTTCAAATCCCGCTCGTGACACTGCCTTTTCGTTTCAGCCAACACCTTACCTACAAATAATTATTCATTGAAAGAAGTAATTTGATCAATCAGACCGCTAAACTTAATGTGTAAAATGTAATGTTGATACCTTGATGCATTTATGATCTGTAGAACCTTCATGCAATTTGGAAACGCTTGATTAATTAGCAATGGAAAATCTTTTTACTACCATTTTATTTAATGCAATAATAATAAATGACCTTGCTTAAAAAATACCCGAATGATTTTCGACATTGATAACTATGGAACGGATGTATGCGTGAAATGAAATACATATTTATATATTTTTTTAAATAAATATGCATATATGTATGTATATAAATATGCATATATAAATTAATAATAAATATTTAATGAATAAATTTGTAAAAAAGGAAGAATATGATAAGTTAATATAATAGAAAATAAACCTTTAATTTTCAGTTATATTTAAAATCCCGTTTGCTCTTAAATTTTGAAAAATAAAACTTTATCTTTCGAGTTGTAATTTTCTATAAAATAAAAACAAGTAAAATATGATTAAGAAATTCCATAATGTGAGTTTATTATATATTTTAAAAAGAGAAACAATAAAAATTTTATCTCAAAATGTAATGTTCGCTTCTTGAATTCATTAGTTTTCTGAAAGCCATTTTTTTCATTCTTTTGATTTTTTTTTTTTTTTTGAGATAATGAAAAATTTTGATTTATATTATTGTTTCTTTTATTGAATAAGTTAAAATATCTAAATTAAGAAAACATATAATTATATGTAAAACCATGTAAATATTTAATGCAGTACAGTTTATTTTATTCCCAATGACGTAAAACATATAATAAAATTTTGAAAAACAATTTACGAGACCCAGAAAAAAATTACGAATACGTATATATCTGATGCCTGTTGATAACACTTATTATTGAGGCACTGGGATTATATTATTTGATAACAACAAAACGATACGTTTGTATAATTCCGTGGGCAATGTATAAATAATCAAAATAATAATATACACTTGTTATTGTAAATTTCCCGTAGCCAGCTTGGATGAAATTACCGCTTAATGACGTCAAAAGAAATGAATTTAATTTACCATAATAACGGCCCTTTTCACGAGATAACCTTAAGTTTCGAGTCAGAAACTTGCGGGCTATTTATTTCAAAGTCACTACCACAAAACGGCCGTTTCGGCTAATTTATTGCCTACTTCGGAGAAATACTGTAGCCAAAAGAATGGCCGCTTAATAATAATGATACAAACTAACCCTCCCCTTCAGGTCAGGGAAGGATAAAGAGTAAACAGACCTAGACGCGATATGCTACCAACGAAATATCCTAGTAAATAATAACCTAAAATAAATTATCATGTATAAAAAATATAAGGAAATATCCACTAATCAGTTCATCCTTAAAATATGGCCGTTATATAATTTCATTTTTCATTTATATCAGATTATAACAAAAATTTAAATTCCAATCAGATAAAGATTTTTATAAATCTGTACATGTAATCTTCTTTTTTTAAACTCCGAACTATAGCCATTTATTAAATGTCTAACCATAATTTTGCTTGCTCTAAGACATTAAAACAGTTAAAAAAACTCTAAATATTTTCTAAAAGACGGTAACTAATGGGATTTATTAGAACCTCTTGGAAAATAATAGATTATAAAGACCTTTAGGAAAGACATCTACAATATTTTGGCTAAGCACTCAAGATCGATAGTTGACTTTCTTACGAGTTGAAGACTTCATCTAATTGAACCTAGGCCAGGCACGGGTGAAACGCAGACACTTGCTTTTGCGCCAATGTGTTCGGCATGTTTGTTCCTTGTTGTTGCCTCCGATAGGAGCATTGCAACGAGTAGGTGGTTCCGAGTTTTAGAGGAAACATAAGTCTTTTACTGCGTATAACATAGTACTGTAATTAATATCACGTCTCATGTTTGTTTCCTTGTGTACCTTGAGACTGAATTTATTTAGTAGCATGAATGTGCAGGGTGAGAAGACAATGGAGATATATCAAATACACCACCAACCTAACTGACTGAAAATTATGTAAATAGGAAAATTTGAGAGTTTGTTTGAAAAACTGAACTTTCCCAACTTTGGGGCCGAAATGATCTAGGCGGTGATACCCCTTTGGGCCCAATCTCAGACGCCGGAGAGTCCACACACATTCTTCTCGAGGTCTGCTCTTTATTTATTGTATATTACACAACGGTTGGAATTGCAGCGGTGAGAAGCGATGGGTTCAACTCTGTACACATGTATGTTGCCCCGGTCATAACGTCGAAGTATGGCCCCAGGAGTTCCACGACTAGGTCATTTCAGCCCATCTCCGCTTTAGTCATCTGATGGGATTGATTACAAGTCTTCTTATGTTTGACATGGTTTCAGCTTGTGGGTTGGGGTGAGTGGAACATAGAAAATTTGATAGGGATTATTTTATTTACAAAGGGATCGTCGTAGAAAGAGATATTTGACAGTTCTGATCAAGAAGTTTTGAATTCCAAGAATAATTGTAGGTTTAGAGGTGTCACTTAGTCCATATCGCACACCCACAAGAAAAGTGGCATAAGACTAAAAATTACAAAAACCGTACTGTTGAGTGTTTTTGAATTATTCGAGTGTATGAAGCCACTGGAAAAATGACACAATTGTAGGTGGACTCTTAGCTTCTAGGAACTACTATTTGTCACTTTTAAATTATCTTACATCTGTGTCGAGGTTTAAGGCATCAGTTTGAATATTTAATAGAAAAAGTCGGACATTTCGTGTTTCAGCAATTTTTTTCTTGTTTAGTGAAGGCTTCTATGATGTATAGGAGTCACATATTCACATTATGAAAAAAAATCGTGTTAAATCATTTGTACATGTCTGTTTTTCGTAATGTAAAATTAAAACAGGCTTTGTGATGACCTTGAAATAGGTAGAAAGATTGGAAGTAACAACTGAATTTGCTTTTTTCTTCAAGGCTCTACCTTGATCTGCAGTTTTCGTGAATTATTTCAGCTACATTTATTTTATTTTAATAACATTCTTAATGATGACATTGTTTTTTCATAATTTTTTTTAAATGTTGTCTTTTAACTTTTACATTATATTTTATGATCATTTTTAGTCATCAATGAAACCTTTATATCAATAATTAATTTTCTATTTGAAATAACTAATTAAGCCTGATTCCCGGAGGAAAGTACATTTTGATCAAAAATAATCTTAGTAAAACTTACTATATGGATATTTATGCTCGTCTGTTATGTATGTATGTTGTCTGGTACTATCGCAAAAGCATTCCTGTACAGTCACTTAAATCAGTGACCATAAATTACTGTGAGCCGATATACGCAGGAAAAGTGCCACAATTCAAAAAGTGGTAGTTTTTTTATACGTACTATTGCTGGATTTCGGATTCGATAAACGAAAGACAAAAGTGATGAATCATGAAAGTTCCTATTGCCAACAACCATGTATTTAATACATAAGTCAAAAAAAGTAAACTTCCATTGGTCGCTCTATCAGATTTGGGGGATGGATTACAAGAATCTATAGAGATTAAAAATATTTTTGTTTACCTTCATTTTACTTTAAACATATATATCCGAGCTTCTTAAATTTTTTTTTCAAATACACTTTTTAAACTTTAGTGCAATCAATATTTTAAAAAATAATGCTATACCTAAATATATTGATTAATTTTAAACATGAGCAGTAAGGTTGATACTTGAAGAATAAGTTAATTTATTGATAATTGATGCTAAAAGATAGACTTAGGCAAATTTGACATCGTCTAAGGTCAAATCCATGTAAAACGGGTTGAAATAATTCCCTCAAATTCCCCCCCCCCCGCGTTTGTGGCAATTTCGCCGCGGTCGTTTCTGGGTCGGTGCAAATGCTTCAACTCCAGCCGCAATTTACGACACTTAGGACAAACCAGGTTGCCTCACCCGTGGAGGGTGAAGGATGAAGGATAGAACGGAGCGAAGCCCGGCGGGAAGCTTAATCCAATTTGAGAGGGCGCACTCCCTGACTCATTCCAGCATCTGTGCGCTTTTACAGCCAAGGCCATTCATGGCATAAGTAATATTTGAAATTGACTCCACCTTATGTACACTCGGCCCAGACGCCCTGTTTTATGGACCTTTTCCATCCGCGTGGGGATTAGGGGCGAATTGATTTCACGGAGGGATTCACCGTGAGAGAGTACGCCATGCAAGTTGTTCAATCCTGATAGATAAAGGGGTTAAACTGATATCACAACGCCATAAAAAATTCTCTCAGGGCGGGACAACAAACGTACATTTTCAAATAATAATCTTTGTTCAAAATAAGTTTCTAAAGTTCTTCGCTTTTCTTTAACCGAACTGCACTAATTTTACATTCATTATAGTTCGTGGTCCCATTGACCAAATAATATTTTTCAATTAATTAATCTTCGTATATAGTATTGGTTGAGATAAAAAGTCAGTGTCACGAACGGGATTCGAACCCACCACAAACCTAGGATAAATACGCCGCTGTTCTACCACTCGAAAAGATTACACAGAATTTGAAAAATGGCAAAAAGGATAAAAAAATATGGGTGGGGTTGAGATGGGAAGTCGGTGCATGAGTGGATCGCAATCGCGATAGCTCAAATGCGAGAGCTGCGGCGTATCTAACCGAAGAACATGGGTTCGAATCCCCCTCGAGGCACTGACCTTTTTTTATTTCAACCAATACCTTATATGAAGATTAATGAATTGAAAAACTAATTTTACATTTATATATTTTCTCAATAACAACTCAACATATTTTAGCGCGTTTTAGTATTTTTTAAAATCAACCAATCACAGTTACCTAAATTATAAAACTTCTGAATTAATTAAAGTTGTTTTCTGAAATTTTTAAACATTTGAAAAACATAATGTCAACCTTACGTGGCTATAATTTCAGAAGGAATGAGGAAGTTAAATATTTAAAAATTCAAAGGTTATCACAAAAATTATTTCATTATCTTGCTCGACAACTCTTTTTTTAACTATTATCATTTATATTATTATTGTTATTACTATTAAATATTTCAAATGCATAGTAACTCTCCAGCATTCAATTATCACAAAGCAGGTGGGAGAATATATAATTGGGTGTTTCTGTGATAAAGTTTCAAGCGCGTTGAACTACTAATTGCATACCTCAGGATAAATACGACTTGAGCATAAGCCGCCGGTTATCCCGTTCACATCTGGGTCCTGGAACAAAAAACAAAATATGGTTAACAACCAGGGTGGAAGATAATTGTAAATTTCATTCTCAGGATCGGGCCTGTGCTTGTCAAATCTAATAACCGGGGTGGTAATATCTGTCGCTCTGAAAGTATTCCAATTAATGGTTGCACTGTGGTGTGGTTGCCGTCTTTCGACGGGAGCCTTAATTAATCCAGACTCAACTATTCCAAGCATAGCTGGCATTCAGAAAACACCGCCTTCACATCCCCACAAAGATTTTGGGATTAGTTACACGTTGAAGTATTTATTTATAATTTTTCCCACTTTACTCAAGAAACATAATACTTCTATTAACTGATGGAAACAGATAGAAGCTTATATAGTAAAACAATAGAGAAAAAACATTTTATTATTCACATATAATTTAAATAAGAAGCATTTGCATTAATAGCCTTAATTAATCCAAACTCAATTATTCAAATCAACGCTGGTATTAAGAAAATACCTCTTTCATACCCAACCCTATATATATATATATAATATTTCTCAGAAACCTCAAAAGTTTTTTTTTAAAATCGGTGTCAGGCTCGAGTATTCTCCTATAATCCGGCGATATTCCATTTCGTTCCCTATATATGGCCATGCTGCGACAGCCCTCTAACGTACGGCACCGTGAGTCTGTTATCTCGGCATACTGGGCACCAAGTTCAACTAGCACCCAACAATGAAAGACATTTTTAATTCTTTAATTTAATTAATCCTTTTATAAAACGAAAAAGCTAGTGCCATGAGCGGGATTCGAACCCACGACCTTCGGCTATTCTAATCAGTTGAGTTATCGTGACTTCGAATCCCTCGAATCCCCCTCGTGGCACTAGGCTTTTCATTTCAATCAAAAACCTTACATAAAAAGATTAATCAATAAATTGAAAGAAGTAATTTGGTCAATATACCACTAAATATAATGAAAAGTTTTCATTTTAAATCTTCGCCGAACTTTGAACACGGTGTATTTTCTTCAGGACTCTATAAAATGATTATGCGTTTTTAATTTTGTCCTTTGTCGTATTTTAGGCCGTTTTTGGCAAATCTTAAATACATTTTGTTTAACTCTAATTTATTTTAAAAATATTTAAATATTTTGTATGAAATGGTTTCATATAGAAATTATCTACTATGATGGGTTGTCGTAGAAAAAAATTATTATTGATTTTGGCTATTAGAATACGCGATAATAAAAAGTCGTAATGAATGTCGTATTAATTTCTATTTTCGTTGTTGATTGGTCTTTAATTGACAAATTATTACTGCGGCCAGGTGGCTCAAAAGTTTTTACATGCTTAGGTAGCCGACCTGCTACCTGGAAACTAAAAGTGTAGTCAACCCTTGAATTTATGCTTGGTAATTGGGTGTAAATTAGTAAGCACGCTTAAATATAGCCTATTTATCGGAGTGAAGGATGAAAACGAGTATTTCTTTTAATCCGGAATTCTTCTCCGCCAACTAAAACAAAATTATGAGTTTAAAAGTACATTTTAATTCCTTTAATGAACTCACGCCGTAAATGGTGAATTCTAAGTTAAGCTAAGTCCTTTTAGCCAGGGTTAGGTTGAAATTCGGGAACGGGAAGGGAAAGGGGTTACGACAGTGTTCGAGGGAGATTAGTGGTGGCAAGTGGGCAGGGTTGACCTTTTCCCCGATAATCTGCATGTGCGTTGGAATCCAATGTTCCATTGTAAGCCGAGTGCTGTGCCTTCCAACGGTCTGGCCCTATTGCCTTAATGCCCTCGTCAAAAGCAAGTGGCAAGCTTTATCCGTTGACTGTGAAGCGCGCGTAAGTTTTCCCGACCCCACAGGACGAGGAACATTAATGGAAATGAAGGAACATTGATTAGCGGACCCACCTCTTTACCATGAATATTCCCCTTTTGACATAACCGATTCACCTCAAAATCACTATTTAAATTCCCTTTATAAATAATGCAAGAATCAGAATGGATATTAATTTAAGAGATCCTTCCAGCCAGGGAATGCGTTGTTTGTCATGCTAATAATGTTATTTAACACATACCCTGAATTATTCACTCAACACAATCCCACATACTTGAATTATGTGCAGACGCTATCGAGAGGGAGACAACTGTGATTAAGAATTTAAATGGTTTTGTTTCCCGCAACCTCTTCCAACTTCTTGACAACAGCATGAATTGCAAACTTTACTTTGAGAAAAAAATCGTAAATGATTCACGGACTGCTCCACATAATGCTAGGGGATATGAGATGAAGTCATATGAAATCGAAGACAACAAAACAATACCATTTTTAGACACATGCTAGATGTAATACAAAACATACAGATGGCACATTAATCACACGTTGGTATCAAAAATCAAGAAACACAGATCGCTACCTCAATTTTACATCACACCATCCTCTTCATACAATAATAAACACTGCCAAAGGATTAGATCACAGAATTACCCTAAGCCATGAATCATTTCACCACAAGAACATAAAGAAATATACATATGCTACTTAACAATCACTACACTAAACACATAATCAACAACTACAACTGAACACTAATACCATTCACTATTACTTATTAATAACACCTCATCAAACCTATCAAATACAGATAAAGTAATTTACATATCCATGCCATACGTTTACGGCCCATCGCATAAATTAAACTCATTTCTCTCTTCTGACAACTTTAAACTAGTTTTGAAAAACTATAAATTCAAACACTTTTTTCCAAAATTAGAGATCCCATACCAGTAACATATAAATCAGGTGTAATTGTGAAAATTGTCCGGCAACTTGCATCGGTCTTATATCGCAATATCTGGATAAGAGAGAAGCAACATATATCGACTGCCAAATCCCACAGCACTGGCTACCCACCACTTTGAACACCAACCCAATTCGACTTCAACAATCCAAAAATATTAAACACAGAACAAAATTTAACTTTTTTCGAAATGATTTACAGGGATAACCCCGGGGAGTTTGTGGCATGAGCGATCGAAGTCACGGTAGTTCAAATGGTAGAGCGGCGGCGTATTTAGCCAAACGTCGTGGTTTCGAATCCCGCCTGTGACAAAAATTTTTCATTTCGAAAAAATTGTGCATAATTAATTCTGTATTTAGATGATTAAGTAGAAGCTGATAAAATCATTTAAAATAATTAGTACATCGAGTGAGTAAAAATGCTTTGATCGAATATAAAATTTTCTAGCAATATATAAATTCATTTTTCTACATTCTACATGTATTTGTAAAATTGAAACAATGTTTATAAATCCCAGACTTTGAAGATGATTTCAATAAAGGTCGAAACTTTGATACGATAAAGAAAATGTTTTTCTACAACCTACGTCTCACCAGACCGCTTCTCACGATCTCCAAATAATCACTGGCTAATGGTCACAAACCCACACACACACAGAGTATATTTTAAAACTAATTATGTAACTAGAATAAATATCATTTTTAGGAATACATTGACTTGTCCTCATATTAATTCATTATATGTATATAAAACAATTGGGAACATAGCTTATTTGTATATTGCGGAATAAAACGGGGGTATGTATTATAGAATAGCTATGACCATACTACGGAACATAAACAATATGGACATACCTAATCTGAAATAAATACCCTATTATTGTATTTTATGGGATACGGCAACAAATATTTCAAGGAATTAAGGAGTTGACTCAAAGAATGAAGCCGGCTATAATAGTATTTTAAATTAAGGTCTGAATTAAATGTAGCCCAACTACTCATGATTACATTTGATTTCACATTTTCTTTTGATGGTTTAAAAAGTTAATTTTTCTGTTTGGTTAAATTGTAATCCAAGTCAGGAGGTAACGTAAAAAACGTTTAGGTTTTGAGAATCGCAAGGTCGGATAGAAGAAGTACAAAATGAGCGAAATAAAAGGGCATCGGAGACATGTGTCGTAAGACAAAAAGTTTCCAACGTTGAGCCAGCCGAGCAGAGTTTGTCCTGTAATTAGGGCCAGGGATGAATGCAGGAGGGATGGACAATACCGTAAGTTCTTTTGTGACGGTAGGGAGCTAAAATCTCAGCCGGTTATTGCTGCCACCAGCTCCCTGCCATCGTCGACCCCCCCCCCCGCAGGCTTCCGCTCTCTTACAGAACCTGAGAGCTTTCTTTTGTTTCTCGATTTGCTTAGCTCCCTCCTCCTCGAAACCTCCTTTCAGAACTTGATTTAATGGATAATACAAGTATTCTAGAGAACAAACGCCACTCCGGAGAAGGAACAAACGACACTCCAGGATCCATTTGAATTAGGACCGCATTTCACAACCTTTTATTTCTTGTTTATATTCCACTATTGTTTCCGTTATGCTTTCCAGCATAACTCGAAATAGAACATAAAAAGATAATGCTCTTAAAATATTGTCATGTTCGACGTAAAAGTTGCACATTAATGTCTACAGGTAAATGAAATTTTTTTTAAAGTTACTAGAATACATATTTTCAGTTTGTTCTTAGTAGTTAATGGGTAAATAATTAATTAATGCAATAGCGTTACCTGACTGGCATCCAGAAGTTGTAATGTAATTAAAAATTTATGGCAGTTCGTCTTATTTTATTTTTAATAAGGTATCTAATCACCAATCTCACACCCGGGGGGGGGCTTAATCTCACCGGTTTAACTATTGGCCATGCGTTTTCATGAAATTCAAAATTCTGGAATACACCACACTAGCACTTACGACACTGCTTATTTTTAAATTATGGTTGCGAGAATTTAAATCTATATAGTTCATACATTTAAAATTTATCAATCAGGAGCTTTCTATCCAAGGACCGTTCTCTAGGATTATCTAATATAAAGAATGATCTATTTTGTTGTTGATAACCGTGCACTTCGTTTGTTTCTGTTTGTGCAGAACGGTGTTGGCCCATTCCCATAGCAAGTTTTATTTATATCGATCAGCAAATATCTTTATAGATAGTACTCAGTTATTGCATTCCATTCCACAAATTACTTTCGACAAGTTTTTAAACTGGTTCTTCTGATTTAAGTCTTGAAAAGAATTTTCTTCTCATTGAGTTTTTATAAGTGAAAACACAATCTTAACGTTAATACCTTTCAATTAATTAACTTTTATGTAAGGTATTGGTTAAGATAAAAAATTCAGTGTCAGGAACGGGATTCGATCCCACGACGTTCGGCTAAATACGACGTTGATCTACCACTTGAGGTATCGTGCTTCGATCCATTTAGACACCACTTCCCATCTCAACCTACCTTTCAAATTTTCCTCCTTTTCCCGACCGAGTGAATCGAATTTTAAGCGGTAGAGCAGCGGAGTATTTAGCCATAAATCGTATTAGATGAAGAAGTTTTGTGAAATTTGACTAGTTGTAGGTATTTTCTGTAACCTCAATAGAACGTGCAATCATGAGCAAAATTTGAAATTTTGTTATTTTGACATGATCCAACTGATATTGGCTAACATTTTATATCATTCAGATTATTGCAAATAGAAGTATCTTAGAGTAAATTTAGCGTTCTTTCAAATGGTGTAATTGGATTTGTTGGAAGTTCAACTTTTTGGAAGTTGTAAGCGTTTTTATGTGGTAATGTAGTGAAAAATTGAAAAAAACAATTGGCGAATATCTTCAAAATAGAGAACTTTCCGAAAATTTTCTCCTGGGCACCTTTTGGTCCAAACGAAGAGTAGGCTCGATTCCCTGTGTTTCACCAGATGGAACTGGGACACCCCGTATATTTTTGCGTATAAGTCCGTCAGTCGAGCCTTAAATGTACTTGAACCAAATAAAATTCAGACTGCAATAAATAAATACGACTAATAGCGAGTCCCAAGTCTGAATTTTGAAAGCCATATATTTTTTCACAACTTAGGAAGACATGCGAAGTCTCACGTGCAAAAAGTTAAGGCGAATCCGTCGGCGCAGAGTGTGTCCGTACAAAAATCCCCCTCACAGCAAAATTGACTACGAAATTAACCTTCCTCCCGACCAAAGTGTTAAAGCACACATTAACGTGTCACGAAGATTAATATTCATTGCCGTTAGATAAGTCCCACCCTCCGGGTGGCAAATGCTTACACTCTGAGGTCATTTTGGCTCAAGTTGTCACAAAACACAAATGGGGAGATAATAACTTAAGCCCGAACTCTTGCCGCTAACTCTGTCCCACAACAAGGGCCAGTCCCACCTATTATGCTATAGGTCAACCTCGGAATTAGAGATAATATTTTAATAAAGTTAGCGGCCAAATTAATTTAGATTGTTTCTACAAAATCATCATATTCAAATACAGAACAGTATGCTCTCTCTTTTTACTTGGGTTTATGTTTTACCAAATTTAGACATCACAAATTTTCTGAATATCGGCAAAAGATTTTGTTCAACGAGTAATTAAATTAGATAATATACTAGATAATGTAGACTTTAAAAATTTATACACTGTTGAAAGCACTCGAGAAATTTAGTTTTATTGTTTTTAAAAGTAACTTCTCAAAATTTATTTTCCCTCCGTGGCATATTTGTATTATAGGTGACAATTTCTCGTAAGTTGGGCAGTTCCGTACCACTGATTCTGGACATTTTTCTTCTTTTCGTCCTAAAGAAAGCAGGGCATTGATTAAAGGGGTTGTCGTCTTGTGTTGTATTGGCCTATGGAGTTCCTTGAATGTGCTCCGGGCCCCTGTCTAGTAGATTGGCCCGCGGCCGGCAAATTGCCCGGGAGCGGCCGAGGATGAACTGACTCCTCTCCGACGGTTTATTGCCCACCTCGGACCAAGGGAATAATTAAACCAATTTCACCAACAAGGTTCCATTTCACAACACGGCGACGTACCTGCTTACCTAGGTAAACCGAACTGGCCTGCAAACTGTCTAAATATATTTGTACACACTGCCCTAATTAAAAGGAAAAGCACATTTAATTTCTTGTCACAATCATTAACAACACAACCAGTTTGCTCTATGACATGAACATAATAAGTACATAAAAACCAAAGTGCGTTTATACATTTTAATCGAAATGGTTTTTTTTTTGTTTTTGTTTTTTTCCATAGAACAGGTCAGTAAAATCCGGTAGTAATGTCATGCTGGTATATTGAATATTTTATGTATAATTGAAATGATATTTTAATTGTAAAATAACATCGTTTGTTTACACTCAACCATTGTTTTGTAAAATTAATTAATCATTATGCAAGGTGTTGTTGGTTGAAATGAAAAAGTTAGTGTCATGAGAGATATTCGAACCCACGACCTTCGGCAGTATACGCCGCTGCTATAGCACTTGAGCTATCGTGACTTCGCTCCACTGGGCCACCATTTCATTTCAGCCAATACCTTACATAAAGATTAATTAATTGAAAGAACTTATTTGGTCAATCGGACCACGAAATATAATAGGTTTTAATTTTTTTATTCAGTATAAAATTATTTCCATATCATGTGTCTTACGCAAAAATAAAAAATAAAAATAAATCTAGCAGAACAAACTTCAAACCTTTTAGGCTCGTTTATGGTCCTGCATACGCTGGCATTAGAAATTTCTCCTAGCTCATTGCAATGTTACAATACCAAAATGTGACGTGTCAAAGTGAGAGTGTAAAAACCGTTGTTTAACTAAATATTTAGGGAAGAGTGATTGGTTAGAATGAATTTCTGTGGACGTAGAATAAACTTTTTTTTATTAAAATCATCAACAATATTAGAAAAAATTGTGAAAAACAATTTTTTTTTAAATTTAAAAAACAAACTAAATTGGATTTGTTTTAAACACTATTTAAAAACGTAAGGGCGAATCCATTATATTTAGTGGTTTGTTGACCAAATTACTTCTTTCAATTAATAAATCGTTTTATTTAAAGTTTTGGTTGAAATGAAAAAGTTAGTGTAACGAGCGGGGTTCGAACCCTCGAACTTCGGATAAGTTAAATACTTAGGAAAGAATCACATTTAATTTCGGTTTTTAGTTGAGATGAAAAAAAGTTAATGGCACGAGAGGGATTCGAACCCACGACCTTCGGCTAGATACGTCGCTGCTCTACCACCTTTTTTTCATCTCAACAAAAAACCGAAGTTAATTGTGATATATTAATTAGTCGAACGGACGACGAAAACAGTGAATTAATGATTTAAAATGAAGTACACTTCACTAAAGCTCTCCGTCGCCATTTCAATTGTCGTCGAGAATCCAAACAGATTACACGACATTTGAAATATGGCAAAAGGAGGCAAAACTCGTAAGGTGAGGTTGAGATGGGGAGTTGATGTCCGAGAGGATCGAAGTCACAATAGCTCAGGTGGTAGAGCAGCGGCGTATCTAGCCGAAGGTCGTGGGTTCGAATCCCTCTCGTGCCATTAGCTTTTTTTTCTTCTCAACTAAAAACCGAAATTAATTGTGATATATTAATTGGTCGAACGGACCACGAAAACAGTGAATTAGAAAAGAATGTTTCATAGCATTGAATGTTTGTGGACGTGAGATCATTTATTTTTATTAAAATTATCTTGGCGATAGTAAATCAAACATATTCGAAAAAATATGAAAAAATCACTTAAAAAATATGAAATACAAAAAAATTGGTTTTGTTATAAATGCCATTTAAAAACTTAGGTCTAATGGATTATTCAAAGTTTTAGTTTAATTTAATTTTTATTTCCAAAAAAAATTGTCAACGGAACAATTCCCAAACAACGAAACAAATGAAATGCCTTTTTTCAAAGTTTTTACGATAACGTTATTTTTTGGCCATTTTAAAGTCCGGTTGCACCCTTGTTTTGATGCAAAAATTAAAATCCTTTAAAATGATGTATCACGATGTATAGGGTCCGGTTTGAAATTTTGAAGTTGAATTGAGCCTAACGTACCCGGAATAATTTTTCTTCAAAAAAAGGTAAGAAGGGCAACCTGTGTTCTCGAGCGTAGGAAAAATAAATTTGTTATTGTAAATGTCTATGTAGTAAAAATTGTAAGTTAGGTTCAATTTCGTTGTTATTCTATAAAAATCATTTTCTTGACATATTGAAATATGGTAATTAATTTTTCAATGCAATTTAGATAATTGTATATTTAAAATTTTAACCTTTAATTAAAATAAATTTGTGGAAACAAAATATCTTATTATATATGTATTTTTAAAAAATATTTTATGATACCATTATTCAATAAACACAAAATTAATTTTATAAAATCGATGTATATTTTATAAACTGAATATTGTCAATTGTGAACGTGTCTTAATGTAAAGTGAACATTTTAGGATTTTAAGTAAACATAAGAAAAGAAATGGCGTTCCATGAGCTTAAGATGGAGACATCCAACAGATGTCTAGGTTAAATTAAATAGTCCCTTAATGTAATTATATAATTGGCAAGGACTTAATTTAATCAAATTCATTAGGTACTGTAAGCGAATGAAACAGAGTATAAAAGGAGGGTTTGTTCATTTAATGTCCTTTTAAATTCAGGCTTCCCCAGCGAGGGATATCTAACATTCGCCATCTTATACGACCACGGTTGTATTATGATATAGGGCAGACAATCTGGGACTATGCATCCTCATTACTTAGCGCGAGTGGGGGGATTGGTTAAAATTTACTTAGACCCCCTGGAGGCGGCCATCTGGGAGACATAAAACTAGGCCTTGCCCACCCTCCGCACGGAGAAGAAGCCCAACCCTTTTCTTCCCTTATCACACAAACTTCCCCCATCAAAACAACATCAGCTAAGTGGCGGAGGATAGGAACCGATCGGCTGGTTTGAAAAACAAAATGTTAATACAAAACATATTTTATGTTCAATCAAGAGATTGGCGTTTATGTTTATTCAATTGGGTAGAGTTGGTGTATGTCTTTGTAAATGATCAGCTTTTTTCCCAACTCTGTTGCTCTTTCGTATTAAAAAAAGTGAAAGAAATAAGTTCTGTTCTACATCATAGAAATCATAGCAATCACCCTAGGCGTACAGTATTATGTTTTGTTCAAAATGTCCTCGCGGTGTTTTACGAATAAAATATTTTTCGTTGTTGTTATATATTGTGATATTTGTTACATTGTTTGCTTTTTTTTAATATAAAACGTGTACTGCATTTAAAAAAAGAGAAAATCGTAATATAGGCAAATTATCGATAAAGGATTATAAATAAATCAAATCTTTCTTATTTGATATAATCGTGACAATCCGTCCGGCCGGCTTCCAGCTGCATAGCCACCCAATTGTTAAGCCGTGAGGGGTGGAAAAAGTCGCGTCAGGGTCATTGTTATTTATCGTCCTCTCCATTTCCATTGTATTGCCGGTTTCGCTTTTAATTCAACTGGAATTTCCCACCGGTATTTGGCCCGGGAAAAGTCCGATTGTTATCGATTAGTTCGAATTTTGATTTATCTCTAGGAAAACATGGTCGTTTCTGCGTTTACGGAATTATTAGATTTATTGGCCGTAGATTTGCCCCCGGGGTTTTATATGAGGGAATGGCCGATTTCGTGAAAACCGATACACGGCGAACCGCGTAATACTTGTATACACTCGCCATCATCATATTTACTCAACTTCAACATAGAAGAAAACCTTTTCTATTATACTAAACTCTTATTTAGTTGTCTGTTAACATAACCGTGCTAATTTCAATATTTACAGTTAATTAGGTTTATAAAAATTTATTATAATGACATTAGGATTACAGATTTTTACCGTTTTCAAAAATTGGAGCAATAAAAATAATTTAAAAGATATAAAATTGTATCGGGCGATATTTTAAGATTTACTAAAGCCCTTACAGTAACAAATGCACTGGGTTTCCAAGAAAGCTACGCCTAAAACGACACCAAAGAGTTTCTAAACAACCGAAAAAATCTTCAGATGTTTAGCAATTATGAAAGGGAAATATTCTAAAAAAATTGTCAAAGGGGATGAACAGAAAAATGCTTACTTACGAAAAGATTTTAAACATTTCACAGAACTGTACAAATAGTACGCGACGACTGATTGTTTGTTATCTGCAATTCTGAAAGTGAACTTAAAAATAAAGTAGAAATATTGAGAAAATATTTTTAAAACATATGGTGAGTGAGGTATTGGTAAACGTCACATCATATAATGAGTAAGAATTGTAATTAAACACGAAAACCTTTTTCACAAGATTAAAATGATATTCCAACTGTCTGTGTTATTATCAAGTTACCATCAGCAAGTAATAAGGCATTTTATGTTCTCTCTCAGGACACACTTTTTCATCTCCACCAAGATTTTACATGAAAAGGATAATAAATTGAAGCAAGTAAGTTGAAAAGTGCAAAACAATAAAAGAAATTAAGACGGAAACACGTTAACTTGAGAATTTTTTTTTGAGTTGAAGGTCTGAGTTGTACGAATTTGATTGCCATTATTAATGTCATCTGCCTTTTTTTTGCCGTTAGTATGGATATAATAAACTAAAATGAACATGTGCCCATGCTCGCCTGGAAAAACATGTAATACGGTCAGAAGTTGTAAGATTTCTTCATGTTGTCTGAGGAGTTTGTGCATAACCTCGATCGATTGGTCAGTCAGACGCCATTGGAAATTTTATCTTATTAGGAAATAAAAGAAATTTCAGATAAATTACAAAGACCTAAAGATAATAAGTATCTATTTTTAAAAATTAAAAGTTGATGAATTTTTGCGTTCATGTATTCTACGTTGAAAAAAGATCGTTTGTCGTTTGGTATATTTTTGGGCCCATGAACTTGCGCTTGAACACACACACACAGACTTGGTAATATGGTTTTACCTGATGTTAAATTAGGCCCACCATATGCAGTATATCTGTAACTTATACATGCCTTGGTTCGATCGGCCAAAATATACTGGTTAGTGAGTGGGAGGTGAGGCGTTAGGAACCGTTCACTCAGGGGGGCCTCTGTCAATTTTGCCCTACTGTGTCAACATTTGGGGAGAAACGCTGGACCTCATCTGTAATGTTAAAGAGTAGACACTGTTCAAAGTAAAATCGCGCTGAGAAAATGAAAAGCTGTCAGGGGGCGCTGGTGGCAGCAGCGATATAGGCGTTATACTGTAAGGTAAATGGTCCAGGTTTCGACACATATTGAAGCATCTCTACACACCTGTGGGGGGTCACTCGACCAGAAACTATGAGTTCTATTTGCACGTACAAAATCCGAAATATTCCATTTATTTAGAAGGGAATAAAATCAGTGGACATGTGGGTTGTGCTTTCGTAGTGTACGACAATAACAACACGAAACTCGTTCATGTTTTCAGATGTCGCTTGGGGGATTAGTACAGTAAAACCCAGGCGGAACTGCTGGCAATTCTTACGTCACTGAAACCAAGCCAATACGTCCTAAAATAATACTGAAATCATAAAAGTCAGTATGACATCCATCCAGGCATTAAAAATAAGAACAATAAATGCAGAACAATAAGTAAGCTTGCATGGCATCTCATCTGTTACAAAAACTGGTAGATCTCACTGGAATGGGTCCAGGCTAGTAGTGGAACAAAGGGGAACGAATTGGCGGACATATTGGTGGAAGCAGCCTTAACAGATAAAGGCAATGTACCGGACCTCTACCTTGTTCTATTCCATGTGAAGGGAGAATCCGCACTTAAACAATAGAGAGAGCTGTTAAAAGCATGTGTTAAAGGATCATAGACAAGAAATTTCTTTCCTGAAATTGAAGACTACGCTTACAAAACGACCCAAGTTCTGTCGGGATATGAAAATAACGTTGTTATTCAATTTACAAGCTGACTCGGAATGTAAATGCTAAGAACTGGCGTGGGAACGTCTTGTCATCGAATGCTCATTGTTAGATCAACAACAAAGCTTTTCAATAAGAAAAGTGACTTTTAGCGGGAAACATTGGCCAACACCTTCCTCAGACTTGCCAAAAGACTTATAACGTTCAATTTTAATTTAAATAATTAAATTGTAAATATCACGACTTTAAAAAAATAGAACAGTGCATTTAAATTGACTAATTTCGCGGTCCGCTTGACCAGCTAATATATTACAATTAATTAAGGTTTTAGTTGAGATAGGAGTCAATGGCACGAGCCGGATTCGAACCCACGTTCTTCGGCTTGATACGTTCCTCTATCCCACTTGAACTATCCTGATCTCGATCCACTCAGACACCAACTTCCCATCTCAACCGCACCTTTTTGAATTTTCTTTCCTTTTTTTGAAATGTCGTGTAATCGGATTGGATTCTCGACGATAGACGAAATGGCCACGGAGAGCTTTAGGTATTAATTAAGGTTTTTAGTTGAGCTAAAATGGAAATTTTACCTTTCAAACTACACATTTATAAAGTCCCTTTTGAATATACTCATCAAAACCCGCTATATAAAATTCATCAACTACTGAACCGGCATAATTATTAGTTCGACTGTTATCACATCCAACCCTGCCCAAAAATCCTCCAAGAATAAGAAGCGAAAGTGGCCTGAGACCGCTCATTGCGTGAAGATTAAAAATGTTTCAGTGTGAAGAAGTGTTGCCACTGGGCGACTTCTACAAAAGACTACAATGATATATGCAACATATATGAACATATCTACTTAATACAATATTTATAATTGTAAATATAAAATAAGTGTAATGTAATTAAAAATAAAATAAATCCTTGTAATGGTTCAAATTCGGACAGATACATTCTCCTGACACTTCCTCCGGCCTTTCGGTCCTCCTAGTTGTTTTTCCGACAAGTTGGTATCCATTAGTTAATCTTGAATAGCCAATCCTTTATTGAAATTTAATCCGCTCTTTTTCTTTTTACCATATCGTAGTATATATACCGTAGTAATTCCCAAACTATGAGCCGCTGCTATGCTATAAGGGCGCTGCAAAAATTTTCTATAAAATTTTATTATAAAATATTAAATTATTGATTGTAATTATTAAATATTATTTTTACATTTATAAAAGAACTTAAAAAATAATAATCTCCCCCATTGTAAAACCGTATAACTAAAACCCTGGTCGTCATCCAAACTCAAAATGGATTTTAACAAGACGATTGCAATTGTGAATTTTATAATTTGGCAAAACAAATTCGCTTATATATTTTTGCTATTAAATGGGTAATCTTTTTTCAAAGGTTTCAAGGTTTTGCAATTTTAGAAGAAAGTTAGCAGTTTTGATTATGTTTTAAATAAAATTGCACAAAAAAATAAAAGATTTAAATATATCAATTTATGAATTGTAAATGAATTACTAATTTCACGCTGACCTAGACCATTGTTTTGACTGGGGCGCCGCGGAAAAATTCTGATATTTTAATGGCGCCGTAAACAGAAAATGTGTGAGAACCATTGTTATAGTGTGTACTGTGTTTTATGTAATTTTTGTACTGATTCAAATCATGCATTTAAGAGAAAGTTTCGATTTGGAACCAAGAGAATTGGCTTTTTATTTTTTTTCTAATATTTTGTTTGTATTGGTCGATATTCTTCCTTAAAAAGCACCTATACCACTGAAAAAGTCATATTATTTAAATCAACTAAAGGAATAAAATGATAAATTGGTTAAAACATTTTATTTTGAACTATATAACACACGTTTACCAGGGCTCCGAAAATTTATTATATCTAATAAGATTTTTTCTTCATTTCAACCCGAGAGGCTTACGTGGCCGGCTGTTTGTGGATGCAAAGAGTGACCGGCACCCCCTGGGGATGGAATGCGCGGGGGCGGCTCATTTGTAATGCAAGTGTTGGGGCGGCGCACACACTGGGCCCATTGTCACCGCCCTCCCCCGATCACACTTCCATTTACATACACCACTTACCACATCTCCACAATTAGAGACTTCATCCTCCTCCTCCTTACTTAATGCACCCAGCTTTGAACCGTTAACTAGGTACCCGACCTGGTGGAATCCCAAAAACAATTAGCGGATTTGTCGTATGCTGATAGCTACTCTCAATGTTTGAATCTTCTTGATATGGAAATCCAATGGCATTTTTAAAACACTGACAGGCAAAAAATTCCGCAAACCTGTAATACAATTTGATTTGCATATATCGTTATATATTAATAAAAGTTTCACGTTTTTTAACGTTTAATAATTGAGTCGTTATTTAGAAAAGTAAAAAATCGAAATTGGAAGAAAAATGAAAAATTTAAATATTTAAAAACAGACGGACAGATAAAATTTGTTTTAATTGTGTTTTACATTTTCAATTAAAATTTCAATAACGCATATTTCCTCCTCTTGCCTTAATTAAACCTGGAAGACGCCTGGAAATGACTCTTTACCAGAGCGTAGCCCATTAGGAGGAGTCCTTTCAAGATCGTGGAATGTTTCAGAAAGTGATGGACGTGTTCTTATCTTTCTTTCGAGGTTATCCCATGTTCCATTGTGGGTTCAAGTATGGAGAATAGGCTGGCCAGGCTAAGACTGGATGCGGTTGAAGGAACGTTTGCACTATCCGAGCGACATGTGGACATGCAGTATCATGCATTAGAAAGGATTTTCGCTGATTTCAACGAGGATAGGCCAAGCGTGATGTCCTAAAATTTCATCCGCATAGTGGCTGTCAAAGATCCATTATGAACAACTAACTCAGGCGACTCTCCATAGGAAATTCCAGTCCATACCATACTAAGCTAAGCTGAAAAGGTTGGCTCTGGAAAAATTTACAGGCTTCGAACCATTCATTCGGCCTTCTTCCCACTCTTTCACCTCCATTTGTAGATCGTATAGCAAATCTAAAGTGCCAATGGCCGTGTTCTCGAGCAAACGGGAACCTTGCAACTAACTCTGTGTTCCGGTCAATATGGTGCTCTTACGGGACTTCAGTTTAATCTTCTTCGAGCAGTGGGTTCAGATATTTGGTCACCCCGAAATTCTTGGAGCTGATTAATCGCTTGAACAACAATAAGGTGCCGGTTTCCAAAATTGCCAAAGACCAAACACTGTAATCCTGTGATTCTTTTACCCTAGTGCGTCCAGAAGTGGGCCTCCTATAGGACCCAGTTTCTCGAAATGTCTAACAGCGTCACGCGGTGTTTCGTAGGGAACGCCGATGGCAATAACCGCATACCTGATGGAACGTCCATGATGAACAAGTGCCACACCACGCACAATAGGCTGAGCAGTAAGTGGCATTTTTAAGTTTAAAAATTGAACTTAAAAATACAAAAATGAAAAATAAACAGTTTATTGCTTCAGAATTCAAATAAGATAATGAATAATAAATATTACAACTCCTGTAAAAAGTAAACATTGAAAAACCCTTTATTCTTGTTTTCGATTCGATAAGCGTGTTTACCTTTAATCGATATTCCCAATTTAAAACATACCATAAACAAATATTTATTGATAAAAACAATGATAAAATTAAGGACAGAATTTTCTTTTATCGAGAAAATGAAAAAAACTACTTGGATGGAATTTTTTGCCTGTCAGTTTATTAATATAATTTTTTGGGGTAAATAATTTATATATCTTTTCTTACATAGAAAATTAATTATATTGCATGTAAGTAAAGAATAATTCTAACTTTCATTGAGATTCCCCTTCATTTTTCATTAGGTTTGTTCATGTAAGGTAGATTTATTTTTTTCGACCTCGATTGGACATAAGTCGAATTCAGATTCTTATTTTTATATTATTTTATACGAGAACCCCCATTTTTCTAATTTTCCTTTGGAACTAGATTTTTTGGCGATAAAATTAGCACTGAGTTATTATAATAGGTATATTTTAATTTTTTTTAAATTGCTTGCATTCTGTTCCAGTGCGTTAGGTGGAAAATACATTATTTTGCCTTCTACTGCAAATATTTTGAAGGGGGGTGTCAAATCAGACAAAGTAGAGTGAAAAGTTTAAAATTCCGGCAAAAAAAAACATATCTCCGTTTTTGTTGGATCGAGTTTAAGAACTCAGTGCTCATTTTTCTCTCCAAAAATCTAGTTTCAAAGAAAAATGCGAAAGGTTCTCATTTAAAATTAAGAATTTGAATTCGGCTTAGGTCGAATTGAGGTCGGAAAAAATAAACCGGCCTTAAATGAATAAACTACATGAAAAAGGAAGGGTAGTCTCAATTCATAATTTTCTCGAACCACAAAGAAAACAATGGGATGGTCGCATTCAGGACACCCCGTATTCACCACATTAAAAATTCTTAATTCTCGATTTGTACAAGGTGAAAGGAAACCTCCTGATTAATATAGTTGATAATAAAAAATAAGATCAAAATGGATGGATAACTCTCGAAAGATCTGAACCATCATCACGTGATTAATAATAGGCGATGCAAGTTTCGACACAGGGAAACGTTTGCCTCGAAGCCCGCGAATGTGTCCAACATGTGGGAGAAAGTTGCTTGATGTGTCCCACTTAATTGAATATTGCCATTTCTAGGCGTGATATCAGAACTGTGCTTGAGAGTATTTAGGTACCCTGCTCATATTTATGGAGGAAACAGTGCTGTTTTATTATGTATAGTACTGATAAATTTCGTTTTTGCTCTATTTCGTGTATATTGAGTCTGAATGTATTCATTACCGTACATTTGTAGGGTGAGACTTTTATTTCAATTACAACCTCCATCTGGTTATCCTATGCAATGAAGCTAACATATCTGTCCATTTACCTCAAGTAACAAAAATTAGGATTTATATCCGGCAATAAGTTACATCTGTTTATAAAATATTACACACAAAATAATTGAAAGCCAATCTGGCAGACCAAATAAATGGATTTTTGTACTATTGATATTTTCGTTAATTCTGGATGAGTCTCCGTAAAATCGTAAATCTCCAGACTCTTTAACCTGGGCACAAGATATATTTTCAGTGTATAAGTTAAAAGCTTGTGGAGGTGAGGGATCGAATCGAGGTTTTTTTATGTGGGCAACTTTAGAAAATTGGAGTGCCTCTGACACCTCGGGTATGGGGCTTGGGGGTTTAATTTAAAGGGAAGGATGAGGTGCACGTGTTGGTGATGGGAGTGGGGAGGTGGCGGTGCACCTTAAGAAGTTGTTGGTAAAGAGATAGGCGTCATTTTTTCCTTAGAACCCTCCCCGATAGTTAAACTCTCCCCTAAGGGGTGGCCCTTCAAATATATTGACCTTGGGAATTGGAAGTCACCCCCCGCACCTTCACAGTGCAAATTACGTTATTACTCGGAAAGAGGGTCCGTCAAGTCTAGTGGGCTATCTCTATCAATATTTTCATATCTTCCATATCCCATCTCTCACCCTGCAGAAATCATTTATTGATAAATACGCTTTCCTCAAATAATCCGGGAAATGAATCTCTCAACCTTATGTACACACCGATACTTATCGCTTTCGGAGACGAATCCGACCCTTCCTTCGTATTTTTTTATTGGCTATTACTACTCACCCTTCTAGAGTACAGTATCATTCTCACATAACAACTACCTTCAATTCGGTAATATGAATCAATGAGATAGGAAATATACACAAAATTAAAAACAAAAATGGAGAAAATACCCATTTAAAATACGCCAATAATGTGAAAATGTTATCTGCTTAATTAATATTTATGTCTTAGCCATGTTAATATCATGCTCACTCTTACTGCATAGAAAATTCGTGGCTATCGTTTCTTCATTTTACAATGCGAGATTGAAGGAATTCGTCAGGATGCGAGTTTTTCTATTTGTTGGTTTACATTGGTTGAGGTTTTTGTGAAATCAGTGTTAATGTAAACGGATTCCATCATGAATGAAAGTAACATTTAAGTTTGTGTGTATGGTTTGGCTCAATGCATAAAATGGAGCAATAAGTATTTTTCTTAGGATTAAGGGATGGGCATTTTGGAAACTGCGAATGTTGGAATGCCCGTTAGACCTTATCGACTTAACTACGATGTTTATCAGATTTGTAATTTGAGATTCGATGTCAAGAAATCTTGCAGGAGCCTTGGATCAAGAACATCAAGCGTTTGTCGGTGCGCAATCCGAGGTACCGCATTGTGTCCGCAGTTATGAGGGGCTATTATTTAAGGATGCTGGACGGGAGGAAGAGAGTTCTTTGTAAGTAAAATATAAAATGTATAATCAATAACAAAATTAGAACTGTAAATGACAACTAGAAAGACAGCTACGGAACGTGTTATAATTTCTTAACGTTTCAGCTGTGTATCACCATTCCACTTAAACGTTTGTCGATGTACAACTCGACGTACAGCACCGCTGATTTAAAATAAATATTTCATAAGTAAACTGGAAGGGAGATATTTGTAAGGAGAAGAAAGGTATTGTGTGTAGATCTGTCTGTGTTGAATTGTATTATTTTGTTTCTAAACCAAGGCTTTAGTAGTGTGGGTGTAGTAGGTTTTAGGCGGAAATGACAGGCTCAGAGTTAATAACAACACAATACAATGTATACACTAAAATCCTATACGAACATCTCTTTGGCTCTTCCTCCCAATCGCTAAATGAACAGAAATAATAATGTTTTACGAGCTTACTGGCTCTTTTTCAAACCATCCTGTTTCTGATCCTGTGGAGATCTGACCTGTATCGCCTTTCCATCATCATCACTTACCACGACGTCACGAGGGTGTGAGAACCAGCCAATCATGTATGTGTCGCTGCTGATGTTACATTACACCCTCTCGATGACCGAAACTTCCCCCAAGTTTCGTGGAGGCTCAAGAGTTTCTCGAGATAACAAGTATCCAAGATGTATTAATTATATATACATATTATATTTCTGCAGCTATATATATATATATATATATAT
>CM077099.1:4311227-4327296 GCA_039619505.1 Cimex hemipterus | reverse complement strand
CTCTCTCTCTCTCTCTCTCTCTCTCTCTCTCTCTCTCTCTCTCTCTCGAACACAATTTCTTTTAAAATCATGCAATACCAAAGAAAAAGACAAAGCCTATATTTCCTCTCGATGTAAATTCGACAATGAATGGAAAAGAAAAATATACAAACCTGTATCTGAAGTATGTTGTTCTCCTTTTTATATTATTTGCCAGATACTTTTGACATAATGATCTAATAAAATTGAAATAAGCGATAATTATTAGATTGTAGATTTTGAATGATTTCTTCCATCACAGGTGCATCAATATTTACTCGTAGTAACAATCAATCGTATTTTAAATTGTCACTAATTCTGATTATTGTTTAATTTAGATAGATTATAGTTAATATATGGTCATGCCTTGGCTTCATACAGAGTGTGTGTACGCATGCCGCCGGAATTAAAATGAATTCTCGGACATGGCACTGAGTTTGAATCCCCTGTTCCGCATTTTAGAGGAAATTGGATTTTATATACATATTGTATCCAAAAACATTCTCACTGGAACTCTTAACACGACACGCAAGAATGGCACAAGTACACCGAAGACAAAACTTTGAGCCCTGAAGATGATCTCAACAAAAGATCGAAGCGTTGGCACGATATGCTTTTCTGAAACCTACATCACACCAGACCGCATCCCACTATATCTCTGAATAATCGTATATATCCTTCAAAATAAGTGTTTAGGAAACTTTATAAAAATACCCCATCGACAAGATTAGTTTATTGTAGTGAATAGGTAGATGGAGAAATATCGAGTACACCATCTAACAAAGCGTGCGATCAATGTATATAGGCATAAATGTGAATCGGTGTGATTGTTTACCGAGTGTGTTGCAGTATTGTGTTAGTGATTTTGGGCTATAATGATCAAGATGTATAATGTCCCTGTAAAAAAATTATAATAATAATAACAACATATATAATTGTCAGAAGGATAGAGTAGTCAGGTACGCAGGTATTCTTCAGAAACTATTGGTGTAGGACTGTATCATGTATCTGTAGTTTATACATATATAAAAAGTGGGGAGTTTATGACAAACCACTGAGGTCATCGCCGCGTCTTCTTTCTTTTTCTGTTCTTTCGTCGTATATTGTTTTAAACTGAAGCCATTCGATCGACTCGATCTGGTTACTGATTTTCTACTTTTAAATGTATATACTACATTGATATATTCAAATGCTATATATATATATATATATATATACACACGTCAAGCATGCTACTATTAAATACTCGACCTATCCTGGCATATCGGGCACCAACCTATTTAATTTATAGTTATGAAAATCCATTCAAAATAGGAATAAACTTGTTTTCTCTGTTGCTGAAATTGTGTTCGTTTCAGCAAATCCCAGGGACATTTTGGTAATTAGTTTTAAAAATTAAAAGTGTGCAGGATCAAGTAGCTGTTCTGTCAAACAAAGGGGGACATTATATTAAATTAACTGAACCGTAGTTGCTGTCAATATTGTTATTGTTCCGAAGATAGATCAAGGGCCTTTTGATGTGATAATGGCAGCCTGTAGTAATATAGTATGATCCTAATGGCGTACCTGGAGCCCTTCCATAATATCAACCAGGTCAAATTATCAACGCTAAGGAAATTAAATAACTATTGTTTCCAATAACATAACGAAACAAATCGTGCAAAATTCATGTGTTTTTATAATAATAAGTAACCAATGTTCTTAGTGATTATACACGTTCCAGTCAAAATATTAATGCTGAACCGAAATTGAGTCATTTATTGGATCCGTCATCACTAGCGGATTTGGTGACCTATTCAAACGCGTTTGGACATTGCGCCATTTTTATAGGAGAAACACTTCTATACTTTTACTTCAGTTATTTAAATTAGATAAAAAAATTAAACTCCTGAGTGATCGAAAAGATAATTCTCTCATTTTAGATGGGTAGAACACGTACGATTTCACATATAATTCATTCAATGAATTTATACATTGATCCGAAATGAGGCAATTAAGTATGAAGCTATAATTACAGGGGGTATGTGTCATCAACATGACTACATCCCACCGCCATTATCATCGAATACAAAGCCGCAGTATACTAAGCCGGTTAATGGAAATTGTTTTCAAGGATTATAACATTATATTATTCCGTACTATGAACGAACGACGCACCGCCCCCGTAAAATAAATATACGAGTCACCCTCCGGGGGCGCGTTCGACTTATTGATGACTTCTAAGAGGCCATCAAAACTCCTAATAAGGGTAGAAGGGCGACTTTTCGATGCCGGGGGCTTCGGCCTAGAATGGAATATTCCATGTCCCGGCTACATATCAGTAACTGAATAGTTAATCCTGGAGATGAGTGGCTCTCTATTGTAAAGTTCACTCGGATGTTCCATTTAACTTTTACTAACGAAAGAGGAATAAAATGAGAGGGACCTGGAATAAACCGTTAGATAATCATTTTTAATTATAATAGTTACTTTTTAAAAGTGAACCATTGTGTGTATGTTTAAGAATTGAAGAAGAATAAGGTGTGGAAAGATAGAGACAAAAAGATAGAGAGACCCATGACATGTTTAGAAAATGAAAGAAGATAACCCCTTTGAGACGACCTGCAGTGACAGCCTGCGACCAGCAACTCAGTTTAATAGGGAGCATGTATGTTTTACATTGGTGGCCACAATACCTTAGGCAGCGTGCGCACCTGGCACATAGGCGTGATCGTTTAGTTTCTCAAGTTAGTAGCAACTCACCTCCGCTCGTGTGAACACCGTGAGGTTCGGGGTAGAAGCCACCTAATCCACACACCAATGAAGTAGACATGGTGACTTCTCCCACTTGCCCCGTCCGAAGGGGAGAGTTAACATTGTGCTTTCAACCGTGTGCCGCAAGTAAAGGTTACCCTAAAGAGCTGATGCTTCAGCCCATCTCCCAAAACTCTCTAGAAAGCTATAGCTCAGATTGATGGTGCTCCGCTAGCATCGAAACTTCCGGATCCGCTTCGGCCGCGGTTTCCTTTAAAGTGAAATTTCTAACAACCCTGCTTGGCAAAAGGGCAACACCGGACAACAGGCCCCTCTCTCAGTACTAGCCAGGACCCTCACCACTAAGCCACTAAGTGCCCATTCTCACGCAGCTGGACTTGGTTTTTTCGCTACCCCTTGGTTTAGAAGGTTAAGCACCCTCCACCGTCTAACAGACAGGATCTAGTATCTTAACTCCCGTACGCCTCTGATGCAGCACCCGCTGACCGCGGCGACCTATCAATCCAACAGCTCCCTAACCGTCTTTCCAACCTCGCGTACCATCCTATTTTTTTACATGAAGGAATTTAGGTAATTGGTTTTTTAATTTTTTTATGTTTTCCATAGGGAATGAGGACTTAGTGGCTTCGACTGGTATAAGATTTTTCAGATAGTTTCTGATTGAGTCGTCATGTAATTTTTTTTAACGTTTTTATAATTTTTTCGCCATATTGTTTTTCTCTAGAACATTAAAATTAAACGCAACAATTTAATGCTATTTCAAATAAAATTCTTCATTTTTGTCTTGCAAAGCAATATTTTTTAAACATTTAAATATTCTTGATTTAACTGATATACATATTATTTTGTCAAAAAAAATATTGTACTAACAAGATAATTTTAAAAGTTTTATGGATTGGATAATTTACACAACCATTTTCTAGGTAGAATATTGTTGCAATATTGTTAGAAGTGAATAATAATGCACGTTCTGTAAAAATTTGTTATCTAATTGTTATTGCAACTGACCATTCTGTTCTGACTACCCACGATGTTATGGTCTGCCAAACAATTGTTGGTTTTTGGGGCCATTTTCATTTTTGGGTCAAGGATTAGGAAACGAAAATGATTGGTAACGACCAATTTAACGATTAACTTTACTTTATAAAAATAAAGTAGCAATAACAATTTTATAACTATAATAATTAGATAAAATGTTAATATACTTACATTTATTCCTTATAATTATAATTTTAGAGATGGTCGTATTTTTTAATATTGATATTGTTCATATAAACAATGTTTTACTTCCTTATTGATCCTGTTGGTCGTATCGGTGAATGTAAATGTAATTTATGTAAACAAACTAATTTAAACCGGACTAAAAATTTTGAATTCAAACTGACAAAATATTGAGAAGAAATTGTCCGATGGACGTGTTATTTAATGTGACTTTATATGAACGCTCTTTTTTTTTGTGTTCTTAATAAAAAAATAAACCTTAAAAGAGGGCTTCAAATATTGTAAAATTGAAGAGAAATTTATTCATTTGCAATATGGTTTTGGCTCCGTTGCATGATTCGTTTTGGCTGAATTACCAACGGGTACATTTCAGTCCTCAAGTCAATATCATACATGGTCGGCGGGTGCCTTCCAAGTCCGCCCCAACTTATTTACGGCCATATTAACAACCAGGACGGTCCTCCGTTTTTGATTAACCCGTTATTAAACCTTGCTACGTGTAATTACGTCGCTAGCTGAGATTACGGCAAAGTGAAGGCAATTCTAGGACCGAGGATCCGCATAGCTCGTAAAGCGAGAAAATTCCATTTAACCCTTGAGCAACTGCCTGGGTTATTTCATTTAAAAACTATACTAATTTCTCATGGAGCGTGCGAACGCTAAACGCGGGCAGAAAGAACGTTTTATAACGTAGATTGCTATTGTTAAAATTAATTGAATGAACGCTGCACATGAGCCGACAAAAAGGTTGTTTCTTTTATTTATTAATAATGATTATTAAGGGCGCACTTTATGTCGAAATGTATATGTAAGTCAATGTAGTAAGTATGCTGGATTGTAAATAAGTCTAGTATTTTCCAATAATTATTAGATATGAACTACTGTCATGTGTCAGATTATATTTGACCAGCTTTGGTACCTCCTCAATCCCACGTTATTCTCTCTGAACCTACATAATTTAGAGATGGTTAGATGGTGGAATATGCCTAGAAGGTGCAGATGACCTGGTGCTACTAGCTTCCAACCCATATGCACTGCAAGGAATGATCAACTCACTAGATAACTACTGCAAAAATTAGCAATTAAAAGTCAATCTTGAAAAATCGAAAGTGGTGGCATTTAGGATTGGAGAGAAATAATGCAAAAATAAAGAATGCATTGAGGTGGCTGATGAGTACAAATAAGTAGGAATCAGCCTTACACTCAATTAGTCATTAACCAAACAGTTTACAGAAAAATCGGGAATAGTTAAAATGGGCTTAAATATAATATGGCACCAGCCTATGGATAACGAAGATATAAGTTTCCCAGTAAAAACTAAGTTGTTTAATACATCCTGTAGATCTGTGATTTGCTATGGAGCCCAACTATGGGGATGGGAACAGTACAAGAAAATAGAGAGGTTATTTATCAAAACACTGCTCAGATTACTTCAATATACACCCATCTTTTTTGCCCAAAAGGAAACAAATTGCTGCCCATCTTTCTGTATACAATTAAATTGTATTTTGATTATATAATTAAAATTCTAAATCTCCCAGATAATAGGTTACCAAAATTTTAGCCACTCAGGTAATTAAAAAACAGGATTTTAGTTCAGGCAAAAACAAATCCTGTTGAAAAAGTTTAAAACAGATTATATAATGCAACTAATAGGGAACTATAGAAAAAATATTTTTTAAAAAATAAGAACTTCTATGATAATTAATTACAGCGAAGTATGTGAAGATAATATTAAAATTTTGCTAACCTCTCCATTGTACCGTGAACTTAATTTTGATTTAGAAAACACTCGACTCTACGAGGCGGATCATCAAAATAAGAGACGATGTCTAAACTTGAATTATAAATATCTATTCTATTTTCTGGCTGTCCCGCTCACTGTAACTAAAGGTTGAAATATTCCAGGGAAGAAACCGTTTCAGGTGAAAAATGTTAGAGTATATTAACGGAGAGATTGGACACTATTAGTTAAATAATGTAAAGCTCTCAGTTACATACACAGTTACAAACCCAAAACTACGATTTTATTAAATTTTTACAATGATAGCACAGCATTATCAATGTTAGGACTTATTAGTCTTATTTACTAATTATAATAATGTATTAATATCATTATTAGGCGTTAAATATTATGATGTACTATTAGTCATGTTCTTTTAAAATTATCATAGATAAAATATTTCTGACGGTCTGAGACCTCATATTTATCTTTCTGACGTAATAATACATTCATTTAAAAGTATATATCTACATACACGGACATTAAAATGTGAGAAAGTGAGAGAGAAAGAGAGGAGAGAACAATCCGTCAAGTTAGAGTTGCGAGAGAGAAATAATATACTGTTTAATACTGTTTTTCTTCATAATTGTCTGTGTGGAATGAGATTATTAAATATAAAGAAAAACTGTCCTAAAGACATATAAAAAGTTACATTAACGGTAATGATGAAATAGCTAATATATCTTGTAACAAAATATCATTACTAACGTGCAAATATTAAATTCAAACGATATCTCTCAACTGAACACGGTTCAAGGAATGTAACAGTGTGGAATATCTGTGGCAGGGTTAATTAATCCTGTAATCTCAGTCAAAGTAATTTTGAAACGTCATACCCACTTCGAGTGATATTTATAAACAAAAATGTTTCTATTGCATTAAACTTTGTAAACAGGTTAATGGCAATAGCAAGGTTGGTTTTAACAAACTTAATAATACATAATAAATTTTTAAATTTTAAAAAATTAAACGAGCTTGCAAGTATTAAATGTAGTAATTTATTCTTTCAAGGAATCCCATTTAATTATTTAATAAGATCCTCAATACATACATTTTTCACAATTTCGGATTTATTAAAATAAGATTAGAGATGAGACTTTCCTGATTTGACTGTTGAAATATTTACCAAATCAATGTATTTTAATCATATCAGAATTGTCTATAGGTCATTATGCCATTTTTAAGTTGCATAATTTTCTAACAATGTTGATTGTCGTTGTTAGACAATCTCGTCTGTCTTATTCGCAGTTAATTTGTAATGACGTTAATATTATAGTCACAAGGTGGGGTTGAGATGGGAGGTTGGTGGCCGAGTGGATGGAGGTAACGATAGCGCAAGTGGCAGCGCAGCGCCAGTATCAAGCCGAAAATCGTGGGTTCAAATCCGGCTCGTGAAACTGACTGTTTTTTCTCAACTAAAACCTTAATTAATTGTACTATAATCACAGTTCAATTTGAGCAAAGCAAGTAGCCTTATTTTCACAACAATGCTATCTTTCTGAAATTTAATAAGTCCTATTTGTATGAGTAAAACTTTTCTGGGTATTATATTTTTACTGCATTTAAAAGCAGTTAGCCAATGAATTAAATAATGTATGTTTACCACCGATGTAAATATATTTTCTGTATTTATCAGTATAAAAAAATCAGCTTGTTTGAGGGCGTATCTAATGTTTTAGCCCATTTCCATTTGTAAGGAGACCACAAGAATGAGTAAGCTGGGAGGAAAAGAAGCATCCAAGGAACAAACGGAGAATGAACAATTACTTTCGCTTTCGCCTGTCCAAGTCTTTTCCTGACAAGGGCTCCATGCAGTCTCCTAGCAAATGACAGAGAGTTTTAGAATAAGTGGAAAAAGCATGACATGAATAACATTAAAAGCCGGCTACTTCAAAGCGGAAGTGTTGAAAGTACACGGGCTGGATTTGTTGGCTGCTTTGTAATTTTAACACTTCGTTCAACGTGTAATAATATGGGGAAAGTTGAAGACCGAAATATCAGATCTGTCATTAGAAAGAATTAAAATGGTAAACAGTTAAACGAAGTAAGGTGAAGAACATTCTTTACATATAGGCACCTTCGCTATGTCACTCATAATTTGTACAGAGAGCTTATTTTTAAAAAAATCACTTTTATTTTATTATTAGTTAATAATAATTGTAAAGTAATGTGATGATCGTTCGGATGAAAGGAATCTGCACTGTGGAAAAGGGGGGATGATCATCACAAACACATCGGAAAGGAGGAGATAGGTGGCTATCCGAAAAGGAGTGCGCTGGCAAAAAGACGTCTATATTTTACTGTTTCGTGCCAAAAGATTCACGGTGAGCTACAAGGAAGACAGGTGTCCTTTATTTCCTGATTTATAAGAGCGAAGGATTGTCAGTTTTATAAGGATATTTATCACGCTGGATGTACAACAGGTTCCATAGAAGGATTTGGTAACAAAATAAATTCACAGGTGGAATGTCCTGATACTCCGATGGTTCTGAAAATCCTGTGTGGATGATATCTACGCTTTTTATTTTGGCTCTGACCGCAACTGTTGGATGGTGCTTAGACACATCAAAATGCATCGCACCGCTCGGCATGGAGTCTGGGGCGATTCCTGATCACGATATAAACGCAAGCACGTCGTTTCGTTCCTTGACTTATGTTATATTTAGTTATTTTATTGTGTAAGAACCACCGTCACAGTAATTAAGGTTTTTAGTTGACATAAAAAGTCAGTGTCAAGGGCGGGATTCGAACCCACGATCTTCGGCTAAACACGCCGTTGCTCTACCTTAGAACTTGCTGAGATTTACTGAAAGATTCCAGTTTTCCAGTATACGCCTCAACGCATTGATTTCTTTGTGTTGACGAGTCGGCCAGGATTACAACTTCGTCGGCGTATAAAAGAATCTTTATTATGTTTCCCCACGGAATCCCACGTTCCAAAAAGTCGGAAAGATCATCCAGGAAGAGTGCAAACAATAACGGACTAGGGTTACAACCCTGCCGAATAGTTTAACAGTATTTTAACGAAATACTATGTGAAAAAATGCTATTTTTTAAAAGGAAATGTTTTTTGGTAGATTAAATTTGTAAACACGACTTTTTCCAAAAATTTGGCAGTAGACCTACAGCGAATTTGTTCTAATCTGATAAACTGTGTTCACAAGAACATCATTGTCCTGGGGAATATGATTCCTTAATTCCAATGCGCGTGCACGTTTAAACGGAAAGGGTTCCAGTGCATAAATAAAGTTCGAGTGTTGCGAGGCTGTGCATTATGCATAAGGATCTCCGGTTGAATCCTGTAGACGCTAACTGATAGTGTTCACTTAGCTCTCACAACGTCTCATAGTTTATGTAAGAAGATGCCATTGCAAGGAGCTTCACGAGAAACTTGCCTTCTCTTCTCCGCCAAGACGTATTCGCAGATATCCTTTTGAACGTGTCAGTGAATACGTCAAATGTCTGCAATACTCAGGATGAGAACCGCTTCTGGTAATAGAAATCTTCTTAATGAATTTAGTAGCCACGCACGAAATGCTTTCCCCTTGCCCAATAAAAGCATTTAATTACACAAATGGCAGCCGATCCATAACTGTTATCACCAATTAAAAGCTCCCCAGTGGAGAGTAATAAAGTTTGCCGATGAGTCTTCATTGAGATTAATGATATAATATGAAAATGTCACATTAATTATCGCGATACAACTTTCCAGTACAACATCCATCAAAGTGATATCGTAGCTAGGTACAAAATTCATCAGTCAGTCACAGGCTGCTGATGCGCTGTCACCGGAAACTTTTTTTGTTATTAAATAACCATTCTTTCACGAGTTCTGGTCTGTTTAAATAAATGTGACATGTAATTCAATGTTATACGATAATTATATACCTATTGGTAATTAAAATTTATAATTGAGAAACAATTATGTTAAAATTTTGTTTGTCTTAGTTCTACAATCGTTACGTTTATTTTATATATTTTTAATACGACCTTTAGAGTAAAATTATATATTTTGCTTGAAATTGAATGATATTGATATAGTGTTTTCATTAAAAGGTGCATTGTTTGTCATTAAAAAAATGAAAAATACGGTACATAAATTTTAATTACAGTCATATATTACATAAAAAACGAAAGTTATTCAATTGTGTTTTGAAATCCTATTGATGGTATTGAAGGTTTTATGGTTTTATGGGATATAGTTCTGAATTTTGGCATAACTTGTCAGTTCTGGATGAATTTTGTTAAAAAATATATAATAATCTAATAATGAAAAATTATTAGAAATTTTTTTAAAATTAAATTCACGCAGGATTAATAAAGTGAAAAACTTAAATTCCCTAATTTCTTGGTCCGCTTGACCAATTAATATATTACAATTAATAAAGGAGGGAAATTCGTAAAGCGGGGTTGAGATGGGAAGTTGGTGTCCGAGTGGATCGAGGTCACGATAGGTCAAGTGGTAGAGCAGCGGCGTATTAAGCAGAAGATCGTGGGTTCGAATCCCGCTCGTGCCATTGTCTTTTCTATCTCAACTAAAAACTTTTATTAAGTGTAAACTGAAAAACATTTAGTCCAAAGATAGACTTACTGATTACTTATTTATATATGCTCAAATCTGCACTTGCATGTCTGCACAAACGAGTGTGGAGTTGAGCCTATCACAACTCGCAGTCTGACCTCGGTCGTATCCGGCCAGTCACCGAGGTTGTGCTTCAGGTCAACAGCTGGGTCATTTCACCACCCAACGCAAGTTTGGGTTCCTAACCTCCATTTACTCTCTCGCTCATTCTTGAATACTTTCTTTTTTACGTCTGTATTGTTACCTTAAAGCAGAGTGTGGATCAAGTCTACGTTTTAGGAGACTAATTTGGGAATACAAAGTATATGATGGGTGGAGAAAGTACAACGCTTTTTTATCGTTAAATTGTTTTGCTTTATGCTACACCCAACTATCTCCATTATATATATTCTAGGTTTGCCAATATTACGGCTAAAGTAATTATTTATTTCAACCTGTCTTAGTTTGCAGATAAAAGGTCTTATTCGAAAAATGGGGGATTCGAAGCATTCAAACTTGGAGAATTTAACCGAGTGGAACTCTTATTTCTAAAAACTTTTAGCTCGTATTTCCCAAGCACTTTAAAATCTATCCCACCGTCGTGTTCACGTTTAAACCAAAGATGTTCTTTACCAACAGCTTTGTCGGAGGCCTTGCCTGTTTGACTGTATAAAAACAAACATGGATAGTTTAAATCTCTTTGATTGTTGATGGACGTTCAAGTGAAGATCTGCAGTGCTATGCCTAATTGCAGTTATCCGGTAGCAGGGCAATATATAAATGAAACATATACGAAGTTCAGCAGTGAGGACAACGAAATGTATTCTATGGCGGAATGAGTTAAGTTTGGAAAAGTACACTTTTTGAATATAGGATTTTTCGTCAAACTATTAATTGAGTTTCAGATAAAGAAAATTTAGGCGTCTTAAAACATATGCCTCAGATCAAGCTTGGAAATAGGTAGGGACTGATTAAGGAATGTAATTTTTGAAGAAAAAGAAATACTTGGAAGTAACCTTTATTTGTCGCCAATCTACATTACCTATTTATATTTACTATTAGTTTATTTATTTATACATTTTTTTATAAATACAACTCCGGCAGAAAGAATAAAACCCATGCTGTAAAATCCTATTTTATTAGATTATTTTTTGTCCTATCAAGTTATCACTTAATTAAATTAGCCTATTCCATTTTATTCATCTAGTTAGGATGGTAAAGTACTCGATATATATCACAAACTTAATTGGAGACACAATACCATCGGCCATCTCACACTACACATTCACGCTCATAAATACATTCACCTTTAACAAATGTTTGGGGCACAAAACAATCATTACTATACAATAAAACAATTTTCTTCGAGAATCGAAACAGGGAACCCATATACTCGCACCAATGCTCAGATACCTCTGATACGCGCTCTCTATCTGTAGCCAAGAAGTTGCATGCATGACACATGGATCGGTCCAAAATGAAAGGTCACGAATCTTTATATCCATCGTCAACGCCCGTTCTGCTTCCAACCGCCACATTCATGACGACCCCTTTGTCCCATTTTAAAATGAAGTTAAAAAATATAGCTACAGCAAATTTCACACTAATGTCCAAACCCACTCTAATCCACACGTCCGTGGAGCCAAAAAGTTGCATGCATGACACATGGATCGGTCCAAAATGAAAGGTCCGTTTATCGACATATTCGTAATCGTGTGAGGATGACCGTACCTCTACGAGTAAGGACCTCCAAAGGCCACCTATCGAAGAGCTCGTGATAAAGGTTGAATACAAATAATGCTATAATAAACATATATAAAACACCTGTTCATGTTTTTTAAATAAAAAACTACAAACTGTGAATACAATTCAGTTGTAAGCTTAATGTTTTAAAATATATTATTTGATTATTAAATAAATGTTATATTGCTTAATAAGGAAAAAGGTTAGAGAGAATACATTATAAATCATTTGTTTATAATTCTGAAGGTCCAGATTAAATACGTTTCTTAAATACTGCGCTATAAACCCCATTGGTTCAGCGACAACTAAAAAATGCAGGGAACTTGTTTGTAAATGATCTGTTAGTAGTAATAAGGAACAAAAAGATTAATCTTTTCTATGTCGAATGGAAACTACCTATAAGTTAGTAGAAATGTAGTTTGAGGATATGGATCACGGTGTAATCCGAACAAAAGCACACCATTACAACATGTAAGGAAGCTTAATCTGAAGTTATCTTCAAAATATAAAAATGAAATCTTCTCAGTGAAAGTTTTTCACAATAGCTAGATAAAAAGCTCAATTGGAAGAAGTTTAAATTGAAAAAACACAAAATCGCGTTAACAAAGTGCAAAAATAATCATGTGCTAATGTATGAAATATTTCAGCAAAGGATGTTCCCAGGAATGCTGTAATTATGTGTATACATACATTGGGAGGATGGCTTAAGAAAGTGCAAACTCACTGTTTGCAAAAGTGTTGCCGGTCAATGTAACCCTTTTTTTTCTTGCTTAAAAATACTATTACCTTTCCTGGATAATGTGATCCAATAATTTTTAAAATAAATAACCTAGAAGTTAGGTAAAAAAATTAAATTAAGAATTCCTTATTGGTGAGCGAGTGTCATTTCCTATAAACCCCTCTTTCCAATGCCATTTTCACAATGCTAGAGTGGAGAAAATGCCAAGAAAAGATAAACAAAATGCAGACAGGTTCATAATTCTGCACAGTTCTCTTTTGTGTCCCTGTGTTTTTGAAAAAAGCCCATTTTGGTAAAGGATGTGTTGAATGCAGGTCCGCTGGAATAGAACCCAGGACCTTTACCTTACACTGATGAGTGCCGACGCCCAAACCGTTGCGCCCACCGATGGCCTATAATTATGTTAATGTAAACCAAGTTAAACGAGATTAAAAATCCATGAGTTTTAACATAAATAATTTAATTACGATCGTTTACAAGAAAATTCACCAAAACATTGAGTAATATTTTAAAATTTACCAAACAATCTTTTAAACCTAAATTTGCTCTTAATGCAACGTTAAAAGTACTTTCATACTAATTCAATATCAAAAGAAATTAACAACAAATTATTAGTGCCTGGTTTTATTTTACTTTGAATATTTAAAAATTTTGTCAATATCTCAACCTGGAAAGTAAAAGTTTAAGTCTCACAACAAGAAATAGTTGAGAAAAATAAACAAGACTTGATACTGGCCTTTGCCTGCTCTATTACGACATCAGAAAATGTGAAAAACTGGGAAAGAAATCTGTCGATGACGTGAATACGCAGAAACATCAGAGCATGTTCTAAGCGCCTGCAAAGCATTATACCAGAAACGGTATAATTTTGTGCACTTTTCGGACTTCGGAAATAATGGACTGTCAATTTCAGAATATACCTTTTATGAGGCACAGGAAGAAAAGTACGGCCACAACCGTCCTCGGGAGAAAAAAAAGGTTTAGTTAAACAAACAAAAGAACGCACGACAGTGCATAACGAGTTGTCATAACATTCGTAACAAACAAATTAGTAAAAAAAAGGTACTTTTTCAGTGAATACACTAATAAAATGCCTTGAAAAACAAATGCTAAAATTGCCGGGTTAAACTGTCCGAAAGCTAGTCCAACATACTTCAATATTGTTTTAAGGTTATAAGGGGGTGAAATAACCAGAAAATTTGGGCGGAACTAAAAATTCATTTGTTTAAACACAACACAGCTTGCAGGTATAAAAAGGACATATTGTCAGCATGGTAGCAGTCACCTGGTTGACATTTTCAGTTCTGATATTCCTTTCTTTCTAATTACAGATTAGTATACAATCCTCAGGACATCTGCCTCAATCTGGACCTCAGGTAAACACTACCTTCGAGTTCGCTTTAATTAATAGAAGTCGAAGGTTTTGTCAGGATGACAGGTCGCATACGTGATTTGGAACATTCGTAAGTCATTAGAAAGCCAGTCAAATCCCCAGGGACGATCCAGAGTCAGGTATCTCCTAGACTGTAAATAACCCCCCTTTTTTAATCTTCAAAATCATATCCTTGTGCGATGGTGTTCTAGAATTCACGAATGCTCGATCGGTATCTCGCCTGAGAAAACTAGAGAGGTAAATGGACCTTCTACACGGTGATTTTGGTCTTCTAAAAAACAAAACACTTATTTTTAGCTTCTTCGGATAATCGGACTTATCTGATTCGTGGATCAAAATCATGATCTGGTAATGGCCCATGCCCGAGGCGTCAATGACTTTCATTAATTTATTACTGCGAGACAAAAACCTTCAAATAGGTTCACAGAAATACCATTATTATGTAGTCAAGGTAGGTACAATAAATTCCTGCCTATCTACGTAAATGAATCTTTATACAATCAATCGTAAATAATTTTTTAACACAAAGGAAATACATGTGTGCTTAAATTATCCTACGTTTGTCGATGATTATTCAGAAATCGTGAAATGCGGTCAGGTGTAATGTACGTTTTAGACAAACGTTTTCTTCATCTTTATTGAGATCATCTTCAGCGCCTGAGATTTACATTGTTTAAATTTAACAAAACATGTAGGATGTGGAAAAAGTGAACTTATACTGTGAAAATAAATATTTGTTATATTCATTGTTTGTAAACCCCTCGCCCTGAAGATGATCTCAAGATCGAAACGATGGCACAATAAATAAAAATGTCTTTCTGAAAGCCACATCACAACGGACCGCATCCCACGAATTTTTAATAAAACTATTGACCGAAAAGTACCGATTATATACTACGAATCCCACACCCTGAACCTGACGGTCTGGGCTATTTGATAATTGGCCGGACATAACATGGACTGATAAAGGAAACCCCGTATCTTGTAAAATGTGCAACTCAACAGTTTCCTTTTCTCTCGGCCTGGCCCGGTGGAAAGAAAGGGTTAGGTGAGAAGTTTTTAATTAAATAAGTTCCTTTCTTCATAATAAAGAGTTTAGCAGGGCTTGCTGAACTTTACTGCTTAAGCTAATTGATGATTTTTTTCCGCCCGAGGGCCACACTCTCCCCTGCTGCCTGTTATCCGTAGTTGTTAAAATTTGCCGCGTTCCCCCCACACTTTCCGAATAGTTTAATGTTTCTCAATTTTGACAATATTTTTTGAGTTTAATTTTTAATTACGTTGATTTTAAAAGGATACAATAGATTTATCACATCCTTTGTAACTCATAGGCTTGTTTTTCAAATTAACCTTCTTCGACAGTTAATCCAGTCGAAAGATAGATATCGTTATATAGTTAAATACCCGGTGAAACTTCATCTCCCTCAGGGGAGTTAGGAAATACAGTTTAAGACAATAGAATGTGATATGGCTTTGAAATGTTTTAATACTTCACTAAGGCTAGGGCTTGTTTTTGTGCTGAACTCGCGTGCATTGTGCTGCCCATTTTAACTTTTACTCCTTGACAGCTTGTGTACGGACTCAAAACCCGATGCCCCCCCCCACACAATACCGGCCTCCAGGAGATAAAGAAGGCAAAAAAAAATAAATGCGAGAGGATATCGATCTATCATTTGGCTATCAAAAGTGAGAGGCGACAAGGGCTTAGGTTTGACAGTGGTGTGACGAGCAATCGCAATCTGACCCAGGTAAAAAACCCACACGCTCTCTCACACAAAAGAGAGTTTGCCAACGGCCGACCCAGATTTCTTTTCTAAAAATGCGAAATATGTGTAATTAATATATATATATATATAT
>CM077099.1:4287618-4310827 GCA_039619505.1 Cimex hemipterus | reverse complement strand
TATATATATATATATATATATTTATAACAAATCAAAATATTACAAATACATGTTATAAAACATTTAAAAACTGATATTGTTATATCATAATTTGTTCAGAAACAGCCCAGGTAGTTTGTGTTAACAACAACATTGTATATTTTGGTGTACAATTTGAGCGAGCCATTTCAAACCGACCTTGTAAAGTGTAAAACAAGACGAAAAGCAATTTCCAACAGCGCTAAATAAACATTAACCTTAACGCGGTGCACAATAACGTACGGGAAAGATTAAGCTTTCTTCCCTGACTAAATTTTCAAGGCTTAGGTGCTTAGGTGAAAAAGGAATAAAAATATTTAGAAACCCAGTATGATAAGAAAGAAAGAAAGCAGAATCAGAACACCCCAGAAGAATATGCAAACTTAAATTAAAAATAAAAGCAGCTTAGATAACAACTTGTCCGCAGAAAATTTTGATACAAGAATTTGTTCAACATTAAATACTACTGGTCTACTTTGTTGAAACCGGTTGAAAATTTGAAAACCTTCTTTAGCACACGACTGAAAATATTTGATTGCCTCTGACTTTCCACTTTCATATTTTCACATTTTTAATGGTTCTTTTTCCAAATCTTCTCTCACTCACTTTCTCTTTTTCATATCTTTTTTAAATTACTAATGTGATCTTTTAATAAATAATATAATTTTGCGTTAGATCTAATAAAATAAAATAATGTAATTGTTACAAGCTTTTAGAATTTTTACAAAATAGCTTCTGAAGAAACATTAATCTCTCTCACACTCTCTCTCTCACACACACACGCTCTCTCTCTTTCATTCCCTCCTTCCGTAACTCTCTCCTTCCCTCTATATATATCTTTCTATCCATCAAGCTCTAATGCCATTGTTAAAGCTAATTGTTAATGCAATTAATTAACAGGGTATGTATTATGTACCATTAACCCACTTCAGTCAAGCAACCTAGCGTTAAAGATCTCATCCAAATTTCGTAAATGATTCCCACAAGTCTCCCAGTTCTATTTTTGATCTCAAATGGATTCCATCAAATATACATGTTGATTTCCTAATATGTTCTGAAATTGGATTCTTGATTATTCAGTTCTAATCAGATAAATAGCTTTGATTGTTACAGACTATTACAATGACTAGAAAATAGATGTTTGAAAAAATAGTTTTCTTTACTTTTAGGCAAGACAATTAGGATTACACAAGTAGGATCGCCTGGATCGTTGGTGACTACTTGGAACACTTTGTCCCTATTTAAACAGTATCGATAACCTTTGGGACGAGTTATCAAAGGAGTAAAAGGTCGACCACTAATATCAGAGAATTACGAATTATGCTAATGTAGAAGTGTGAAAATATTTCCCAACACTACAGTCGAAATCTCATAAAATCGGTGCCACATCGAATACAAGCGAGAGAAGAAAATCCTGAGATAAAAGTTATAGGTCCGAATAACTCAATAACATTTAATAATAACTTTAATTAATTAACCTTTATGTAAGGTATGGGTTTAAATGAAAAAGCTAGTGTCACGAGCGGGATTCGAACCCACGACCTTCGGCTAAATACATCGCTGCTACCACTTGAGCTATCGTGGCTTCGTCTACTCGGACACCAACTATAACGATTGCAAATATTTACTAAATAAGAAGGATGTTTTTGGGAGGGTGGAAAATTCTTTTTTAATTATTCGATTAAATTGATTTGATGCTTTCGTTCACTTTACAACCTTAAATTACATATAACTGATGATTTTAATAAATAAATAGCAATAAACCACAGTAATTTGTCAAGTACATCAAGAGAAAGGCATATTTCATTGTAAAACATTTTGTAGCATATGTAGTAATTTTTCATGAATTTACTCAGATGAAAAAAAACTAGTTTATAGAAAAGTGATAAATGAAGAGCGATCTAGCTCTTGAAAAATCGAAGGGTAGCTCGGAATAATAGGACTTTGGACGAGGAAAGTCATGAAGTGGGCAAGATGGAGGTGGGATGAATCCGCGGACAGAGCACTGGTCCTTTGTCCTACTGGATCAACAAGTAAGCCGCTCCTGATGAATCGCACCCCGATCATTTACCCACACACATCGTCCGCCTACTTCCTAATGACTTTTCCCAGTTAGCCGGCCTTTGATTGATGGGCCGTTCGAAAAACGTCCAATTCAAACTACGCAACCAAACCATCACTATCAATCCACGACAGGGCCTTCGATGTTCAAGTTTCAAACGAAATTTTGGTCAATTTGCCATCTCTGTTTATTTCACGCGGAACATAGGGCTCGAAACTTTTCCCAATTAGCAGATAGAACAGGTCGAACAGGTGACTAGAAGTTCCGGTCCATCTCCGCTTCTCGTCTCCCACTCACTGTGAAACAATGCATTTATATCGGAAATTGAACTGATATTAACCCAAAGCATTGCCAACGTGTTTCTGTTTCTTACCTGAACAGAAAAACCTACATCTCACCTGGCAGCATCTCACGATTTTTAAATAACTTACAATTAATTAATTTATTGAAATTCTTGAAAGAAAAATATATAGAATCATTACAATTACTTCTTAAATTAATATTCAAGTATGGTAGAATAAGATTTCAGTACTGTAATTAGAACTGATTTTAAGAAGATTTGAAGAAGGTTAAAATGGTTGAATGGTTCATGAATAGAATCCAATTATATCCGAAAATTGAAAAGGGGTTAAATTAAGGTAACATTTTGATACAATTCGAATGAAGTATTGAAAAGCGAAGAGTTGTTTTTTTATACCAAAATCATTATATTTAAAATATTCAAATTTATAAAATAAATTGGATTTTTCGGAGAAGGATAATAAATATTATTTTATATATATTATTTTATTACTAATTAAAACTAATATATTTAATTATCAAGCTTTCTAACGCTGGGCCATGGAAAGATCAACTTTATTATTTATACGGACCATAAATAAATTTAAACATATAAAATAAATTATTGCAAAAGATGGAACTCGTGAGAACGCAAAAGTAAGGACGAAGTTGTAGGAAGGGTCTGGAGACCTTTCATAAAATACTGCATCTAAATCAATTGTTACCCTCGGGGTTGACCGGGAGAGTTTTTCGCCCTCCTAATAGAGCCGATCTCATATTGGCTTTTTGTGCCTGGCTGAATGGGCCCAATCAGAAGTGGTCTTTGGACAATTACTGAAATATCGGGCGCCTCACCGGGCGCACCTGGCCTTCAAAGGAGCCGGCAATCTTTGGCCGGCACAATGTAAGCCAGGGCTAACAGCCTGTAAGTAATATCTGGGACATGATTTGTTGCCGCGGTCATGCTTTTGAGAAAAAGCCGCGTTGTGGCTTCCACTCCGACGAGCATCGCCGTGCATGCATACTCGGCCCAGGAGGCTATTATCGACCAGGATGATATTGTTTTCCCTGTCGTGGGTCGTTCCTTCGAAGCTCCAGGCATGGTATCTAATCGTCTGAACTTTCCTCTTGACGGATCTTTTGCATTACGAAAGCGTTGAGTTTCCCGCGAAATTTCACCCGGCGGAGTACTGTTTGATACACTTAATGAAAGTTCAGAAATTGTGCTTTTTGCCCGAGAGAACTGAGTGCGAACTTTCTTGTTAACAATTTGTTCATAACTTTTTTGCACAACGTTTTCAACCATTTTGGGGTAGTTATTTTATGCTAATATTGAGCAATACGACTAATACGTGACCCAACAAAACAACACCAACAGCAAATATAGACAAAAACGAAAATATAATTTTTTTATGGAATGATTAAACTTAAAATTTCATGTTGATACGAGAATTGCGGTGTTAACACGTACTTACCATCAAGATAGTCAATGCTACCTGCAAGAGAATAAAGAAAACGGCCTTTCCACAAATTGATAATTTAATCAGGATTGATGAATGATGCTGCCCTGACATGGATGTAGCGAAGACAAAATACGAAAGATCTATTAATATAGTAACATGTCAAAACGAAAAGGTACGAGATAATGAAGTGTACATACGCAGGTTACATATAAACTAGTTGTGAAAGGCCTGTGCTCGGAAATGTACGTTTTTAAAATGGCGATAATCTTTGGGGAAACTACTAAGGGGATGCTAACGTTCATAAATGTTCAATACCGGACTTACCGGCTCCAATTTTAGGTGATACGAGATCAAAAACACTAGAAACATGTCTGAGCTTTTTTACTAATGGGCCCTGCGAGCCTTTTATACGCACATAGAAAATACAGTACAGGATCATTGAGGGTAATATCGTCCTTCATGATAAATATTGAAATAAAGAGATAGGGGATGAAGCCTTGTATACCTTAACATGGCTTCATCCCGGATCTCTTTATTTCAATACTGTACAGGATTGTATTATATGAGAGTGGATGAAAAAATTCAGGAAAACGGAAACTTGCTATCAGTAAAGTCGGTAAAAAAATGGTTTATATACCCATATTTACCGTATACATATTATTTTTTTTTTACTGGGGCTTTCGACATCTTGGCCATTTCAGCCCCACACTAGGTCTATATTCTATGCACGTTCACACATCATTCATACGAATAAATACGTTCATACAATTAAACACATTCACACAGCATACTCATTCCGTTTGGTCGGTGGAGTACTTGATATTCCTTCACCGATCTACAATTAAACTAAGCTAGATTGGGGTCGATGAGGTACTTTTATTAATATTCCGCCATCGACCACGCACACACACTCACTCGCTTTCATCGTTCGAGGTGCGATGGTGACGTTCTGTTCACCCTCACCCCTCGCCATTCACACCAATAAATACTCGCACACAGACAAAACACAAAGACACATAACACATACTATATACAATAAAAAAACCCAATTTCCCCTAAAAAGCGGAACAGGGGACTCAGAAACTCGCTACTGTGTTCGAGGACTCTTCTTAAATCCGGCGGCATGCCTGCACGCTCTCTGTAAGGAGCCAAGGCATGACACGCCTCTATTATGTGGGACACATCGAGCAACCTTTCTCTGCATAAGGGGCACCTGCGCGGGCTTTGGCCCATAAGCAGGTGCCCATGTGTCAACCGAGTATGGCCAATCCTCAGTCGGGTGAGGACGATTCCTTGTCTCCTGCTCAGATTCTCTGAGGGCCATCTATCGGTCGTGCTCTTGACTCGCAAGAGCCTCTCCGACGATCCCGCCCACTGACGCCGCCATCTTTCCTTTATCATATTTTTAACTGCGTGCTTGGCGTCAGGGGGCCTGATCGCGATGGTCCGATCTGGAGGGTGGGACGTACCGGCTTTCGCCGCCTCGTCCGCGCGTTCGTTACCCTCCAGGCCGACGTGTCCGGGAATCCAGACAACAACCACCGTTTTTCCGAGAGGCTCCAGCTCCGCGTATTTGTCTAGCAAGAGCACGACGAGAGGGTCCACAGAGGACCTGTCCCGTATAGCCCAGACAGCGCTCAGAGAGTCGGTACATACGAGGAAGGTTGAGCCCTTCCCTGGTCCGCACCGCCTCGAGAGCGTGCCAAATCGCGTACAGCTCTGCTGTGTATACGCTGCAGTGAGGGGGCAACGGCCAGGAGGTGGCCACTCCCTCGCTATACACAGCACACGCCACACCATTGTTCTGTTGTTATCTTATAGATAAGAAAAATAAGAATGAAACTAAAAACAACTCAATCATTTTATTTTATATATAGATTATATAAATATTTTAATCCTTTCCGAGAATTCTTATGGATGAGTCTTACAATATTCACATATATTTTTTCTGAGGATAAAGGCCAAAAAGTGTAATAATCTGTTTTGAAAAGTTTTACTTTTTTATGATTATTACTATCTGGGCAGATGGTCCGCACAAACAACAATACTCAAGAAATTTATCGATGGGTAAATTGTGGGTTAAAATTATGAATGAAAATAAACCAATCAGACATTTTCCAAGCTGAATGGCTGATCTAGTTTCCCGTTTTTAATTAATAGTGTAACAAAAGGTCGGTCGGTATTAAGGTTTAAATGTTCAACATTCCAATAAGTGTACTTTTAGAAAGAGTTAACAATAGTTTTTCCAACCCGAGTCAATTCGACGAAACAAAAAATTACCAAAGAGGAAGTGAATTATTGATGCATGTCTTGAAAAGTTTTCACGCACAATTGGTTAACATTCATAGACGGGCTTAATAGAGCTGATTGACTGTAGCCAATGTAATTTGTCACGGAAAGCTGCGCCCGGTCGGGGGTAAACAAAAAAAGCGGCACTCATTCATCGGGCCGGCATCCTTGAAGTTTAAGAATCACCCTCATCTTTCAACCGGGACCGGGACGCAGTAAAAATGTTTGGTTTCTTGAAATAAAATAAAATACACCGCGGGTTGCTTATTAAACGTCAAAATAAGAAAAATATCTTTAAACGACTATGGAGAAAACTGTTTTGTTATAATGTACTATTTACAGTAAAACACTCCCTTCGTTAAATTAATACACTTTTAGGGAGAAACGTTTTGTTCATCGGTAGTCCAAATTTTTCTCAATAATATATTTTCTTGATAATTTTATAATTGACTTTTCAGTTATTTCGAAAAGAGTTTAACTTACAGAATTCAAGTAGCTATGTGGATTGCGAATAAAATACTAAACATCAGGCAAAAGATACTCACTTTTTTTAATATGTACAGTAAGAGACATAATGATAAATTAGGAATTAATTATAAAATGAATATTATTTAAGAAAAAGTTTAAATTTGAATGTGCGTTGATTAGTGACCGTTAGTCGGTAACTATTCAGAAATCGTGAGAAATACTTTCATTGAATATAAAAAGTATATTTTTCATTGGACAAATTCACTTTTTCCATTTTCAAAATGTATTTTTTAAATGTAAAGAATGTTTGTAAATCCCAAGCCCTGAAGATGATCTCAATAAAGATCGAAACATTAGCATGATAAAGTAGATGTTTTTCTGAAACCTGCATCACACCAGACCGCATCTCACGATATCTGAATAATTTAAAATTGAACACAAATGATCAACAAATCTATTACATCATTTGTTTGATGTTATTAAATGGATTTCACAAGAAATTAATAAAGGTAATTATGTTATTGGATTGTTTCTGGACATTAAAAAAAATGCTTTCAACTCAGTTGATCATAACTTGATGCGAAAAAAACCCAAATGTTGGTATCTCTACTTACATCCTTTAAACAATTTGAATTATATTTATGGGATAGAACCCTAGTCACAGAGTTGGAACAGTTTATAGTACTTCTTTACCATTGTGTCAGGAGAACCACAAGGTACAGTCTTTGGCCCAATTTTGTTTCTTTCGTATTTTAATGATTTTGTAAAAATTAAATTCTTTGAAAAAATATTTATTGTGCAGCTGATTTTTGGTTAAACTCAAACTTTCTATTTTTAAACACAAAAAATGTAATGTATTGCACATTTCATTCAAAAATAAAATAGATACTACTAATTTCATTTTCTTCATACTTCTGATGATAATGATACGAGTTCTTGCTTGCTTTTGCTTTCAGTATTAATCATCTTGGTGCGACAATGGACTCGTATTTGAGGTTTAATTTATATATTGATTCTTTGGTTTCCCGTCTGAGAAAGCTCCTTTATAAATTTAAAATTTTACGCAGGTTTATGAAAATCTAACTCGTAAGGGCAATTTTCTCTTGCTCAGAAATCGTTAGTTGCAGGCTGGTGTGATGTAGGTTTCAGAAAAATATTTTTTTAACGTAACACGTTTCCATCTTTATTGAGTGCATCTTCAGTGCTCAAAGTGTTTATCTTCTTTGTAATTGTGCCATTCTTGTGTGCCGTGTTGAGAGTGCCCATAAATCTTATAGATATAATACGAAAAATTGTACAGCGAATTTAATTACCAATTCATCCTTAGATGTTCATGTTTGTATACGTATAAAAATAAACTTGTAACTATTTAAATCAGTGAATATACAAACTACAATTCATTGGCTAAATCACATTTTTACGATGTAAAAGCTACGCAATATTAAACTTTTCGTTAAATATGTCACTTCGTTTTGTTATAAAAAGATTATTATTCAAAATTTCAAAAACTACAATGAAGGCAAAAATTTTAAATTATAGTTAATTTATTTTAAAGTCAAGATTTAATTTTATTGGTTTTTCATTCTACAAGTTTATTCTTTATTATGTTTGCTTTCATTCTGTAAAGATATATTCTGTTCATTTCTCTAATTGCAGATTGCAGAGGCAGAGATTCATGAAGGTTTTTAGGCTTGTTAAAAAAGTCAGTGTCACGAGCGGGATTCGAACCCGAGATCTTCGGCTAGGCACGTCGATGCTCTACCGCTTGAGCTATCGTGACCTCTGGTCTGATTTTCATGGGTTCGAATCCCGCTCGTGACACTGACTTTTTTATCAAGACTAAAAACGTTAATTTAAAAAAAAAATAAATTTATATGTAGTGTACATTCTTGCAAATAAAGATTTATTTTATTACTATTATTATTTATGCATTTGCCTCCATGATTAATTTTAATTTATGTACCTCAACATTTAAATTTTGACACTCTTTCATCATTGTCATATGCGTACAAATTAATTCACATCCCGGTACGCATGGTTTTGTTTATTTTCGACTCGCATTTATTTCTTTGCTTTTAAATGATTGAACCACTTAAACAAGAAAGAAAGGGATAGATTTTCCTATGAATTCATGTTAAAATGTTTACTGAAAACGACTTTTTTCAATTTCTTTTTGGTTGACAAATAATACAGAAACTCGTATTTTATTGAACTCAAAGTCCATTAAAGGCTACTTACTGAGTAGCCTTTTTGTTAAAGACAAGCCCATTTAACAGATGTTATTTAAATGTCAAGGAGGTTTACAAAGGTCTCTAATGTTCTTTGTGGACCCCGGGCAGTTATTTTATTGTTTTAGCCCTTTTCCTTTTAGGGCACTGCCTCAACAATGGTTAGTCTGTGTGCCAAACATGCTAAATACTAATAAAATTTCGTCATGTTTTCTAATGCAAAAGTGGCAAATAACGAACGGGCTGGGCGAGTTTCGTAATAAGTAAGCGTTCGATATTTCTTCTTAAACTGTCTTTAAAAAACAATTTCGTACAGTTTAAAAACTGAAATTTATTAAGTTATATAATTTTTTAAGTGAAGCTTCAGGTGAATTTGTTCCATGGCCATCATATGGCACGTCTAGTAAAACTTTTGCAAATGTAGGTCTAGCTTCCGTAGAATGACTCTCATAAAAAAGGGCAATAAAGCCAGCGGCACGTTTTATTCACGTATAAATAAACCAACCTGGTGCCCCTTCTTGGATCTTCTACAAAAATAATAAAGATGTTAATGGGAGAGTTGAATTAAAACTAGGTCACGAGTAGAAAGAACATAATTATTAGACGAATTGGCGTAAATATAATAAAATATTTTTTACACTAAGAAATGTGTCATTTTTTTGATAGATAAAACGGACAATGCTTCAAAATGTCCTCTAGGTTAAATTCACTATTTTTCCTGGCCGGCTTGACCAATTAATATCTAGTCAAAATATTCTTCCTGTTTTATCAAAGTACCTAAAATATGTACTAATGTGAGACTTTTTCTAAACCAATTATTACTGATATTATATTACGATATATTACTATATATTTCTATTATTATGATATATTACTGATATAATATTTGTTAATAACACTATAATAAACAATATTTCTATCTAATTATAAAAAAGCTGGAATGTACAAATCAGCCAACTAACATCAATACTGGACAAACCGATGCATGTTTGCACGGATTAGGAAATACTAATATTTCAAACTTAAATTAAGATTGGTATAACAATAGAGTGAAACTACTAATGACAGATCTTTAAAACTTCAGCAAGGAGTACATAATTAATAATTTGTGTGGTGGGTAGGACCGTTAATCGAGAATTTTTTTAGAAATCGTGAGATGCGGTCTGGTGCGATGTAGGTTTCAGAAAAACATTTTTTTAACGTTTCGATGTTTTTTCGGATCATCTTCAGGGCCTGGGATTTACAAACATTGTTTACATTTAACAAATACATGCACGGTGTGAAAAAAGTGAATTTCTACAATGTAAAATATATTTTTTTATATTCAATCAAAGTATTTCTACTCACTCAAAGTGGTTACTATTTTCCAAATCCTACATGTATTTTTTAAATGTAAATAATGTTTGTAAATCCCAGGCCCTGAAGATGATCTCAATAAAGATCGAAACGTTGGCACGACAAAGAAAATGTTTTTCCGAAACCTACATCACACCGCACGGGCATCCCACGATTTCTGAATAATTAATTATTTCTAATGACCTCGCATGTCTGGTGTCTTGGAATCGAGGGTATTGCAGGTCATAAGGTAAGCCAATAAGCGTGAAATGTATGTCAATTGTTGCGACAACTTGGCCCATTGAATAATTGAACCCTGCTTCCGATGACAGCTGACAAACTGCGATCGCTTTTGAATTTATAATCTATCCTGACAACTTCGAATTGAAGATAGATGCGGGTGATAATATATCACAGTGAGAGAGGGAGAGAGAAAAGAGAGTGCATGATTGAATGAGTGAGAGAGAGAGAGAGAGAGGGTGAGAGAAAGGAAGATATAACATGATTAACGAATGAGGTAAAAGAGAGTAATACAAGAGAAAAGAATTACTCACTGCGTTCGTGCAACATGTTTTATACATAGTTTTTATTCCGGTGTTTGGCATCCGCATAAATACATCATCAGGAACAATAAAATTTAAAACAATGATTGGTAAAGTACACCCTAATCATTATTTAAAAAATCATAATTGTTGGCCGTTAAAGCACAGTATATTTTGAACAATAAACCACACTCACTTTAATTTTTAGTCATGAAATATTATCAAATTGTTTCAATTCGAAAAACCGGCATGTAGCCTATATTAAAAGTTTAAAAATATATAAGACAATAAGTTTTTAATCAAATGAATAAAAAGCAAAAATGTAAGATTACTTGTAATAAGATACAGTTTGAACAAGAAGTAATCCAAATTTAATATGCAAGTTCACCATGAGATTCAAAATAATGGGTGGATTTAAAACTGAAAATGAAATAGAATTCAGCCAAAATGGATTTTCTAATTCAAGCATCGAAAAAATAGTAATATAATATAAAAAATTGGGAATCTTATTATGTAATTAATAAATCGGGTATATAATCCATTTATTCAAAAATGGATGTGCGCAGAAATTATATTATCGGCCTATTTGTCTAGCATTGTTGTTATCCAAAATGACACGCTTGGGTTATTATGTTTACATTGTGATTAACATATTTGTGTTAATTGTTCATCAGAAAAAAGTATTAAATATTACATATTATTTTCAATATTATATAATTATGTATAATTTACTTTCAGGGTAAGAATGTACGCAAGGGACTTGTTTATAAAGGAAAATGAATTAACACATAAAAAATCTATCGTGGAGAGAAGAAATATATTTGTATTGTAGAATATATTTGTAAAAAAATGGCAAAAATGATACAATATCATCAAGCTTTTCTATTTTATAAAATTAAATAATACTAATTTTATTGGAGAACGGTGTATCATGTGCTTATTTGTACGTACTGCTTTTTTTTTTTACTTGAAGAGCTTTATTCAATTTATTTATAAAAAGGGGAAGCATTTTTCCTTTAAAAAGAAGAAAAATATTCCTGTTTTCTTTATTTGGGCGAGAAGATTTACCATTATAGAGAGGGAGCAGGTATAAAAATAATGTACAATCATATAACCTTGGTGGGAATTAATTTGATAATTTGTGCACGCTAAGTAAATCATCAAAGCACTTATACCATTAAAAGTTTTTTGAAATATAACGATTTTTTAAAGAAATTTCTTATAAGGTAAACAGTCAAGTTCATTCGAAAATGCTGTAGGTGGAAAAAATGTTTTAAAAATTAGTCGAGGTGAAATGTTACCACAATTTAGCCACATTATACTGAATTTTGACAACAGTAGACCTGATCAGATTAATATAAATATGGTGATTTCATTTTCAGATTATAAATATGTCATTCGGTTATGATATAAAAGATAATAGTTAAGTTTTAAGTTCGACAGAGCAGCGTATTGCGGACATGTCGCATTCATTTTTGGGAAGATGGCATGCTGCTCTGGAGTCTTTTTTCGATGACGGACAGCCTTTGATTGAGTCTGGCACCCGGTTTGTTCGGTATCTTCAAGGGCAGCCTACCCTTTACTTACTATATTCTCCTTAAATCCTACTTGGGCGAACGGTATTTTAGAGTGTAGGATCTTCACACTCTCTTTTGTACAGGCGACTACAGAAATCCCTCAGGTAGAATCTTCGCCCTGCTTTTGTACTCAGTACATACTGTGGATATCTATTTTATCCATTTCTATCCCGACGTCACTTTCCTCACATACGCTGATGATACCGTCGTTCGAACGTCTAACTCAAATCCTGTTAGAACTCACAGAACTCTCAATATATTCTTAACTCTCATTATATTCCATGATACACCAAACTAAAAGCGATAAATTCTCGAAAGATAAGTCTCACTCTCCATCGCATTGTTTTATCTCTTAACTATTATAAACCTACTCCCAACGAAAAACATCGCTACCATGTGCTGTATTTAGATAAATGAATCATTTAAACGACTTGAACGGATAGAACTGAACCTACGATGCCGAAAAAGACTACTAGACAACAGACGTAAACGTCCTTTTAACAATGAAATTCTCTTATACATCTCAACACTGACAAAACATATGTCATATATCGAAGGGTTCAACTAAACCTTCCAATCGAATAGTCGAAGTAGACCATAAAATCACGAATCTTTATATCCATCGTCAACGCCCCGTTCTGGTTCCAACCGCGACATTCATGACGATCCCTTTGTCCCATTTTTAAATGAAGTTAAAAAATATAGCTCCAGCAAATTTCACACTAATGTCCAAACCCACTCTAATCCACACGTACAGACTTCCTAACAATCCGCCTACACCCTTTAATATATCTTTACTCCATGGTTCCTCTCCCACTACACACTCACCCCTATAGTTATGCCCAATCTAAGATTAATTGAAACACAAAACATGACTTGTGTCAAGCACTACTGCAAGAAAGCAGTCCCGTTTCCGCTAAAATCTGAACAATCAAGTTCAAGAACAATTCTGAAATCGGGTGGCTGTCATATTCGCTCGCTATGTAACCCCGAGGAATGACATCATTCTATTAGTCGCGTGATTATGATTCCTTTTCTTTGATAAAGATCTACTGAGGGCCATCAGTCGACCTTACTATAGATTCTGCTTAGCAGATCCGTCCAACCAAGCTTCTAATCATCATTTTTGAAATGCATTTTGATCATCAGATAACTCAGTCTTACCACCACTTCTGGACGTCTTATTCTATGTTGTTTTATATTTTTGACCAAATTAAAAATAAAGTGTTCTCAAATAACTTTACAGCTTTTTTAACATTCTTGTTTGGGTTTCATCAGGTTCAGTGTATCCACCCTGCTGGTTTATCGACTCTTGGTTGAAATTTTGTTTCTTTTTCTAACCTAACTTTGCACAGTAAGCGAATCAAAGGAAGAAAAAGCGGGCATAAACAGAGTTTTCCACATCTGTTAATTACATTGAGGCGGGAGGCCCTTGTACAAAAGCTCTGAATTTATAACGAAAGGCGGCCACTCTTGTCAGGTCTTTTTGAAAGGGTTTTTCAAGGGTAGAAAGGGTTGAGGTGGTGTAACTAGCGGGCTGTAAATAGTAATTAGCTAAGGGGCTCCACTTCTGGTGGAGGTGTTTGGATGTGTACGCTACTTCTCCGCTTATATGCGTTCCCTGTTACTAATAAGTTAATTTACAAACACACCCTCGCCGTGAGCAGCCAGGGGCTTGGGGGCGCTTCGTCCCCATGGTGCTTCTCACCCCCGTGTTTATAACCTTAGTCAGTCGGTTGTTCCACGAGCCTTGGCGATCCGACTTATAGATTGCAACTAAGTCAACGTTGATCTTTTTATTTTATTATTTCCGTATACAATAGATTTCTATTGCCGCAAAACAGATTTAGAAATAAATAATCAATGGAAAATTACTCTTTCTTTTTTATTAAAGTGGCTTAAGTATTTTAAAGTATTAATTTTTGTTTTATCAAGATAAAATAATTATTTGGTGTACTTTTTTATTCTTGTTGACTATCTGTCTGTTTACATCTATTCCTTTGTTTCACATTCCTCATATTTTGCACTCTATCTCTTTATTTAATTACCTACCAAACTACCTGTCTATCTCTTTTACTGTCTAAAATAATAATAAAATAGTTGTCTATTTCATTATGACTCTATCAATGTTTTTTCTACTTTCTCTCCCATATTCAAAGAAAAACCGGAAACTGGTATGTTGCTGTTCGTTTCAAACTATATGTATTTTTTAACGTTGTATCAACTGCAACAAAAAATATTTCAATGTAAACTAAATTACAGGATATCAGAAATTCATGTATTTTATTTTATTTTATTTTTTAAATTGAACTGTGATCGTTTGAATGAAAATTCCTTGAAAAACCAATAAACTAATAAATGATAGAATAAATTGTTAGTTAAATTTTAATCTATCAAGAAATGAATTTCCAGCGTTTTGGTGAATTTTCAATTCCGTTTCTTTAGATAAATTATTTTATCCTGATCTCGTTTCATTTAGTATTCCATTAAAATAAATATGCTATAATTAATATAAAAGTTGTTTTTATTTATTTTTTCATCTGTGTATTTCCTTATCTTTGTCTTATTGTCTACTTCAATTTCACTCCCATTCTTTCTATCCCTATTCTATGGACTTCTTTAATATTTTATTTAATTAGTCATTGCACTAACTAAATAGTCATATAGAAATAAGTAGGGTGGAGTGAACTATATATGTCTACATATGTTACTGTTACTGTTATTAACAATACCAACACCAACAACAATCACCATGTTTGTCTCCATTTCGTCTCTCTCTCACTCACTCTCTCTAACTATCGCTCGCCTTCTTCTAATATTAATAAATATACAGCGAAGAACGCGAGCGATAGTTAGAGAGAGTGAGAGAGAAAGAGAAAGAGAGAGAGATAGAGAGACGCTCTACGGTTAAATTACATCAGGGGAAACCTCAGAGAAAAATTAGTAGAAGGACCCAGAAAATTTAATGTGTAAATCGCCAACAAAATCTCATCCACTGTTTTACCACCAGGATTACCGTGATCGGGGATTATCTCCGACCCGGAACACCCATCTCTTTATAATAAAGTAGAATTCGCTCAACGCAACCATCATCCTTATCATCACTGGCCTTATCAATTGTTTTAATATCTATTATATATGATTAAACAACAGTTAAAAGCGTGGGAAATTGTTACTTCTTTATTTTTTAAATTTATTTATTTAATTATTATATATATTCAGTGACAAGCACACTTGAAACATAATTGTATATGTTTTTTATATTAATCAAAGTTTCAAGTATAATTGAGTCTATGGCTAAAAATGCAAAAAAATATAAATTGTTAAGGAAAATAGAAAAATATAAAATAACTAAACTAAGACGGACATATAAAATTTGTTTTAATTTTGTTTTAGATTTTTAATTAATATTTCAATATCGCGTATTTCCTCTTATTGCGTAATTACATGTTGAATAGCATCGGCATACTTTCTACCTGTCTGGAAATGTGTCTTTGTTGGATGTTAGACCATTCTTCACAACTCTCTCCCTCTCTCTCTGATTTTCTCTTTTTGAAGCTGGATCTTTCAACTACTTATGGGCATTGACAGTATTCGTAGTTGAAAGGCCTGGAGTTCGGAACATATGGTAGAACCCTTCGGTCCCGTCGTAGGTATATATTGGTTTCAATACTGAATTGTTTATGAGTATCTTGACCATGGAGTGTTTCAATTTGTGGCAAGAAGTAATTTTCTCTTTCTCACTTCCGCTTTCCCTCCCACTCACTCTCTGTCTGTTTGTCTGTCTGTCTGTCTGACTGTCTGTCTCTCTCTCTCTCTCTCTCTCTCTCTCTCTCTCTCTCTCTCTCTCTCACACACACACACACACACACACTCTGTCTATCTATATATATAATAAAACTATTATAAACTATTTTCTCAGCTGATAATATATTTATATAACCTGTTTTGCTTTAGTTGTGAAGTCAACTAATTTTATCATCATTAATATGTATTTTTTCCATATCTGTCATACCATCCCATTTTTGTTTTAAACTTTTTTATTGCAAAAGTTATCCCGTTTTAAAGACCACGTGTCCGTGAAAACAAACCGTCAAATTTGGATGTATAGCTAATAAAATTATGAAAATGCTTTATGCAGGAAGATGAATCATGATACGGTGTAAAAGAGGGTCATAATTTTATAGCTGGCTCATAAAAAAGGGGATAGTCAGCAGCAATCTTCTTCCGTCCCCTTTTTTGACACATTCACTTATAAACTGTGCAAAGGTAATAAATTTTCCCCTTCCTCACACAAATAAGAGAGGGCGTAAACATGAACGGAAGTCTGTAATGAAAACCATTAAGAAAGTTTACATTCTTTCAGTTCCTGGAGGGCGTGTAGTGGTTCTTTGCTATTCGACTTTGGTGAGGGGGGATGTCTGCGGGTGGGCTATATGTCGGAATATGCGCCACCACCATCAGCACTGGAGGATATCCGGGAGCAGTAAGGGTGAGCCGCATCAAATCTCTATACATAATCTCGTCGTTAAATTTAACGGCACCCGTTTGACTTCGTCCTTTACTAGACTCGTTGTCATGCAAATTCCCCCAAGTCCCACACACTTGAGTACATGAACGCTCATACGCTGAAAATTCAGGCTGAATCAAGAAAAATCTATTGAAATATTTTATTAAATCAAATTCGGCGATGAATGTAGATGTAAATGAGGCACGTATGCAAATTTAGGTCATCGGACGATAAGACGGTTCACTTTTGCAAGTAGTTTTTGTATGTGTATAGTGTGTGTTTGTTTACTTGTAGATTTAATGTGCACGTTTGTGTTTGTGTGTGTGTGTGTGAGTGTGTGTATGTGTGTGTGTGTGAGAGAGAGAGAGAGAGAGAGAGAGAGAGAAAGAGGAAAAAAAAGAAGGAGAGAGAGTGATTGCTACATAGATAAATAGATAGATAACAACAGAGGAAGATAAGGAGGTGAAGGAAAATTATGAGACAATGGAAGATAAAGAAATGGAGATGGACCTAGAAAGAATGAAATAAAGAAAGCGAGAGAAAGAGAATGAGGAAGATTGCTACGTTGATAAATAGGCTAAAAAGAGGGGAAGTTTGAAAGGCGGTGGAATATATAGTGAGAAGAAGGCAGATACAAAAATAGAGATGGACGTGGAATAATAAGAAAGAGAAAGCGGGAAAATGCGAGAGAAAGATTGCTACCACTTAGATAATTAAAAATATAGATAAAATAGATAAACGTAGTTAAAGATAGTACGAGAGTGTGATTTGCAGATTAGTTGAGTGGAAGAGAGAGAAATAGAGGTGGACAAATGATGATTGACAAAGAGAAAATATTATCAATGAGGAAAAAAGATAGTTGTTGGGAGAGTTAGATAATATATTAAATACAAAGTGTATACATATATAGAAATAGAAAGAGAAAAATCATTAAAAGTGTAGGGTCGAAAAAAAAAAAAAAGAAAAAATGGTTTGAAGTAAAAGCCACCATGATGGAGAATGCCTGGGAGAGGTAAACAATAATAAAAAGAAAAGTGTTGGAAAATAGCTGTAGTTAGATGAATAGGTAGGTAAATGGGTGGTAATTTAGAAGAGATCGGAGCACACATACTAGTATTAATTGGTAGGTAAAATTGGCGAGAGAATGGAAGATACAAAGAAGAAGACAAGTAAAGATTGACAGAAAAGATGAGAGAATGATAGGAGAAGAAAGAAGAGCGCGTGGGTGAGAGGTACAAGAAATGAGGCATTATTTAATTTTCCTGATTTTTCGCATCGTTCATCCATCCTGGAAATGTAGAGAAGTAAATGGAGGCTTTTTTACCCAAAAATTCTGGCAAAAGTCTGTTACGCAGTTTTTCTGCAAATAAATGTACTCATTTAGTATGATATATAATAACAGTATAACAATATTTTTGGAATTACAGTAGCTCATGTGCCATATTAAAAGTATGAACTTCAATTATGTTGATATTCAAGGTTTTAACTACAAAAACACTGCCATATTTTTCTATGTGAGATAGTCTCAATAATATATATACCATATTCTTTCCGAGGGAATGTTTGCATTTATTAATTAATTTATGTAACATTATTATGAGTAATGTTGCGGTTATATCGAAATTTGCCACGCTCAGCATTTTTCAAAATTAGTTATTGTATCACATCTGACACCTGGGGGTGAGAAGACGTTGTTCTAAACTAATTGTGTATTTGCCTGATGGTAGAGGCATCGGGGGCGAAGGCCGGGGCTGTTGTAATACACCGGTCTGAGGGAAACGTGTCAAAACGAATACTCAAGCGACAGCGGACTACATAAAATATGAACAACACGGATATCGTGTATGGCGGGGCCAATTCACTGTTAGGCAGCCGCCTTCCCCCGGCCCCCGAAATGATAATTTCCATAAATTTATAAACCCTATTACACTGGGAGCCGGGTCGGTTTTGGTAATAAAATTTGTTGGCAGAATCCTCGTTATGAGAATCAGAAAAATCGGTGTTTTCCGGGCGTGGGGTTCCTTCGAGAATATAACATTATAATGTCGTTATAGTGCCCACATATTTCTAACAAATCATAGCCAATGTCTTATTATGAACGTTATATCTCCATGTTCTTTATCATCTTTTAGGGAAAATACTTTTGAATGGGCTTTATGCCAGTTTTTTAAACCATCATGCAAATATATTGTTTACGTTTACCCTTTTTAAAAATCCGGTTCATTATTTCAAAAATCCCACCTCCTCTATTTACAACAGGTAAAACATATGATTATTGTCAATAAACCCATCCCATTTGTCTTATAAAAATGTTGGCTTAGAAAGAATATAACCAACCAATTTGTTTCATTCTGCCAAGCATTTCTAAGTTTCTTATTAAGAAGATTAATATATACTATTTTATTTTATTTTTACATTTTGCTATGTATATAGTTGTAAGTACAAAACTCTAATTGAAAATGCTTTGTTTAGCGTACATATTGCACCTGCAGAAAATTTTACACGAGAGCCAAATGGAAGTTCACTTTTTTAACTTTCGAATTAACCTTAACTGTTATTCTCAATAAAAAGTGTCATAATCCATCAATATTGTCGTTTGTTTCTTCAAGGCTTACGCTTAGCTGTACTACCTCTAATAAACTACTCCCTTTTGAGCTGTGATACTTTTCTTGCATATATTGCTTTTCAGCAAATTCAGTTTCTTTGCTCGATGAGAATGGTAAGAATATTAATTGTTTGTGATAACAACCATACTCAACAGAAAGCATACGAACCTAACAAACGAGCATAAATATACATGTATTAAGGTTTAATAAAATTGTTTTCGGCCCAAATGTACTGTCCTCCTCGAGTTAAAACTCAGGTTTTGGCAATTATTAAAAATATTGTAATGGAAACATTAAAAAAATCGTGAAAACTATAAAATAATGTAAAATTTAAAAGACAACATTGTTAAAAAATTATGAATAAGAAGATAATTAAAATAAAATGAATGAATTCACGAACACTCTGGATCAAGGTATGGCGTTGAAAAAAAGGCAAATTCAGCTGTTACTGCCAAGGTTTCGTCCTTTTTTAAGGTCAACATGAAAGCATGTATTAATGTCTCAGTACGAAAATCATATTTTTACAATGGATTGCTCTATGGCACCAGTACAGTATAAAATCTTTCACTAGACAAGAAAAAACTGACATAATTCGAAAGTCACACTTCCCTGATAACTACTCACACCGAGTCTTTATGCACGACAGAACTAAGATATATCACTTGTTGTGAATGTTGACATATGAAGAACACATGCGAAGGAATTTACAGTTGTGTCATCTTTTGTAGCATCACACACCCGAATACATCAAAACAAAATCCGGTTTTGTCATTTTTCGACTAGTGTCACATTTCTTGTGGGTATGCGATATGAACGTTCTTTTTTTATTTATCTAGTTTGTGTGATTTATTTTTGTTGAATACAGAAGGTTGAACTGGTAATTTTATAGTTAGGAATTGTTTTAACCTGAGTTTCTTCGATGTATACGCGCTTCTGCAATTCGCCATCTTTATCTTGGATATGACTGCTGGGAGAGGACAACCTGCAGAGCTGATTCCTAATGCTGCAAAATATTGCGCAAGAGAGTGCCTCCACATCGGCCCTCTATTTCCATACTCAGGTCTTGCGGTTAGCGTTAACCGTTCAAAATATTTCGAATTTTATATCCGCCGATTGCTGGTTGTGCACAGGCTGTTCGGTGGAGATATGTTCCGTGAAACTGTAGAAGACAAGGTGACGACCCGATGCTAGTGTTTCGAAGCGTTAGCTAACTTCAACGTCCTGGCCACTGAGCTAATTTCTGTACTAGTAACTACAACTAGTAATGGTCAGGAGTCCTGCTCTCGAGGAGCATCATTTTTGACTTTGGTTTTTTCTTTTCCTGCTTCCAGAGGATGGTTGTAGGGTTAATGAATATGAATGGTAAAAGAACGAAAGCAAAAAGGCTAGGATTAATTGTAAATGGTTTTTTCGTATGCACTTACCAAAAGAAAAAAAAATCAAAAAGAAGTTCGTAGCGTAATAAAGAGCAAAACGCAGAAAAACGAATATTTAGACGAGTTGATATAAGTGAAGTGATGATATCTATTAATAGAACTATCCAGAAAGACAAACAAAACCAGTTGATTGGAGACAAAAGAAATATATGTAGTCTTCAACAAAATATTGTCAATGAAAAACCTATATACGTTTCACTTGAAATTTAATAGTTTTATCTTGCATTCAAATTTGTGGCAAACTATGAAAGATCTAAGACCGGGAGATGTTCTGTCAAGGTAATATGGGCAATTTCATGGCACTCGTGATCACGTAAATTGTTTTCCAAAAGGATGACAAGGATAAAAACTCATTTAAATTTCAAACCAAGATCTGTGAAGAAAAGTTCATTTTGTTTGAGATTAAACGACATTCCTTAACTAAAGAGCCTTTCTTACCCGGATTTTCCGAAACGCCCCCCCCCCACCTCCGGCCATCGCTCTTTCACGGGGGATTTTCCTCATTTCAGATTTTTTCTAATTCTTTTATCTTCGAATTGAATCACAAAAGGGCATTAGATTACTAAAAGAAGAACGAGGGCGGGGCTAACTCATTTGATCGCGTTAAGGATTTGTCACCGTCAAGTTTCCACCCGCTCCCCTCCGAACACCACATTCTAGCGCAGCCCTTCGCTCCAGAGATCCAATTCCCGATAATGAATTTCCAGGATAGAGGGAGCACCGGCGCCCGGGTGGGACGCAGGGATTAGAATTAGGTCAAATCAGCTGCTCAGTCAAGTCCGTTTCATCCTTGGTTTGTGGGCTGGATAGAACCATAACAGAATATCAACAGACAGAGTCTTAATAATTACTTTTTTTTTATAAATCATCATCCATCTCACATGAAATGCGTATTACGCACAACACAACCATCGTTTTTAATGCGCAATTTTTGCACTAAAGTAATATTTATTTAAACTTGATATGAAAACTTAATATGCCGGCATAATAACAACGAGATCACAACCTACATTTAAATACATTTTTACATTCACGAACCTATGTTTGTGTGCGCGCGCGTGCACGTGAGAGAGAGAGAGAGTGTGTGAGAGGGTTAGAGAAAAACTGTTCGATATATATAAAGAAATAACTTTTTTCAATTAATTCATCTTCATGTAATGTATTGGTTGAGGTAAAAAGTCAGTTTCACGAACAAGGTTCGAACCTACGACCTTTGACAAAATACGCCGCTTCCCGATTGATTCTCGATTCTTGATTTATCGTGGCTTTAAAGTCGAACCACGAACTCTAATGATTTTAATAAAGAAATAATATCGGATGAGGGGGTGTGTAGTATTTAATGTCCGTTAATTAATAATTACTTGGAGATCGTGAGATTCGGTCTTGTGTGGTTTAGAAAAACAGTAAAAAACAAAGATTACACAAGACCGCAACCCATGGTCTCCAAATAATTTCTCATATTACAACTGTGAACATCTACACCGAAACACATATACTCTGAGCTCTGAAGCTGATATCAATAAAGATCGAAACGTCGGCACAATAGAATGTTTTTCTAATCCTACAATACAGGCTGCGTTGAGAGTTTATATGATAGAGTTAGATTTTCGCAGGCCATTATTTTTCGACAACCCATAAAAATAAAATAAAAACTTATATTGTATTTTATTTATTCATTACTTTCCCGAAATATATGTTTCCATAATGGGCTATATATTTGCATTTATATGCTCTGTGCAGATGATTTTTTTAACTTTCCAACATAATTTTCGTTTCAATAAAAATATAATTATTATATCTTGCTGAAATGAGTAGACACGAGAATTAGAAAGGTAATAATTACTTAATTCATTGGGTGGTCTAATTAGTAATTTCATATATTTTTGATAAACTAACGAAACACTGTATCGAAAATATTGTAATATTATGTTCAGTACAGGCTGATGTTAAACAAATCACTTTTTAACTTAAAACGATACCACTCTTGCCGTCCCCCAGGGGTAAAAAGCGAATAGAAGAGAGCTTAGGGGTGGATTATATAATTCGAAGGAAAATGAACATGGCAAAGCTGATGCGGGGAAACAACTGACAGGTATTGAGTTTGAGATAAGTCATGCAACCTGTCACTCAGTGCCAGAAAGCTGAAAAATCCAAAGTCAGTGTTTTCTTTTTTCGCAATTATATTAACACTGTTTGTTCGGAAAACAGCATTGATTCCTAATTAACCCAGATTCCCGGGTAATTATCGTAGTTCAATTTTGCCGGATTGATTTTTAAGAGAGTTGGGTCAAAAGTGATAGTTTTATGAAATGAAAGTAAGTTTTTGAGGGTTGCAAGGAGATTTATTATAGAAAGAGAGAGAGAGAGAGAGAGAGAGAGAGAGAGAGAGAGAGAGC
>CM077099.1:4272087-4287200 GCA_039619505.1 Cimex hemipterus | reverse complement strand
ATAAGATATAAGTGTATATATATATATATATATATATTCTCTAGAGAGATAGAGAGATTGTAGTCAACAGGTTATATTGCAAGATAAGATTTATCAAGACATTATTATTCTGACATTAAGGAAGCATCTACAGAACTATCTACAACAGGTTTGAAGGGAAGAGAAATAAATGTAATTTGGTATTAGGCGATTAAAAAAAATATATTGAACGCATATTTTAACTCCCATATACGCCCTTTCATCAATGAGTTGATGATTTTCAAGTCCTGTCTCTAAGGCGAGGTAAAGAAAAACAATGAAATTAACACGCCTTTGTACTTAATTAGTGCTAATCATCTACAAAGGGTGTAATGCTTTTAAACCCACTTTGAAGACACCCTGAAGCAAAAGAAGTCCTTGCGTGAATAAATCACTGGTTACAAAAGACATAGTTACCGGGCAATTAAGATAGAGTCAGCAACTCCTGCTAAATCAGTTAAAGGACAAGTCCCTCTTTCCACCGGAGCGGCTAACCTCGTCTCTTGAACGGGATTTGACTCGATGACTTGGTCCAACTAAGCCCCCTTGGATTAATTAAACCTTGCGTTAATTAACTTATCGATAGCCTAGTTTTAATTAGTGAATTTCACGCCACGCCTTCCAAGGATTTACTTTAAACAGCCTTGTAACTTTTTAGACTGTTTAATCCATTTAGGTCTTTTCCGGTAAGAACGTAGTGAAATTTTTTGTCTTGGAGTACGCCTGACATAGAAATTTCTAAAACTATAGTATATGGTGGGGATTTAAGATAGTAAACAATTTCTATGTACAAGGAAGGAAGAAATAATTTGGGAACAGATAGAAAAATGGTAAGCAACGTGAAATATAATGAGAAATAACATCGGTAAATTGAAAAAGAAAATGGACGACCTGATGTTTTACAATTTTCTTATTCATAATTTGGTAGGTACTGAATCGTTTGATCTGCCTATCCTCACTGGTTCGGTCCCTCAGAAGTTTTCGAATTTCGCCATGTTCAAACTGGCAAAACAGGCTAAAATTTTTGATAAATAACAAATTGCAAGTTCATCAACCAGTCATCCTCACCAAAACATTTTTTGTAATTTTCCAAAGCAATTTTCTTTCCTATCAATATGTTTTATGAAACAATAGCTGTAGTGTTTAGTGAAGGAAATGCGAAAATTCACTAAACATTGACAGAAAAATTGAGAAGGTGCTAACAGAATAAACAGGTTTAATTAAATTATATATTACAAGCGGTTTTCATCCTGATTGTTTTGCGAAATTAAAATTTTGGTGTTTTTTATTCACGTTTAGTTTGCTGTCTAAAAATTGTGTGCTTTTTAAACTTTTACAATACCTATTTCTTCTATGATTTTTCAATTGTTTGTATTGTTTTTATTAAATTTACACTCAGAAATACAATTCAAAAATCATGTTAAAACCTAAATTTAAGTTGAATTTTTTTTCTTTTCTATCCTTGAACAACGGAGCAAGTGGCACCCAATTTACAGAATGCTTAAGAATGCTCTGTTTATTTTTTTACATTTGTGTAATAGTTAACTAAACATTAAGAACATGAACGGTTTGTGATTGAATTTTTTTTCTGTATTTCTGAAAATTCTTGTATACATGGTATAATTAATTATATATATCAAAAAGGCCAAAGCAGTTGATGTGCAATTTACAACATTCAAGTTTTTAGTGAGATTTTTTGGCATTAAAAGAAAAATGTTAGTTTCAATGTCACAGACGAATTAGCAAAAAATTTTTTATAGTGTTTTGCATATTTTTCTACAAGTATGTGGCTTTTATTTTGCTTCATTTACCCAATAATTCGGCGAAACGTAGAAAGTATTTCTGAACAGACACAACGTACCAATCATATAGGAATACTTCACAAATAACGAATTTTATACCGAATGACGGTTTTCCTAATAAGGTCGTCAAATATATCCAGCTAGTGTGCCGCAAGGTTCAATTTTTGTGCTTCCCTACTTAAATGTTTCAAATCAAACGTATGTAAACCAAAGTTGAATTTTTGCACATGACACTGCAATTATCAAGTCTTCAGGACTACAATTATCGGTAGAGAACTAAGTTAATCCGCAGGAATAATTAATTAAAACCCTGTTAATGCCGGCCATCTTATTTTAGAAAAATGCTTTGTTTTGGATTAGTATAATCTTTAATCCAACTTCCGCGCTCCTTACAGCCCAGTCCTGCTCTACTCCTACGACAGAAAATTACTCCTTACGCCTCTGTTAAAATTCGTACGTTTATCTCCTTTATTAATTTAAAAAATATTCAAAATCACGCGAATCTCCAAAAACTCTCTGTGCTTCTACATCGATCCCTTCCCTCTGGAATCATCTGATATTCTGCAGCGAGATCAGAGGAATCGAGCCCGAGCTCCCTACGCTTCATACAGCCGCCATCTGAAGGAAGGTGTTAAGTCCCTTATAAATGGCGGGTGGCTCTGGCTTTAAAACATAATTAAACCTGTTTCGTAAATATTAAATGTTCAAACACAGTTAAAGGCACTCATAGGTTTTCTTCTGTTTTAAATAAAACTTTAAATTAAGTCATTATAACAAAACGTTTATCGTCAGCTTCTATATCAGACCAATTCTTAGGTTCACTGATTCCACGTATCAAAATTCTGCGCCACAAATTATAAACAAATACAGACAGCTTGAAATACTGCTGTAAGCAGCACATGAAATTTTTAATTGGCTTCAAAACATGGATGTTCCTCGAAAGAACATCCATTAGTCCAATCTGTAATTTACTAACGATATTTCTGGTGCCATTATTGATTTTATTTAAATTCCTATACCAGAAACCCTACAAAATCTCCAAAGACTTCCACTCGATGCTAACCAATAATTCAATTTAACAAAATTGTCCACTTCATAGTTTTTCATCATATACCCTCTATCCTCGTTCATTCTGTTGTTACCCGATTTTGGCGGAGCTTAGTAGTTCTTTCGTTAGACTGAAAAGCGCCTATCCGGATTTAGAGATTAGAGCATCTCAAGTGAGGTGTAATGATAAATCCCTGAACGCTTTTAAAAGGGTAAGTCACAAAAGAATCTACTGACGCTGCATAGGCTTAAAGGTTTATTCATGACAAATGAGTTCTTTACTTGATTCATGGCCCACGTTAAAAATTTGTAATTACTTCACCAGTAAACGCCCTTTTTATTTTGTTATATAAAATAGTGTAACTAATTGGATGTAAATCCCTTCTTATGACAGGAATTACTTTTATCTTTATTCATACTAAAACGAAAAAAGAGTAAATATATATAAGCTTTGCAACGAAACTTGCCTAGCAAACGTCGTGCTATTTGTAAAAGGATAAAAAGCGTTTAAGGTTTTATAAACAGTGGTAATACATATAATTTATTGTTATGACGGATTAGCCTCAGCGAGAACGATAAATTTTGTCCTAACGTATAACAAGAATGAAACAGAATGGGCTTTCAAAAGTTTAAAGAAATTGAAAATGAAAACAGCAAAGAAAATCTGGTGTAAATAGGAGTGTACAAAAATACAAAAATGGAAATAAAAATGCATAAAAATAAATATAGGTTTTATTTAAAAACATATATTGTATGTAATTATTATTTTTAAATTATATTTATTTATTAAAACTGGTCTTATAAGACAATACATTAATTTTACAATAATATTATAGAATAAATAATTGTTTACATTCTTATAAACCCGTTGGTACAATAAGATTTACATTTCATTATTAATGATTCGTGTTTAACAGCACAATTTCATATGACTTTGTTCTTTTTAATCTTATGACCATGTTTCGGTTATGTGAAAGTTTGATCGCTTCCACATTCTCGTGCAGGCTGAGGCGAGCTTGGTGTCTGGCGGCAAATCTTGGTATTTCCGCCGTGACCTCAGGGAGCTTGTCCCCTATGTAAGTCCATATTCCTTATGTAGCAAGGTGCATTGATCATGTTAGCAAGATTTTCTTTTGAGAGTTTGTATGATTTTGATATTGCTGTGTTTGGTACCACCCTATAATTGACAACCATATGTCCACTTAGGCTTTACGACTTGTTTATAAAATAATATTTTATTTTGTGTACCAAGGTTGGAGCCACGTACTATCAACCAGTATAGTTGTCGATACTGTTCGCGCCGGATACATTTTTATTTCTTAAATAAAAGGGATATTTAAATTTTAATTTTTGTCGGTTGTTATGGACGGTGTACGCACCTCGTCATTGGACCCGAAGGGGATTAAAGATAAATCGAGTCGTCCCTGGCGACGTCACGGGTAGTAGTACGTTGCAAACCGCGGAACACGCTTGGTCGGGCCTCTTCACTTGTTTAACCTCAGTTTTGATTTCCCCTCAAAGTGCACCCTCGTTTTCATTTTTCTTTTCCCTCGCATGCAGCAGGAGTATCCTCGTTTTATATGTTTTCTATATTTTACTTTTCTTCGCTACGCCTCTGCCCTTCCTGGTAGCTTCAACAGGTCTCTCCGACGCTGAATCCGAGCTAGGTGATAACGAAGGTGATTCCAACGACGCACCAGAAGATAAATTTCATACAGTCCACTCCAAGGTAAATTTCCTTTATTTTATTTTACTCGTTACGCCTCCGTTTATTTTATTTTATTTGTATTTTATTTTAATTAAGACCAGCCCGAACAGATACCTTAAACCTATTTCTGTCTTTTTTCTTTTACGTGTTCTTTCCATCTCAGCTTGGTATCTAAAGTCATTGCCAGATACTTAGTTGTATCGTTGTATTATAGAGTAGTTCGATCGATTGTGAGCGACGCACATGGTCCACTTTATTGTTTGTAATGATTACATGAACTGATTTATGCTGATTTAGCTTGAGTTTCCATTTTTTGTCCATTGGTTTATCTTATTACGAGCATTTCGGAGGAATTTGATTGATGTTCAGTGATGGTTAGTCTCAGTAAAATCACTGCTGTATCATCTGTAAACGGGGCAATTTTTACTCCATCTATTTTTGAAAAATACCTGGTGTATAACAAGTAAAGAAGTGGACCTAATATGCTACCTTGTACCACTCCTGCATTTATTGTTTGTAATTTTGAATATTGATCTTCTTGGTTGACTGGAAACAGTCTCTCAGTTAGGTACGAACTGATAATGTCGACATACTGGTTTTGGTAGCGTAACATTTAGTTTATTATCGTGTCCTTCGTGCCAGATCTTGTCAAAAGCTGGCCTGACATCAAAACAGAAAGCAGAACAAATTTGTTTTTCTTCAACCGATTTTTCTACTACGTGCGTTGCTCGGTGAATTTGGTCTATTATTAAATGACTTTTTGCAATCCAAATTGGTGGTCAGGGATGATTTTTTTTCTACAATGGGTTTTATTCGTTTTAATAACAACTTTTCTTAGAGTTTAGACACTGCAGGTAGTAGCGATATTGATCTATATGATTTGGCCTCGTTTTCGTTATCAAAAACAAAAAGTGCACAATATTTATTTTAAAAAATAAATTTTTTTAAAGTATGTAATTATTTATTTATTTATTCAAATATCGTGAGATGCGGTCTGGAGTGATGTAGGTATCAGAAAAACATTTTCTTTATCGTGCCAACGTTTCGATCTTTTATTGAGATCATCTTCAGGGCTCAAAGTGTTTGTCTTCTGTGTAATTGTGCCATGTCGTGTTGAGAGTGGGCACTCTCAGGAAGATGATCTCAATAAAAGATCGAAACGTTGGCACGATAAAGAAAACGTTTTTCTGATACCTACATCACTCCAGACCGCATCTCACGATATTTGAATAATTATCCGTTAACGGTCACTAATCTCTACACATATGTAATTATTACAAAATACGACAGATAACGTTACCTATAAACTGAGATAATGGTGAATTTCCAAAATTGTAACTTTTCGTTTTTACAAATATTCTGTAAAAAAGTTTGATAATCAGCTGAAGAAAGGGTGCTGGCAGAAGGGTCTAAAGAAAAATCTATTGTATATATGTTGAATGTTGCCAAAACCAATCAATAAAAGATATTTTAAGATATAAAAACGATATTTCTTAATTGATCAATTATTCCATGTATGTTAATACATTACTAAATTATTACAAATTTGTTTCGTATGTAATTAAGTAAGTTATAAAAATTGAATTGTTAATTGAATTTGGTCTCTTTTTGAAATAATTTCTATGATTGTAAAATGCCAGCTTGCGATAAGAAAAAACAACGTAAAACACATGTTTTTATCACAGTCGTGTTGCTTGTTTGCGGATTGTAGAATATATAGTTTTTTAAATGGCGACCAACAAGAAGGACAATCGGGGGGATAACTCGACCGAACTAAGGGTATATTTGTCCCAAGATGATCGACGGAGCTCCGAATATCTAGATATGGTGTCAGCTCAATCGTCGACAGCATACGTGCCGGGAAAGAAGTCTTTTCTAATCAAAGTATATATCATTTTAATGATTCAGTTTGCTATTAACGTTGTTCTGTGCCTGCTGAGTATCTGTATCGAGGACGTTAAGAAATTTGTGATTGAGCAGAATTGGATGGGTTTAATCTCACTCGCGTTTCTCTTTGCAACCGTGCTTGCGATGCTCTTGCGCCAGGAAAACTTCAAACTACCTTTGAGCATCATTTGCCTCGTAGTCCTCGGATTTGTCGGGAACAAACCTATTGAGATCATGGCCGCCAAACACGAATATTTACCGATTGTAACCTCGTTTGGGATAACATTCGCGATTATATTGATTGCGACCCTACAGGCTGCGATTATATCGTGCCACGTGGACAGTCGAACTCTCACTTACATTTTCACAACCATCATCATTGCTGTGACTACATCCACAATTTCTATGATCGCTTGTTTCGTGAAGTACAAGCTCGTTCATTTGATCTTCTCGTTGATTACAGCTCTGGCCGGAAGCGTCTACTACTTCCTAGTGAGCCTATTTGTTCTGAAATACATGTACGTAGAGCCGGACGATTGGATATTCGCAAACATAGCTTTGTATACAGCCATTCCAATCTTTTTAATACATATTGCCATCGTATTAATTAATTTGATGCCACTTAGGCCTGCTTGATGATCAACATATGTTAACTTCTACGAGTAAACACATTTCATACATGGTATTTTGATTTGTCATATAATTGTTAAGGTATACCTGCTTAATTTTGTAACTTGGTATACTGAAGTGTATGGTAAATAAAAATTGTATACCTGGAAATACCTTAATTTTTAATTTTAAGGGTAACAATAATATGGTTAAACGCATATTTCGAAAATATGTCAAAAGCCTTAATACAACACAATTCTTTCAGAAACCTTCAATTTAATTTCATCAACGAAAAGCAATATATTATCAGTTTATCAGTATAAAAAGACTAACCAATATTTTAAAATAAATTATTCTGATAGTTTCATAGGATGTTAAGATATCTTGGATTAAAATCACAAGAAAATAAAATGTTGCAAATAGCCATGCATAATCTCAACAGCTAGATGCGCAAAACAGTACAAATTATCTACGAATACAAGAAAAAGGAAAAGAAAATTCCAGTTTGACCACCTTAAGTAACTGCAAAAATAAGTACAAACTGGTTGCATTATAATACAAGCCGATATACCCCACTGGGTCTATGAGCCGAGATTCGAACACACTAACCATCTCGTTACTACGATCCCACTATTGATATTAGATTTGATTATTAAAACATAATTTTATATGCATTACATACAGACAGAGAAAGCTGTTTTGAGCTTGGATAACAATTTAAAAACATGGTATTAGCGAACTAAATTGTTGGATTCGTGAGGAGCGGTCACAAGTATGAGGTAGATTAGAAAAACAACTTTTTCATTTTTTGACGTTTTTGTAATCTCGCGAAAAATCAGTATGACATCACACGGATGGAAACACACTTTATGTTCTGAAGATGACCGGAATAAAGGTCGAAACGGCGGCAAAAAAATTAAAACTGAGGCATTCTTGTAACCGCTCCTCACGAATCCGGCAATTGTTAAACATCCGGTCATAAAAACCTTACCTTATTAGTGATTTTTGATAAATCCTTTCAAATATGCAACAAATAGTCATGTATTGTAGAAATAATATAGTAATCTTTTCTCCCTAATATTGCCAATTCCTTGTCTAAACGGTTACATTTGTTCATATTTTGTCTTGCAAGGGAGCTAAGGGCGAGTAGTCCGATTTCAAGGAAGCTTGGTTGATAGTAGGTCGTAAAAACTGAAAAATCGATAAATAACATTAAACATAGGTTATACATCCGGGTTCCTTTTAAACAAACCTTTAAAGCACTTTGTTATACTATTTATCGCAAACACAAATACTTAAGTTTTGGGCTGGAATAGCTGGGAGCGTTTTACTTTTATTTCAAAGCTACATTTCTCAACCTGAACATTTTAATATTTTCGTTTTTATACCATGATAATGGAGAAAATTACGTACGAAACGATCTAATACTCGACATACATTTTACTTTAAATTTCCTACTACAATTTCGTAGACCAATTTATTACATTGCGCGTAGATTATGGAACTGTAAACTCCTGTAAAGATAGCTAGGAGGAACGGTTTTAATGTTATTACAATTTTCACGATTTTACAAAATAAAATCTTTTGAAAAAAGATTGTGGAACCTTTCGGGACATGAAAATTTTCAAAAAAAAAAAATCATGTCCATTAAATCTGCATTCATGAGTTTTTGGGATGATTTTTTATTTGTCTACGTATCTCCTTTTATTATATCACCATTGGGAAAATTATTTTTGTTGCATGGTATGCATAATGTTTATTATCCAGGGATCCTATAAGAATGGTGAGAACTTTATGATTTGCTTCAGCGTGGGACATGTTTTAAAATGTCTACATATTTTTTATAATATAAAAACACATGTTTCGTTTTTTACTTGTATTTACTATTTTCCAATTGCGATATGTACATAAGGTTTAAATGACGACCGAACAGCAGGATGTGTTTGCGGATAAAACCTCCGAAGCGAAGGATACGGCGTTCTCCGACACTCTCGTCAGCTCTGTAATCACAGAAATGGGATCGTCTCCATCATCCGCAAAGCCGGCACGAAAGAAGAATTTTTTTATAAAAGTATACGTCACTCTAATACTTCAGCTCTTCATCTGCCTGGTTGTCTGCTTGCTGAGCGTCATGGTTAAGAAAGTAAGAATGTTCATGATAGAAAATTGTTGGACCGGTGTATTCGCCCTCATGCTCTTCGCGGTCAGCGTTTTCATGTTGCTCCTGTGTCAAGATATGTTCTCGTACCCGTACAACGCCATTTATTTGATGGTCCTTGGATTGTTGGGCACATGGCCCCTGGCGATTATAGCCGTTAATTACGACAGTCTTGCGATAATAAGCGCTCTTGGAATAACGATCACAGTTGCACTGATTACGACCATCATTGCAGCGGTTATACCATGCGCTGTGAACAGCCGGACCCTCATCTGCATCTTCGCCGTTATCATAGTGGCCGTGACTACATCCACAATTTCCATGATAGCTTATCTCGTTAAATACAAACTCGTCCACATAGTGTTTTCCTCGCTCACTGCCTTGGCCGCATCTGTTTACTACTTCTTCATGACACTCTTCGTGATGAAAAACTTATACAAAGTGCCGTCGGACTGGATATTTGCAAACTTAGCCCTGTACACAACTATTCCTGGACTTTTAGTTCATAGTCTCGTCGTATTAGGTGAACTGATAAAATAGTTTTCTTTTAAAAATTGTATATATATAAAACATATGTCATTACAATATTCTTCAAAGCCAAGAGTTGTATAAAACCATGAGAAAAGAATATTTATATAATATATTTAAAATAAAATTTTTACCCTTTAAACTCTATTGACTTTTATAAGTAACTGATGAATTCTAGTTCTAGCTGATCCATTTTTCAAATTCAATAAATAAATATTTAACAAGAATTCGTTACAAATCAGATGTCAACAATTATTCTTAACTATTTAACAATTATTCCTAACTTACACAGGTTGTCTATTTTATAATTGCTACTAAGCTGATTTTATTATTACAAAATTACTTATTTACTTTTATTATATTTAACTTTGGACGGGAATGTTTTTTTTGTTTAACGTTTGTTATTTAGTTTTAAATTTAACGTATAGAAGAGTATTTCGTCTCTAGTGCAACACCAATGTTTCTTGATAGTTTGTTTATCCATGTGCCTGCGCTGTGATGAGCCTATAATATTTAGCCCTTGTCGACATTCTTTTACTTCTTTTTTTATCATCCCGATTACACCTCACAACTGAAGATGTGTTGACTAATCAAAATAACGAGGATAACACGATTCAACTGTAGGGATAGGAATAAGGAAAAAATAACGATACTTAGTCAATGATTATTCGAAAATCTGGAGAGGAGGTCAGGTGTGACGTAGGTTTTAGAACTTCTTCTCTTCTGATGACTTTAAAATAGCTTTCAAAAACAAATCGAACCGGACGTTTTTTTTCCAAAATTAAAGATCCTCACACTAGCAAAAAAATTTGACGTAATTTACGTAATTCCAGCAACCTTCACCGGTATTACATCCCAATACCCAAATAAGACGGTAAAGTAACACATCTATGATTAAAAAAACCTAAGCAAAATCTTACAGCAATCGCTACTCACCATTTTGAAAACAAACAAAATTTCGACTTCATCTATCCAAAAATATTACACACAGAAAAACAAACAAACGTAACTTTTAAGAAATGGTTTACATCATCAGCAGGGATGAACACAGCATCAATTACAAAACAGACACATGTAACCTCAGTCGTGGCTACGCATCAATCAAGTTCAATATCGATAATATACTACAATAATTTCTCTTTTTACCCCGCAATGGTATCGGCCAACCTTGGCCGACAGAACGCGTCCGTACAATCCCACACAGCGTGTCAAGAGGACCAGGCCTTCTTGCTAAAGGTAGTAAAGCTAAAAAACCTTGCTAAAGGTAGGTAAGTGAAAATAGTGAAGTGAAATGGGAGACTAATATTGACTGTTTTCAATCCTTTTAAAAAGATAGTTTCTAGTCACAGCAAATTGTCTTCAACTACCCATATTTCGAGCTTTCAGATCATCATCAGGTTAAAGGATTTCTATAACTACGTCCCTCGAAATGGATTGCACATGGGAACACGCCGATCCCCCTCCCAGCGAAATTCCAATGAGAAGCTGGTTTTTCTTGCCGCTCAATTTTGCACTGCAAAAAGCAGAAATATAACATAATATTGTGTATTGGGATCGGCCGGTTTACTTTTGCAATTCTTGTCGAGAGACGTGGTTTTAGAACTTCTTCAACCTGATGAAGAGCTAAAAGGAAATCCGGGTCGTTGAAAACAACTTACTGTGAATAAAAGCTTTTTAGAAACTTAGAAAACATTTTTAAAAGGATTGAATACCGGAACTCACATCGTCATACATCATTCCTGTTGATTATTTTATCCCTTTAGCGCAACTATGTAAATATTTGTAAATATAGCTACATTTAAATATATCTAATGTATTATCATTTTTAAAATTACATGTTGTAAAATAAATTGCAGATAATAAAACATTGAAATTTAAAAAATGTTTAGTTTTATAAATTTTGATTCCACTTCCTTTTCAGTTGTCAATGGCACATAAGCGATGATTGGTTCAAAATTGAGTCCTTATCCGATTTATTTGAATGCTATTCCACATATTCAGCATAGTTCTGTAATGATGTTTTTTCCGAGTGGTACATCCAAATCGTTCAATGTCATATTGACGCCTGTTTTTATACTTGGGGGGGGGGGGGGCAGATCTCTCTAATTTGACAACCATTGATTAATAAAATGATGTGATAAAAGAATTTAACAAGCCCTAAAAATGCTAGTTGAGTGTACAAATTTCAAAACGCTATTACGTTAATTGTCCAGTATAATTGGCTAATAATTTCTGGTTTCAGGTATGATAGCTAAAATATGGATTTTGCTCACACGGATTTACAGCTATTTCTAAGTATTTGTGTTTGAACTATTATCAAATCAAGTAAGAGGAAAATTAACTAATTCATTTTTTGCAACAAACATAATATTTATTGGCACTGACTGAAGAAGTAAAAATAAAATATAGTTTCGTTTTCTTCAGCTAAAATTGAAAAAAAAAAGTTCAGTTAACCAAAAATATAGTGTACGAACAGATTTTTTGTGTGGCGTGTTTGTGCTATTATTAAACCAAATAAGAGGAAAACTAACTAATTTTTTTATTTATTTTTTGGCAACAAACATATTTTTTAATATCTTCAGCTAAAATTGGAAAAAAAACGAGAAGTTAACAAAAAATATAGTGTCCGTAACAATTTTTTATGTGATGTGTTTGCGCTCTTATCAAATGAAGTAAGAAGAAAACCAACTAATTTATTTTTTGCAACAACCATAATATTTTTTGACACTAACTGAAGAAGTAAAAATAAAATATAGTTCCGTTTTCTTCAGTTAAAATTAAAAAAAAAAGTAAAAATATAGTGTCCGTAAAAATTTTTTGTATGGAGTTTTTATTTAGTTTCATACTGTGACACTAAAAAACCAAGATGAAAGAATAAAAAAAAAAGATAAATTACGTTTATTTACAATTTTGCGATTTCTTCCTTTTCGATTCTCGATTCTGTGCGATTATGTGGAAAATGAAGTAAATCCTCACCTAGAATCACAATACACCCAGAATGTCAAGTTGTGAAATGTAAAGTTGGGTTTTACAAAAAAATTAAATGTTTGAAACATTTTTAAAAACTCATTCTTACTAAACTTTTGATAATTATTGGCACTGACTAAATTGTTATACTTAAAACATAGCTTTTCCTTCACATAAAATTGTAATTAATTTCTAGTCTTAACCAAAATTTAGGCGCAAATGAAAAACAGATGTAATCTTACTTCTCGGAAGGGCCTTGATTATAGATAGAAGTCAAATAAGACCAGAAGCCATGAAGTTGACAAAAAATAGTAATATTTGTTGACTATTTTAATTGTAATTGTGAAATTCATACTAGCTTAACTTTTAGAAGAATTTGCGGAAAAAGAGTCGGCGTTTACAAAAATAATTGATTACATCCCTTGACACTTGTGAATCAGGGATACATCTGCTCCCGTAGTTGGGTTGATGAAGACATTCTTCTTAAACCGAGATGTGCGATAAGTCCTTTCAATGCCGGGCGGAGTCGATGGCGCGGTTAGGGAAAAAAGGTCCAGCTGGTCCTGGGGACAATAGTTTCCAGCTCATTGTGAGGCCGGTTGCGGCTCACCTAGGAACGCCCATCGGACTACCTGGCCTCCAAGAGCAAACAATTAACCCCCCGTGGATCAGGTACAGCTCAAATTGCCCCCACGTTGGGGCACGTTGTAAATCCAAAACCGGTAATAACTCATATCCTGCTTTTCATGACGTGCCCATTTAGAATCTTAGAAAACCAAGGAAATTCGCCCGGTTTTAATAGTGCCATGAATGCATCGATCAGTTAGTCGAGATCAAAACACATTGAATAAGAGATAGTTAGGTGTAACGATTAACATATAGATAGATAGATGGGGAGACATTAAGATAAAGATGCTTGAATAGAGGGTGAAGAAATAAATTACCCAAAAAAGTTAAACAATTAATCTGATTATCAACGCCAAATGACATTATTTCAAGTGAGAGGGTTGTGACTATAGATAAATGATAGCCTTTGTATATCTGTACCCTTCATCGCACAGTCACAATCACACTTTTATTAAATCTACAGATTTTCTAAACTAAACATGATTATTGTTTGTTCATTTATTGAAATGGTTTCAAATAAAATAAAAGAAGCTTAAGCTAAAAAAATAAACAATTATGACATGAAACAATTTGAAATTGGCATTATAATTAGGTACTTATAATTTTATTATTAATAAAATTTACTTAACCTGACATATTTTCAAAAGAATTGAACATTCTTGTGAGTATAAAATGAAATTTTTCATAATTTCACATAGCAATGAATGAAAAACGTTATTGGACTTACGGAATAGTAACATTCCAGTGCGTTAATTATGCAAGTAATTAACGAATACAACGATTTTTATAATAATAATGAATTGTTGAATTTTCGTCTGTAAAAAAACACCGTGATGAAGTGTGTTCAAACCGTATGAAATGCCAGTGTTAATACAGTCAAATCCTTCCGAAATATATTGCAATATGTAGCCTTGAAATATTAGGAAATTTGTTAATGTAGATAATTGCAAATTAAAACAATGGTGGCTTGAAATAATATGATTACAAAATATTGGATTGGACGAGTTTAAAACAATATTTGTAACCACTTAAGCTACAACAGATTGAAATGGTCAACAGATGGCCATCTACTAAAAATCTTAATTTTTTATGAAAAAACTAAAGTAATATACAATAATAACTTCTATGTTAAATTCTACAAAATTCCAGTAAATGGAGATTTATGAAAAGGTAAAACTACAATATAAGTAATATCTAGTTAAAAATAATTTAAAGCTTTTATACTTATTCTACCAACCCCTCCACCTTTGTTTACCTGTAAAAATACGAAACATCGAAGTACTTCTTGCAAATTAAGAAATTGTTCAAGAAAAAGTAAATGTTACAGTTATTTGAGATATATTTATACAAGGTAAGACTGTTTATATTCATAAATATTTTAAACAAAGTCGTTATTGTTTCCAGGTATTTATTATTCAAGTACTATTCTTTGCTCTTTTACTTCATTCTTTTTGAACATTTTTCTCCCATTTCCTTACTACGCGTTGTTGGTCCTTGTCACTTATTCATTGTACAGTTAATGCTTAATTTACTTGCCCTTTTATAAAAATTATTTCGTTCATATTACAATTACAATCTTAAAATATTGTGAAAGCTTTAGCCTAATATACTGTTTATTTTATTTATAATTTATATATATAAATTATATATGTCAGCTCATTTTTTTAGTGGTTACTAAATCTTTAAGAACTGATCTGTTCATTATTTTCTCTATATTTTTTCAAATTATATCGTAAAAACTCATTTGTATATATATATATAT
>CM077099.1:4251879-4267087 GCA_039619505.1 Cimex hemipterus | reverse complement strand
GAGAGAGAGAGAGAGAGAGAGAGAGAGAGAGAGAGAGAGAATGAGAGAGTGAAGACAAAACATTGATATCGTTAATTAAACCAGCAAACATAAAAACGAAAAATTCCTAGAGAGAATAAATGTTCTCAGTTATCGGGTTTGTGGTCAATATAAACAGCAAGATTTTATGTTTTGCCAAGCTTTCCACCATATATTTAGTCTTTCTCAAAACGCTACAATGACAAAAAACATTATCAAAATAGTAATACACGAAGAAATACACACTTTTTTTGTTTAGGACTTGCAGAAACAATGCTATAAATTTATATATTATTAGGAACGTACAATATCACGTCACAATAAAAAAATATAATCATGCCATTCTTTATCACAGTAAGACGAACTCCAAGTTGTCAACAGGCCAGTTAGATTCCGTTCGTACATAATATCCAAAGTACTAATGCAAATTTCCCTCTGTTGGAAGGTTTTCTTGACAAATATCAGCGCTTATAAATAAATAAATACGTTCTTTACAAATAAGCAAATAAATTTATTCAAATACAAATAAATAAAGACTATGTACATGAATTGTTTAAATTACAATATTTACTTGTTTTTAAATATATTATTTTGTCAATAAATTTAAATACATGATACTAATACTGTTGTAATCAGTTTTTAAATTGCACGCATTGGGGTTTTTTGTACATACATAAATCAATTTATGACATTGTTTTTGTACGTCGTAAACAAAAAATTTGTATTTCGTTTTGTATAATTATATTAATAATCGTTTTTTTTTTTTTTTTTCATTGTAGCGCTTTGAGAAAGACTAAACATATATTCGAAAGCTTGGCAAAAAAACAAAAATAACCTTGCTGTTTATATTTGACCACAAACACGATAAATGAGAGGATTGAAGTAGCTGGTCGATAAACTACATCGCTAGAGAGAATAAAGTGAAATTAGTAGCGTTTGCAATATCAAGATAAATGTGCAAGTCGTTAAAGCCATTTCAGAGATTTTGTCACATCGTACTTCTCTAACTCTAAAGTACATAAATATATTTGGTCAGGACTTTTTGTCTTGTAAATAAATCTGATAAAGTAGTATATTAAAGCTAGAGTAAAAAATAATGACTCCATGTAGTTGTTATGGTTTCAATCGTTTTTCCTATTCAATTTCAAATCAGTGGTTTACCTCGATGATCAACAACGATTGATATGCTCCGATGATAACCGGTACAATCAGTATCATCTGAGATATAATTTAACCTCGATGACATAATTATTACTAGTGTGTACGTCTCGGCATACATTAATCGGTCATGTTCAGGCTACATAGTGGAGTATTATGTTTGAAATTACCTGACGTATTAGGCATTTCGGATGCTGTTTATTACTTACTGATAATAACGTTAGTTCCAAACGACTTTACGGGTTGTTATCGCTTTCCAGGGGTGTATAATTTGAAGTAATTCTCAACCCATGTAAAAGCTCTTCTGTGTATGACAAATGCGTCATTGAATATAATTGTTTCAATTAAATAAATGTTATTTTAATTAACCCCTCGTTACTGGAATTAATTAACTGTAATTGATGTTATTTAAAAGAATTCTTAACAGTTAATTAAGGTTTTATTTGACATAAAAAAGTCGTGTCACGAGCAGGATTCGAACCTTCGACCTTCGGCTATATATGCCGTTGCTCTATCATGTGAACTATCGTGAATTCGATCCTCTCAACCACCCTTTTGAATTTCCTTACGTTTATTAAATTTATTACTAACAATTCAATGAATCATTAACTGTTTTTTATTTAGTTTATTTTCTGATGTTTTTATTGTTTATTTATATTATCCTGTATAGATCATTGTTTTTGTTTTATGTGTTGTTTTGTATGTTTTTTGTTAACTCAGGCATAAATCAATTATGTAATCTCGTTATCATTACATCATTCTGACAATACAAATGGTCATCGTGCTTAGTTAATCGTGAATGCAGCACCTAGTTGGCAAACTTGAAACAACTTGAAATTGTTCTCAAATGAGTGGTGAAAAATCGTTCCTGGTCCGCCAACTCTAGCTGTGAGAACTATAAGTAATAATTAAGACGCAATAACTTTTAAATTTAAAAACCACCTTGTCCTTCATAAATTGAAATTAATCGTGAAGCACAGGCTATAATTCCGCATAAAATATATTACTATCACGCTATATTAAATTATTCTACACACGAATACAAGTAAGGCACAGTATTTATTAAAAATGTCACGTTTTTCGACACCTAAATCATAATGTATCAAACTCGTATTTTAAACATCATCAGAATTTATTTTATGTAGAAATATATTATATTTCGTGATCCAAATGAGCAAAAATTTCTTGCAATTAATTAATCTTTATGTTAGGTATTGGTTGAAGGAAAAAAGTCAGTGTCACTAGCGGGATTCGAACCCACGACCTTCTACTAAATGCGCTGATGCTCTACCATTTGAGAGTCTCTATCGTGACTTCCATCCACTCGGACACTAATTTCCTACCTCGACAAACCTTTCGAATTTTCCCTCCTATTTGCCTTTTTTGAATGTCGTGTAATGAGGATTCGATTCTCCGCGACAAATATAATGTAAAAGCTATAATGTATGAAAGCTAAATAAATATACATGGTATGTGTAATGGGTGATCGGGATCTGTCTTGTACTACACCGCCGTAATTGAGTAAATTATAAGCGTTGAAATGTAATTTTGATTAGCTTCAGGAGCTTACTTTTGAAGATGGTACAGATATGACCGAGGGCTGACCCCGGACTGCTAAACTTCTAGATAATTTCTTCTGGGGGCTTGTCGGTAGTTCATAACACGAAGAGGTCCTGCTGGAATGTCGCGAAAAGTGATAGGTTCGATTCTATACAAGTGTACATGTGTGGCTTGAGTTTCAACGAAAAGGAACTATCTTTTTTAAAACCGATTGAACACCACACCCACTTCACCATTCATCATTTCTACGAATCGGTGAGTTTTTTTGTCGCCGTTTCATATGAGACTATGACTTGGACGCGTTCCTGGATGTAGCCTAGGCCTTCGTGGAGTATATAAACGACATCTATAATTCCCACCATCACCTTATTCCCTTATAAGGCATCATAACAAACCTTGGTTTCAGAATGAGGTGGAAAAACGAGTACTCAGATATCAAAACCATACAGGGAGCATTATCGGTTCTCTTTTACCATATATACTACAGAATTTTCTTACATACCAATATAACCATTACCACCAACGCAGACCATAGTTCAAAATATTCAAATCCGTCCACTATCCAGGGAATTTTAAACACTATGAACTTTTTTTGGAAAGTCCGATTCAAACATTGGTGGACAAGACATAATGAGGAATAATGTATACAATGTACATACACACTAAACAAACAGTCTTGTACACTACTGTACATCAATTACAAAAGATAAGTTTCCGCACAAGTCAGATATTTACGAATTTACCTAGACAACACTTGACCTGGAAAAGTCCAATACCAAAATCTGTTTTGAAATTCAAAATTACACTCTATGCAAGATTTTATTGCTGTCTCTTTGGACTTTCGCAGTCTAACTTTAGTCTTCAGTCAAACCATCCAATGTAATATACCAAAACTTATAGCAGCCAACCGGTCCAATCATAGCTATAATTAGATGTATACAAAGCCTCAACGCTAACCACTATTGATTGATAGTTAATTTTAGAAACGAAATAATTAAATTTTCGTTTCAAAATGTTAAAATTGAGGTTAAATATTTTTATGATAATAATACTATCGTCTCAAAAAGTGCCAATTGATAAATCTGTAGTCCTTTCCCATCATTTTTGCCTACCACCCATTTTTGACATGTCAGACGATTTGGATTTCGGCCTCATTTAATGATTCAGTATTTATTTTTCCTGCATTTTTGTGTTCATTTGCTTGTATAATCATTTACTGTTTGGTAAGAATCTGAAGCGGGATTTTTCACGATCACCCTGGGCTTCCTATTATTACTGGCGTCATTTATCGGCATTCCACATACCGAACTCCGAACCATAACCACCCTATTGTTTATGTATTATTATTTAGAAAAGTGTTATTTCTGTTTAGTTTAATGTTGGGCTAACGAGAAATAAAATCTAGAGAACTATTTTTATTAGTGTACGTGCAAGGCTGTGGTATGTGCTGATCAATTTTCAACAGACGTTATATTTTTATCGATTCGGATTTGGGACTGATAAGTCGTCTGCGGCTGCCGGATTTCCAAAAACCAATCATTCACTTCTGAAGCTTCAATTACAATAAGTGCCGTTTGCTGTCTGTCCCCTTTCACCCGAGTCACGGTTGGCCGAGTCCTTAAAACCGGCCCCTATCTTTGTCCGGGCGGGCGGAGGCTGCAGAGGACAAGATTTATCTGAATACGCCCCGTATGAGTAACGCCATGCCAGGGGAATTATCAGCATGATCGGACATAGACTGAAATGATTCAGGACCTTTTAGCCTAATAGCGTTAAACGACATATGCCCTTTTCCTAGTCCGATCGCAGTTTTTCTGTAACGGCTTATTGAACAAACCAAAGCCCTAAAATGAGCTCTGTGGATATAATCATAAACGGGGTGAGTCAAGTGGTTAAAAATAATATTTACCTCCTTATTGCTTTCTACCGGAAAATCTGTTCTCCTTCATAAATAATAAAATGGATTGTATCGAAACAGAGGCAGACTCTGGCAAACAAAATTCAGAAAGCAAAAACAAAGGTAACTTTTTTGCCGTTAGATTCGTATCCGGGAACTTTACCTTACAATGATAAGCGCCGTGTCAACCGCTAAGTTAATTGTTGTACCGGAACGTGGGAAGTCGATCGACATCGATATTGGTAATTATTATCAATGTTCCCTCTCAGCCAGGCATTGCACCAGGCAGAATTGCTGAGGAACAGAAACATCTCCGTCTTTTTACAAATACTGAATAGGCCTTTGACTTTCCTTTCTGTGAATTAAATGAGATTATTTTGAGCGCCCTTATAAACTTAAAGACAAAACCGTTCCTTGTAATAAAAAAGGCTTTAAGCAACCAACCCCGAAAAGTCTTTTAGGGCATTTACCTTCGAAATAATTTAATTTGTTCAAATTTTGTCCGATTACCAGAAAAAAGATGTTGCAAATATCATTTGAACAATGATTAATACCGACACTAGGGCAAGATTGTCAGATACGGAAAACCCAAAAACTGTGGCCCATTTACGTAATTATTATGGGTGGTCGAAAGATTAAAACATTCAGCTAAAACGGGCATTAATAAAAATAAACAGAAAAAAATTCAATCATGAAAATCATGAAGATCTTTCTTTATAAAACTATTATTGAACATTAATTACTATAGGGGCAACTTATGTTTTTCAGTCAATAATGATTACAAGGACTATAATCTTCATAGAAATATTAAAGAAATTGTTCAATAAAATCACGGTAAATTCACCTACAAGAAATAAACAATTTCATGTATCCCCCTCCACTGGCAAAAATTGTAAATCAAAAGGACCAAAACGATCCAATTAAAAAAACTTCTAAAGGGCCTGTAACCAAAAATTTAAGGCCGCGACACATAAATGACAATCAAATCAGCAGAGAAACTTCAAGTAATAACGTGCCAATACAATCATGGAAACACTCACTTTTATTATTGATTGATAGAGGCCCTGATGAGTAGTATATCAGGTCAATTTTATAGTCAATTATCCTGCTGTAAAATTACGAAAATAGAAAATACGCTCAATTTGTGTCGACCAATGGCCAAACCATCGTTTCCTCAAAGAAATTCTAAAACAGTTAAGACAGGGGAATTTTCTCAGAGTATTTGATATAAGCGCAGCTTATCACCCAACCCCTCGACCGTAAACAGTAAGATTTTTTTCAAATGACATGAGGATTTTATGCTTTCAAATCAGTACCGTTATGGCTTGCAATACGGGGACAAGCATAATCACATTTAAGAGAAAATATCATACAAAAGACCTCCAGACAATAGGAAAAGCTTACATTCGGCACTGCATTGGTAGAAAAGCATGTTAACATTATTTTTTTAAATTTCTTGACATTTATAACACAATTGAAGAATACAGTAAACACTACATCTAAATTTAATTTGGACTTTAATTAATGTAGGTAGTGTTATTAAAACAAACATTTCGGTGGTTCTATATAATCTTATGTAATCAAGCAAATGTTCACACAATTTATAGCGATTCTAGTGAAGTTGATTATCTCATTATACAAACTTGAGATCCTCAAATAAACACGACGCCATTAAATGACACATATTGCACATAATGTAAGTATGTTTTAATAGATGTTGGGTTTTTCCTATATTGCTAGGCTGCATAATGAGTAGGTACGTGAGTTCAAGTGCTTTTATGGTCTCTCTATTCAAAATATTTTTACTTGCAATCATCCTACTTGGTTGACCAAAATGAATATTGAGAGTCATTTTTTAATAGTTATCGGTAACTTTTGCACACAACAAGAATATGATTAATTAATTTAAAAACACGATTCTCTTACTGAATCACTTATAAGAGGAAAGCATAAGTTCTCTAAACTGATTTTTTTCCAGATTTATCACCTGAACAGCAGAAAATGTTAATAGAAATAAGAAGGAAGAAAACTGAATTACTTATGAAATTCAAGTAAGTTCCATTTTTGAAAACTTTTTTAATATGTGGTGTTTAGTGACTATTTGTTAATGATTTAATGAGTGACTTGTGGTTTGTTGTGACAGGGTTTAGAAAAACATTTTATTTGTCATGTCAATATTTCAATCTTTACTGAGATCATCTTAAGAGCCTGGGATGTATAAAAATTTTAAATTTTACAAATGTTTTACATGTGTTTGTTTTCTGTGTAGATATGTCATTCTTATGTGTCGTGTTAAGAGTGCCATTGAGGTATCGCTGTTTTATGTTTATACATGTTGAATTTTAAAGGGGGTAGGGTTGTTAAATTCTAAATTAAAAAACGTATTGTTTTTAAACAAGTACTTTTGTTGGTACAAGAAAAGAACATTGTCTCAATCGTACAAAGACCTAATTAAAAAGCGACATTACACACATTTTAAAATCATATGAGTATTCGACGGACTCTAAAACCGCCCATGTCTCCGAAGTAAACGAATGTATATACTCACGAAAGAACGCCAATGAGCAATAAATTTGTACAATTTGTGCTGAACAAGGCAATCAACTGGTTCTAAATAGGGGATTTAACTCCCAAAAAGTAGCCTGAACAAGGCATTAATCCCTATCCAAAATAGTCTAACCTATACCCAAATTTTCATTTCATATTCAATTTTTTAGCTCATAAAATGATGCTTCACTCCCTCTATTCCCCTTGCCTTCATGACAATATATATGTTGTTAACTATAAACTAAATATAAAGCTTACGGAAGAGAAACTTGTACTAGGTTAAGTAATTATATTATTAATAATTGCATTACCAATTATTTGTATTAATTAAATTTATATTAATTTTTTTAAACCATTGTTTGGGAACTGGGAAATATAGTTCAAAGAAAAACAAATAATAAATACAACACTTCTACTAAAAAAGATAAGCTTAAATCCTCTGCGGGATGGCAGCCCGGTGAGGAATGGGTTATGCATCCACATAAAAAGGCGAAAGGTAGGCCTCAGGTTGAGACAACATTTGGGACAAGCAAGCGGCAGGCAGGGAATTGTTGAGAGCCCGCCCCAGAGCTCACGTCTGAAGAATACATTAATCTCAACAGTAAAAATATACAAGGCGTGTTGGGTTCACTATATATTTCCCTAAGGTACTAAATTTCCATGCCGCGCTCGTCCGACAGAGCCACGGGGTTTACGTTTGTATTTTACATTTAGAGTATTTTCTTTCACAGACGCTCAACGAGATTTCCGGCCGCTATCTTAGCCGAATCTCAAAATTATTAACCAACCTCGTTTTTCAGTTATGTACCTTCACCGGAGTTTTCTTCATGCAATCTTTATCCTTGTTACTGTATATTTTACGCAAATCCACCGAATTTAACGAACTTCTCTGTACTTTCTATACGCATAACATCTTATTTGACTAAGCTCGAAATGCTGCCTGTGGGACAGACTATGACAATAGTCGACCAATGGACGAGACTGTCCCGACCGCGGAAACTAAACAGAACATGTTGAACCTGCTAAAAGAAAAAACAAACCCTGGAAAACTTGGTAAGAGACTTTAGGGAAACTTTCACCGCAGGATATTAGAGCGAAATAAGACGTTACAAGAGAATGTTCTAAGTAAAGCCGTTTAGTTGTGTATACAAAACCTACAATGATTTCAGTGATACAAAACACCTTCTAAATACTATATCATCACTAATAATTGCTTAGGAGGAAATCCTATGCAATTTAGACTGTAACACAAAACCTAAAATACAGGATCTACTCAATAGTCACTCCTATTTTAAGGGCTAGTTTACATTCCGAATTTAACTGTCAGGTTAGGAGCTAGTTACACTTCGGATGACCCTATCCATTGGTTAAGCCGTTTACGTTCTCTCAGCGTTAACCGTGGGTTAAATTTATTCTAGTCTTAAGACTTTAAACATCGGATAACCTATCTCCAACATTATTTGTTGTTTTTCGCTAAATTTTTAAAAGGCTTATTGTTTCATCGATTGAAGATGAAAATCTGGGGGATGATCTTGGTTTCGTCGCTCCTACACGATGAGAGAGAGGCACTCGCAACACGAGACGCAAGAATGGCACAGAAGACAAACACTTTCAGCTCTGAAGATGATCTCAATAAAAGATCGAAACGTTCGCACAATAGAGAAAATTTTTTTGTGATACCTACATCACACCAGACAGCATCTCACGATATCTGAATAATAGTAATAACGGTAATAAAGTGAATAAAAGTTAATAAAATTGTAATTTGCGTAATAAGTCATAAAAACTAAAAATGTAAAATCACTATCCAAAAAAAGTTATATTATTATATATAATATATGTTATTTACTAATATTAAGCAGTAAATATGCATTCTCGTTTTCCGTTTTAATTACTAATTTTGTATACATTAGGAAATATAATATTCAACAGAACTATTCTTCATCTAGTCCGATTCTTCAGTTACTATAGATAACTACATCCTCTACCATCTGTACTGAGACAAAAGATCAGATTAAAAGATTAACTTCCATTCCACATGCCCAGAGGTTGGCAAACTTTTTAGAAATAGGCCTAATATTTTATTGAACAATTTGATGTAATAACAAATGTGACTCAAGTTAGTGTAATTGGGGGACAGTTATGTTGTCATTAGAGGATGAAAGAATTAGAAAAGCGAAATACGGTTGCCTGCTGAAATGGGAGAAAAACGGATCAGCATTTTAATTATTTGATGTGGCAAAAACGATCTATTATCCTAAACATGTGATTGTGTGACTATGCAATATAGCGAGGATTGCATATTAACTTGATCGGGAAGGGCCCAAACTACAAGTTAGCTTGCAGATCAAAAGAAGCTTTAAATTTACCTATTAATTTTTTGTTTGTAATCTATATTTCGAAATTGCTTACTACAAGCAGTAGTACGTTAGTTATTTGTGAGATTTCCTAATAGGCAATTAGATCCTTACCGACCATTTCGGATTGTCTAGCTGTCCTTATCTGACGGAAACGCGTATCGGCAATTCGCCATCTTCACTATGCATTTGCGATTATGTTATATATGTACCCTTACATACAGTACTCTTATAACCTACAATAATTAGAAAAATTGCGGATGGTCGAACTCGTATTTTCTAGGTTTGAATCCCTTCTTATAGCATCAAAAATGTATTGAAAAATTTAATTAACCTCTCAACCTTGAAACACAGCGGGTAGTTTCACGTTAAGTCCACCTGTATGATAGGAAATGCTTTCCTTTGCAAACAACTAAGTAATTAAAATCAACAGCAACTGTAGGAAGGATGTCCTGTGCCACCTTTTTGTTTAAAAATTTGACGTACTTTTTCTGATAGTTGGCAATCAACAAAAACCTATCGATTCATTTTTGATTGGTGGAATCCATATGCTCACCTGGTTTGATCAATTCTTTGATAGTATTATATCAAAAAATCCCAATATTTTAATTTTTTCTTTTCATTGAAATGAATGCATTTCAGTATAATTACAAAAACATTTATTCAGACCACGAAGTTTTGGCAACATTCACTTATTTTTATCACGTACCTAAGACAAATGAGGTGAAATTTAAAAAACCATCCATGACCTCAATGGTTAATAAATAAACATCCTCCATTTTCAAACAATAAATTATCGATGCTGCATCAAATAAAAATTTAAAATCAACACACGTCGAGCGGTTAATATTAGTTTTCCATTACACAACCAACGCTGTTAACTATATATTTTTAATATATTCCATGATTGGCGGCGTTCGTCGAACAATATTTACCGACGGCATAATATTGGCACTATAAATAATAAAATAGATTTACTTTTTGCACACAACGTTGTGCCAATAACCGCAGGGTGGCCGATGTTGTGAGCATACACAATGAAAAAAATTTGATCGTTTTAAATTCGCCATGACGACGTAATTGGGCTATGTCGAAACCTTGAATTATATATGACTTTTTTTAACACTTCAGCACAATAATTTTATTATTATTTTATTACAAATAACAGTGGTAGTAGGCCACGAGAAACCCGGTGTGCGATGGCAATTTACTATGAAACAGGTATATGTTGATGGTATGTGTCCAGTTAGTGCCGCACAGAATGGCGGATATCAAAACATCATAAAAGTCAACATTGTTGGAAGCAAAAATTTGATTAATAGATAAATAGATTCAAATAGATAGATAGAAATAGATAAATGCATATGTTTGCATTTTCAGGCCTTTCAAGCGTGGATTTGGTCATCAAGATTGAATATATTTATTATCGTGAGTGGTTGAGTAAATGGGTGGGTTTCCAGCGTAATTTGGAGTATCTCACAGATCAGAGAACACACACACACACTTGTTCGGTCGCTCTCTCGCTAATTAAATACAAAGTTTAAAATGGTGATGCAACCAAGAACGTTGCGAGGCAGTTAGAAAGAACTGCGAATATCTTGACAGACGTCATTTTGCTCACTATTTTACAAAATAACAAAATGTACTGAAATTGGTCATGGAAATTCGACGTCATATACGCACTTTACAAGACAGAGGATGGAAAATAGCATTGTCTTGGACAAAATAACGCGCAGGTTATCGGGAAACGAGGAAGCAGACAGCAGAGAAGTTTTTGAAAGCCAGGACTCGGAAATTTCTTTTACAAAAATGCCCATTACCTATGTAAAACAAAAATACAGAAAACAGACCGTCCATAATTGGGAAAAATTGGGAAAACTTCATCCAAAGCTCTTCGGACTAAGGTTTATTTTCTTACTTTAAGGAGTAGACTAGACACTCAATTATAAAATAACAATGATGTTAAGTAATCACGGGAAAACATCGTGAATACCATGCTCTGTTTAACATCATCGAATCACCCAACTATGTAGAGGTGAGATCACATCGTGTTTTCCTGCTCAATATTTGAAGTCGAGCGAAGCATCCTAATACGAGGAATTATTCTTGAATCAGAGGGATCTTGGCAACTGAAGAAGAATCAACTGGTTGAAAAAAAAATACCTGAAGTATTCGTGCAAATTTCTCAACAATATAGAATTTAATTTATTATAAATTCACCATCTTGTTGTATCACAGAAAGAAATTGATGTAAAAAACTAATAGCAAATATGTATTATGTTAATAAATTAACGATAAACTACCTCATTCTAGAGATGTTGGTATGTGGAAAAAAACCACCATTCTCCCTCGCTGGCTTGCTCATTCAACCCATCAAACTAGGTTAGTTTGTTTATCGTACTGACTGAATAATGACATTCATTCAGTACGATAAAAGAAGTAACTTATTTGGCGGGATAAATCAGCCAGCGGATTAGTGGGTGTGGTGTAGCATGGTGAGGTGTGTGTATGTTATCCCACAGACTCACCTAATGAGGCTAGATATTTTAGGGTAATTGGGTGTAATTTGAAAGAGGGAGGCATTGAAGAAAAAACAGAATACATCAAAAGTTAAGTATGTGAGGGTGGGCCTGTGGCGGATTGTATAGTATCTCAGGACCGGACCTAGGTTAGTTATATCGCAATGAATTTATATATATTCATTTATTTTAAAGTGGGTGACACATTGCCATAAAACCAGTCAGTTAATAACGTTAATAACAAAAATATTAGCGAGAATGATGGTGTGCCCTTAATGACCCTGATGCTCACCAAATTTAAGTCAGGTCATAATATATGAATTGTGTACGTATTTACATGGTTTTTTCACCACATATGGAAGAGATTATTAAAAATAGCAATAGTACTACCATAAAAAATATAAGAGGCAATGCTTGGAGATAAATTTTATCGACGAAAAATTCAGGTGGAGAAAATACGATATACCAGCAATAGCCCTGGCAGCTAGCCGGGCGGAATAAAATAATAATTTAATAAAATAATAATATATAATAATTATTATTATAGATTATTATATATTTATTATAGATTATTACATTATTATTACACAAATATTGTATATTACGAATGTTAAATAATAATTTGAATTTCATAATGTAATTGAAAACAAATTTATGTATTTACGAGCTGAAAAACATTTTCTTTGCCGAGATAATCCTCAGGACTTGGGATTTACAAACATTGTTCAAATTTTACAAAAAAAAATAGTTTTATACAATGGTGGAAATTTTTGATTTAAATTATTTGTGCTCACTCAATGTTTGTTTTCTTTGTAGACTTTGATTGTTTCTAAAAATTTTAGCATTTTATTGTTTAAAAATCCCAGGTTTTGAAGATGATCAGATAAAGATCAAAACGTTGTCGCGACAAAGAAAATGTTTTTTCAAAGCCTACGCCACACCAGACCCCATCTCACGATCTCCAAACAATCATTAACTAACGGTCACTAAACCCCCCAAGCTTCAGACAAATGTTTAAAATAATTTTTATGCTACTTGTTCCCATATATATTAACAAATTCCTATTTTTATGGTATGCTGAAGCGTAAGAAAAATAACTAAATTTTTAAAGAAACCAGTTTTGTGAGGTGAATTATGCGTCATTTTAGTCTCGCTGACTCCGTAAAACGTTTTGCAATGCATCAAGATAGAATGCAAGAAATTTACTTTGGGTATGATTGGGTAATAATCGGGCTAAATTGTTTGAAATCCCTTAGGCAAGAATATGGCTGAAACAGAAACACATTCCATCACGTTAGAGCAGTAATTAAGACGGATAGCAGAATATTAGTAGAGAGACAATTAAGATTAATGAAATCCATTCACCTATAAGCGAACAAATCACAGCCGACAGTTAATACCATGTTAAAAAAGATCAAATAATTTGAGAAGAAATAATCTGTTCACTAAAGTTCAAGTTAAAATTAGGTTAACTATCGTCAGATAAATAAACTATTTTGGTTTAAACAGAAATAGAAATGTATTGCTTTGTATTCGCCAAGGGCGGGTGAAGTGAATCTGGGCCCAATGGGCGGAAAGGTCCGTGTTAACGTGGGCCAACTTTAATGCCAGCCGTACTGGTTGCGGTCGTAACATTGAATGGGCCCGATTGCGGTTTTGTATAAATTTTCCACCCATTATCACGGACGAAGGAGAATTAATCATGTTTATGCACTTTTGCGGTGCGACGATAAAATAAGAGTCGTTGGTTTGTATTTGCAAGTATTACGCCAATGATTATCTATAGGGTTCTTGATGTTGGTTACGAGGGTGATGCCGTTACCGCAATCCGGCCGTCGCCGTCACCTAGGTGGTAATAGCGGTCACCGCCAGGACCACGTTATAGACATACCTCCGGGGCTTTTTGGTTTCTATTGGAAATTTTGTCAATGTTTTAAAAGTTTTTTCTCTTCAATTTGAAAAATTAAATACCCACGCCTGATTCTCAATGATGATGATGATGATGATGATATGTCAGGGTGTGTATACTGCGCCCTTTAAGAGCTATTGTATCCCCCGTTCTCTGCCTAAAGCACATCGGTGAGTCCTATTTCATCAAGGAATTTGATTAATAGGCCCGGTTTTATTGGTTGAAGCTCTTCTATGGTCACATTGTACGCCCCAAAACACTTCCTCCTACGGGCTAATGTCGCTCCGCAGTTTGTTAGCAGATGTGTTGGTGTTTCCTCTGCTTCTTTGCAGAATCTGCATGTGCCATCCTGGATTATTCCCATTTTCTTTAGATGTCCATTTAGTCTACAGTGTCCAGTTAGGAATCCTGTTAGGATTCGCAGTCTATTCCTGCTTCCTTTGACACATTCCGTGATTTCTTTCTTTCCGAAATTGGTTAGAAAATTCTTGGATTGTTTATGTCCAATAAGTGAATTCCAGAGTTCCCTTATTTTCTTTTTGTCCTTCTGTCTGAGATATTCATTGATAGTGTGGATTCCTATGCCACAGAAGGGTTCAGGTCCTATCAGCGGTGTAGCTGCCCCTTTCTTTGCAAGGGTGTCCCCTTTCTCGTTGCCATCTACACCCATGTGTCCTGGGACCCTGTAGAGGCTTACTTTATTCTGCGTACCTAATGAATTTAATTTGGTTTTGCAGTTCAGTACCATCTTTGAACTAATGATGTTCGCAGTTAGTGCTTTGATGGCTGCTTTGCTATCTGACTTGATAGCTATATTCTTGTTTTTGTATCCTTTATCTAGGTTGAATTGGGCACATCTTTCTATTGCGTGAATCTCTGCTTGAAAGATACTGGTGAGTTTTCCCATGGGTTCCGAGTATTTGATGCCAGGTCCAAATACTCCTGCTCCTGTACCTTCTTGTATCTTTGATCCATCTGTGTACCAAAGGATGGTGCCATTTTTATAGGAGTTGATTTCCGTTCCTTCCCATTCCTTTTTGATGCCCAGATGTGTTCGGAATTTTTGATTGAATTCAAACATCCTATTCATGTCATCTCTTGGAGCCATGTGTAGTGGATAGTTTTTCCACAGTTTATTACTGTCTCTCCATTTCATGATTCTCAATTTAATGTATTGATTTCATATCAGACTGCAGGATCCTAGTGCAGATATATATATATATATATATTTCACATTTTTTAT
>CM077099.1:4240076-4251479 GCA_039619505.1 Cimex hemipterus | reverse complement strand
GCTTATAATAGATTTGATATAGGGCAAATCAGGTAATTTATTGCTTGCTTTTATTCAAGAAACAAAATTACACTGGGTGAAGTTCTGGTTGCATTGAAGTGTAAACTATGATTTGAATTAGAAATGCAAAATGGCCATGCATTTGTATTACTAGTTTACATATATTTCGGAAAGGCTTTTTCTTTCGCAGACCCTTTGGCAGATTTAATTAATATAATTGGATTTAATTTCCTTACAACCGAACTACGCGTACTACTTGAATGAAAATGAACAAAAACTATTATGTGAAATAACTTACATCATGGTTATGGTAGTTAAGTTACATTGAGATAAATAGGTACACTGGAAACATGTATATATTAATAGATAAAGAATAAATAGATAAAGCGAGGGACAGAGGAAGGGAGAGAAAGAGAGTGAGAGTGAGAGAGAGAGAGAGAGAGAGAGAGAGAGAGAGAGAGAGAGAGGTCAGGCAATTGAATGATCGATCCGTAGATGTTGAGCGAAACATATAGAAAGATACAGAAATAAGCAGTGATGTAATGAAATTTACAGATTTTCCATTTGCCGTTTAATGGTGAGTCAAAATGTTTTTCGCCTACAAATAAGTATTAAAGTAAAATAACATAATTTAACAACAATCAAGTTATTTAAATAGACAATATCTTTCATTAAATAAAAAAGAAAAACTGCCTAGATAGAATAAAGATAAAATTATATGCCTGAATTATTTTTTCTTTTTTAAAATATCTTTTTCTTTATATTTTATATTATCTTTCTTTATATTTTATATTATCTTTCTTTATATTTTAAGGTTATATTATAAGTATGTCGGGTTCGAAACCCGGTCCTTGAGTGATGAGCGCCGTGTCAACCGACGCGTAAACAGTGGCGGCCACCGACCTATATGCTGCTGATGGTAAAAACTATTGATGTCTAAGGTGATTAAAGCCAATTCAGTACATTCTGTATTGTCAATAAATGCGGGGTATAAAAAGGATATAAAGTTATTGAGGACAGAGTAGCACATAGTGACTTCGTTGATTGATCTGTGTGGTTGCAATCATTTTAAATCAGTGGTTTTGTTACCGTGATCCACGACGATTGATATCATGTCTCGATGATACAGTAACATATAAGATATAATTTGAACACGATGACGTAATTATTACGTTTGTCCGTCTTTCCACTTATTATTCGGCCACGTTCAACTTACATAGTGGAGCATTATGAAAGAGAAAGAGAAGAAAGAGAAGAGAGAGAGAGAGAGAGAGAGAGACAGACAGAGAGAAAAAGAGAGAGAGAGGAAAAATTGAGGGAGAATGGGCAGATCAAACTAGTCATTCGATCGATCTCGAATTTTTACACTTGTTTGCACTATGAGAATGCACAAATGACACCACAAATAATAAACTCACTTAAACTGTCTGCCTTTTGGTTTTAGCAATTTTAAATTTAAACAATATCACATTAGCGTGTATAATGCGCTTGTCGATAAAATAAAAAAAAAAAAGTCCAATTTCTATTATAATGTAATTTAAGTCCATATTTATACGTAATCTATGTTTAAAAAATACTTAAATTTTGAAGTTGTAATAAAAAAATTAACTTTTTGATTATTTTCTTATTTTTATACTTGATTAAACTAGATACTTGTTTAAAACTCAGTGGAAAACGGGATTTTGACGGTATATCAGGATGGTGGAAGCGTTTCAAATCTCAACATTTGGAGACCACAAATTAGTTTCACGTTAAACCTTCTCAAGAAATATTTTCGTGACGGATTTCATTATGAGCGCGTATGCACGTCAAAACATCCGACAAAGGTTTATTGCCTTCGGTCGGATGGGTTCTTTTTCCTTGAGGGGCTGCGGTTTCACGTCTGTACCTGCTGGGCAGGTGTGTTTGGAAAGAAGCTTCGTCGTCGGGGGCACCTGCCAAGGGCCGCGTCGAAAGCCTCCGGCCCTCCATCTGATGGGATTACAAACCCTGACCCTTTTCCGGACGGCTCCCATGACAAGAGTTTGTTTTCCAAAAACGGGAAGCAAATCATTCCCAGCTGTGAAACAACAAACAGTACTGCCTTTTTTTCCTCTTTACCATATATTCATATATGGAACGAATATTTAGGATAATAAACCATTTTCGTGAAATATTTATAAACTACGCACCATTGATGATGACGTGAAGCTGAAAATCCGTTTCATACCAACAAACCTGAAAGACGAACAAGATAATTCAGCATATAAATGTACATATCACATGTAAATTAACCATAAACAATTTGTTGTTTGATTTGGCATTGTTGCTTTTCAAAAGCTTGTGTACTGTCATTACGTACTATAAAATTTCGACCGAATGGAAAATCATTACAACTCTCGACTTCTTATTTGACTCTCCCCTTTTTCCCTTTTACCATTAGGTTTGACGCAAATTAATACAATATCTAAATTTAGATTAATTAATTATCTTTTAAGTTACTATTAAATAATGGAGTACACAATATTTACAATAAAACATCAACTTATTTTCTGCATTCAGCTCTATTAACGTGTTCATGAAAAGTTTATTTTGTGAGAAAAAGTGTAACAGTCACACCCAACCGAGATAAGAATAAAATGTCCAATTTATGGTCATCTACCTATAATATTCCTTCGAACTTACGCAATTCGGTTTAATTATGTGCACCTATTCATAAAACCATCATAGAGACAATTTGCAATCAGGTACTTTGCCCACAACATATTTCACTTCCTTAACGTTTTCTACCAAATAGCTTCCCGCTGCCCACGACATTAATCTCACCTTCATTACTCACTGTCGCTATATTAATGAAGGCAATTAATTTCCAGTCGTCACATTATCTCGAGGTGTACTCCTCCTGAAAGGTACGTATTTGAACTCATTACCGTGAAAAGTAAATTTTTCACCAGTTATGTTTCATTTGGTTTATAGATTACCGTACATTTGTACTAAGAGTTTTGTCTACGGTTCTCTCCCTCTCTCTCTCTCTCTCTCTCTCTCTCTCTCTCTCTCTCTCTCTCTCTCTCCCTCTTCATCTCTCCCTGTTTCGATTTTCTCTCTGTTTATTTCTTATATGTTTATCTTGCCAATAATCTATCCTGTGACTTAATAACAACATTGTCAAGCAAGACTGGACCTACAAGATCACCAAAAAAAGTAGAATGTAGCAGTACTACTCTGACCACGGTGCCACAAACACTCCCAAAAAATAACGAGATGCATTTATCAACGGTGAGCCATAAAAAATTCCCTATTCACAACAAAAAAATCCTATTTTGTTTCTTCATCAGATACAAAATTTCAATTTTGATTTACGATTATTTTTGGATGGTGAAAGAATTAATGTTTATTTTTTATTGTGAAAAGGAATTGTTTTTTAGTTTTAAATTTACAAAACTAGCAATAAGAGATTTATATTAAAAAAAGATTTGTTTTTATTTATATTCCAATCTTAGTGATTATTATAATAAAACATTATTCAGATATCGTGAGATTCGTTCTGGTGTGATGTAGGTATCAGAAAAACATTTTGGGCACTCTCAACAGGGCACAATTACACAGAAGACAAATACTTTGAGCCCTGAAGATGATCTCTGTAAATATCGAAACGTTGGCACGACAAAAAAATGTTTTTCTGAAACCTACATCACACCAGAACGAATCTCACGATATCTGAATTTATCTATTAACGGTCACTAATCTCTACACATTATAATACGAGCTTTTATTTGTTGATGTTTACTGACAATTTAATTTCAACATGTGTTATTTTTTTCCTAAATTAAAAACTTAATAAATAACTTCAAGACATAAACTTTATTTATGTTCGGACAAATTGTTGCAAGTGGTAAAATTTTTTCATAAACGATGTTAACAACCATCTTACAATCCATACATATATATAAATACGATAAAAATGAAATGATTTATTTCGTGTATTGCTTTTCTCTCGCTCTTACTACAAATGTAACAGTTTTGCCTTCTATTCTTTCTGATTTTAATAATTAAATGGTTGATCAAAACGAAATATTGAAATTTGTATTTAATCCCACAGGTTGAACATCGTTTATTATTTTTTCTATCTGTTCTTGACCAGATTATTATTATTATTATATGTATGACTTCCATTCAAGGAATTATCTGAAGAACTTAGAATAACAAAACAGAAGCAATAAACCAAAACTTTTTTCAATTTCTAAGGTTTTGTTTTTTCTTTTTGTAAGCGTGTTCATTGTTGCATAATAAATAATTTTATCGTTCATTTGACTTTCCTGGAATTATATCAATTACATTGTTGTTAGAAGTACAAAATGGCCTCAATCGAAGATGTAATAGGTAATGGGTTTCATTTCCGTGGTTCAAAAGGATTCAAAACAGAAAAATACGAAAAGATTTGCCTAAACGTATGGCTAGTCAGGACTGGATGGATAGATATCTGTAGTAGTATATGGTGGCATATGCATAAATCTGTGCAGTCAAAACTAGCGTGAGCAGACATTTCTAGGAAGAAGAAACAACTGCCAACATGTGTGTGAGTGCGATGGTTGGTTGAAATTCCCTCTCGAAAATAGTCTTGGCATTTCTGAGAGATTTTATTCTGAAAATATTTCATTCTGTGTAATATTTCTAAGAATATCTCTTACTATCATACAAATGTCGTTATTAATTTCGCGATTTCAATAGACTTATTTCCAATATTTATCCATTTGAATGCCAGTCGATCAGTTTTTTCTAATAAATGTAATTGTATTGTTTCAAAAGGATTTCAAACGGGCGTTTTTTTACGAGGACGGGTATTGATGTGCAGCTTTGGACAAAAGCATAAAAGCGTAAGGAAGTATCGCCGGCCGGGAAGGAGCTGTGCCTTTATATGTCCAATATATATAAAATGCCAGCTCATACGGTCCGCTAGGCTGCGATTTGCGGCTCAAAGGTCCCGAAGCTCAAAGGGAGTCGAATGAAGGATTCGGCTTTTCGGCGTTCAATCATTTACTAGCTAACGAGCCAGACGGGAACCCGGTTCCGACATGACTTACGATCCTGCGATTCCAAACCTCGCTATCGTTGATGTTACATAGTGCAATGTGATTAACGGTAACCTGATTTAACAAGAATAACTATCACTTTGACCATTTTCTTTGAAAAAAGTTAGATTTTACGTAGTTTTCTTTCATGTTGGAACTAGATTATCTTCATTCTGATTAAAGGGTTTCCTCTTTGCAGTACTAAAACACCATTCAACGACAAACACCCAATATTTTCACTTTATCGTGCCAACGTTTCGCTTTTTATTGACATCATCTTCAGGGTCTTGAGGTGTCCACATTTCAACAAAAAAGTTCTCTGACTTATGGCTGATTCAAATTTCTTTTCATTTTTATTTGGAAATCGTGAGATGCGGCCTGTTGTGACGTAGGTTTTAGAAAACAATTTCTTTGTCATGCCAATATTTATATTGAGATCACCTTAATAGGGATCACCTGGGATTTATGAATATTTTTTAAATTTTATACATGTAGGATGAGAAAAAAATGAATTTATACCATGTTAGAAATTTTAGATGTAATCAAAATATTTGTACTCGCTCATGTGTTTGTATTCTGTCAAAATTGCTGTTTATATGCGTTGGATTTTGAAGGGTTGGGGAAGGAAGTCGGTATAGAAAAATGTTTGTATAAGGTCTCGACTTCTTTGAAGTGGAATGAACCGATAATGGGAAAAAGGGTAATGGTTAGGCCTGATTATCTTTTCAGGATTATATACGGGGATAATTAAAAGAAGGAAAGCCAAATTGTTGAAGAATTAGACTACGTAGAAATGTTTGATGTGTGGAATGTAATGATTGTTTTATACGTAACATTATATGTTTTGTGTGATGTGATGATTGTATGTTATCGATAGTGAATTTGATTAATGATATTAGCGTAGCTGCGACTGAGTTTACATGCGTCTGTTCTTTTTTTTTTACATCTTACATGTATTTGTAAAATTAAAACAACGTTTATTAATTTCAGGCCCTGAAGATGATCTCAATAAAGATCGAAACGATAACACGATAAAGAACATTTTTACTGAAACCTAAACCTACGTCACACAGATTCACGATTTCAAAACAATCATTAAAAATTTTATAACGTGTTTAAAGCCACCATGTTTAAAATAAGGTGTCAGGATACAATGTTTTAAATTCTATTGTAGTTGTATTGTTGCCAATGCTTTCTTCAAAAGCCAAAAAATATACATTTAAACAATATAATTGTGTAAATCGTATGAAGAACATAGCATGGAATTTTCTATACACCCTATGGCGTTATTAAACTTTCATGGATTACATTGCATCTTTACTGGATGTTACGTCCCCTTAAAAAATGGCGAGTCAATCGTTGAGTTGTTCCGATGTAAAATTCATAGGCGATTCGAAACATCCCTCCCTTTCGAACATTATCAGACGAAACCCCCCCCCCGCCCTTTTCTCAAATTAAAAATTAAAACCTCCCGAATTCGAATTTGTCCCCAGCTGCCAGTTTGACGGATATTTAGATTGAGAGGCTTCGTCACGTCGGGCTCGTCACCGTTATTGTTACGCCTGGGGGCACCCGCATAACTCTCGACGTCTTCGGCACGTTAAGAATTGCCGTTAATTACTCGGAGACAATAAATAACATTAAATTCTTAACATCGGATCCAAGAGATTTAATTTTCCTTCTATTTGTTAAAAGGTAAGTATATTTTAAACAAATGTGATGGAAATTGTTTTCCGGCATTACTATTCTTGATCTGCTTATATTCTTTGTTATTTTCTTTTCTTTTTTATTTAGTAAAAGTCTGTTCAAAAGTTTAATATTATTGTGTTTAAGTTTCTTAAAAATTTTCAAACTAGAATAAATAAATGTAAATTTCATTGAATTTCATTTCAATTGGAATTTCAATTTTATTTGTGCAAATATGTTGTTTATTTACCCTAAATATGACAAATCAATATGTGAAATAAAAAATAACTGTAAAATAAATATGTTTTATAATAAGTAAGACTATTTCACATTATTTCACTGTTTTCGTGGTCCGTTCGACCAATTAATATAACACAATTATTTACGGTTTTTAGCATGGTAGAGCAGCGGCGTATCTAACCGAAGGTCGTGGGTTCGAATCCCTCTCGTGCCATTAACTTTTTTTCATCTCAACTAAAAACTGTAATTAACTATTTCACATGTTATGCGTGTTGTTCTAGATGGATGTTAAGATTTAACATAGTGCCAAATTTAGTGTCTTATTGATATATTTTATACTTTTATATCTCCAAATAAAATTGGGACATAACCAAAGGCAGTCTAATAAAAAACTATTTCCCGAAACGTTTAGTAACAGGACGGTAGTAAGAAGAAACTTAAGGATGTATTAACGCTCGACATTTGTACGAGATAACATTAGAAATAAAATTATTTTTCCTTAATAATCTGACAAAAATAGTATAAACAGAAAAAACCAATGTAACCAAAATCAATAATTCAATTTAATTTAATTCGCCGTAACTTGTTCATTCCATGTAACACCTTATATACATGGTTTCATGTAAGGTATGAACATCGATATATATTTTAGGCAAATGAAAGCGTATTTAAAATCATGACTTAAGCAAAAAGAACCTCATCAACAGGAAGGTTAAGGACAAAAAGGCGCAGGACATGTGACTGGCTTTTTAAAGATTGTCCTACATTTATATTTGAAAATTTAAATATTTCCTCATTTTTCCCATAGTTAATGTATGTAGTATATCTAAATCTTTCGCACTAATGCACCAGAACAGCACTAAGTGTTCATATAGTTCGATGATGTGACTTTTTTGCTTTATCAGGGATATTCACACAGAACTATTCAGGTACTATTGACTAAAAAACAAAGAAGTCTTGAACTGTGTGGGATAATCATTTGGGCCTTGTGTTGTCCGCATTTTAACAAAAAAGTTCTTTGATTGCTAGCCGATGCAAGTTTCTTTCTAATTTTATTTGGAAATCGTGAGATGCGATCTGTTGTGATGTAAGTTTTAGAAAAACGTTTTCTTTATCGTGCCAATGTTTCTATCTTTATTGAAGTCATCTTCAGGGCTCAAAGTGTTGGTTTTCTGTGTAGATGTATCATTTTTGCGTGTAGTGTTGTGAGTGCTCACGAGCTACAATAATGACACATCTACAAAGGAAAAAGCACTTTGAGCTCTGAAGATGATCTCCGAAACGTCACGAAAATGAAAATGTTTTTCTAAACCTATGTCACACCAGACCGCATATCGTATAGATTTCTCCTGAAGGAATTTTTTGAACATTACTTCATTTCGATGATATTCCAACTTCTAAGTTCGGGCATGGCTTTTCGAAATGTAAGGAAATTGAAAGACATCGACTAAGGAGCTCCTGTGATAAATTTATATGTTCTATACTATTTTACTTAGATTCCTCACATGTAAGTGGCGTGAGCTTAGGCTAAAATGAATGACGTCTGATCAGGGGAAGGTAAAATAATATTAATAATGGAGCCACCGTAGTCAATTTTTATATCGTTATTATATAACAACAGTACTGCAATTACTTGATTGTATTAATGAATTTCTATATTACACTCCAAAACAACACTATTCACTTCATCACTGGAGAGGACATTGGCTTCATTGATTTTAAAAGACGTCAGGTCAGGAATGGTTCGGGATGAGAGGTGTTGTAGGTGTGTTGTTTGTATAAGGGTCCTAGGTCTAATTGTTTTACAATTTAAAAAACAATGGGATTCGAATTTGTGTGGATTATAAGGTTGGATACAAAGTAAAGAGCTTAAAATGGATAATGGAAGGAATTTGGCCAGAGTGACTTAATGCTTTGGAGGTTATAATGCTTGAACTCTTCAGTTCAATTACATAGATCTAAATGATGTTGAAATGAATTAGTTTCGGTTTTTTTATTTTCTTCTGTTAAGTAAGTTTTTTGACGATTAAAGCCTTAAACAGGCATTTTATGGCAGGGGAAGAGGGTTGTAGTAGTTTGGAGGAGAAGTGCTACACTGAAGGTTAATGTTATTTTTCTGGAATTTGGTTTAGTTGAGTAATCTGATCCTCACATTAAGATATTTTTTAGCCTAGGTTTGCTGAAATTATGGCGATATGGTCTGAACATGTGAACCACGTAGTCGTGGTTGCATCTTAATTCTTCATTTAATGGAACTTTTAAATTTTTTGATATATGCTGAGTGCTTGTTTATGCAATGAATCTTCTTTCTTGTGGTCGGTCTTTTTAATCTTTTAAATGTTTAGTTTTAGTAACAATTATTTTTTCTGAATTACCATTATGCAGAATTATTTTGGATAAATTCGTCAACTGGGCTTAACATAGTGATAGATAATGATTTTAATGAAAACGTTGTAACGTCGACCGGATTACACAAACATTTAAATTTTGGTCAAATTAACCAAATTTTAAAGCTTCTATTATATTAAATCTCTAGAATAAGATTGATAATTGAAATTAATAAATTCTGACTTAATGGTAAGGTATTTACTAAAGACATGAAATAATGAAAACGCTGAGATGTGAAATTTAATTTTCCTGTACACTTAAGTATGTATACATCTAGATGTACCTTGTGGTAAAATTTTATATTTAGTTACTGAAGTTTAATAAGTTCACTGATTAGGAAAAACGTTTTGAGGCTTTAAATTAGTGCAAAACCGATTTGAGAAATAAAAGAAACAATTGTTACAAATTATTTCTTGTAAAAATAACTGTGTTTGCCCTGCAAATAAATATAAAACGGACAACTTTTAGAATGGAAAATTAAACCTGTTGTAATTTGTCTAGAATACATTTTGTTTCTCATTTTTGCATAAGCAAAAGCAAACTTTAAACAATATAGCTATTAACTAAAAATAACCATTACCTCTGATTATTACTTAAGGCTAAAAATTTTTAACAGATCATCATTAAATAAAACGTTTATTCCCTTCATGAAATCCTAATACAATTTTTAAAACGACAGACCTGTTTGGAATATATTTCAAACTGTACAAATCAATGTTGAAATCGCAATTAGCGCAATGCTATAAATTGCATTCTGGTAATCGACGAGGCGTAAATTTATCGATGAAACAATTGGTCTATTTCCCACACGATTGCAGTTTTAATCCATGACTAATCCATGTCGATGACTAATCTAGAGGCACCCTCATTTCAACTGACCAAGTTATCTGGAAGATCTAAATGTTTCAATCCCCAACAGAATGTAACGCAGTAATATTATAAGACAAAATTTATTTTTTCTGTGTTTGAAGTTCATTAAAAATTGAAGACTTTTCGTTATTTGCAGTTTTTTCTAAAGGAAATTTCAAAGTGTGTTTTTATTTTATTTCCTCGCGATAAGTTGTTGAATGGGTATTTGAAAGTTTCATCAACTTTATTTTTAAACGAAAAGGTATTTTGTTTTTAAATTAAAACCAATTATGATGGATTAAATTGTACTTTTGCTAAGCAACACAATAACACTTTAGACATATGTAGTGGTTGTTAATGTGTGGTGTTAAAGATGGGAAGTACAAGTGAAAGATTGTGTGCTTCGCACAGTATCCGACATGATGACAAATAAAATGGGGTCACCTGTACCAAACGACGATACAATTTGATACTTAGAGCTGTGGCTGGATGAGATACTGACGTAGGGAAGCATTTAAAAAAAATGTTTGAGATATGCGCAGTCGCATTTGTACGTTCAAACATTTTTAACAATTATTCCCAATCCGCACATTATAAAGGAAAACTGTAAGTAATGATTATTCGCCCTATTTTTCAATACGGTTGAGCAATTTTGTCGTTGGCCTACGTTTCAAAAAAAAAAAAAAAAAAACGAAGTCCCCACGGTTCAAAATGGAATTCTAAAGTTTCTAAGGTCTAAAGTGGTTTGGTATATACAGGGTGAATTGCTACTCGTGCTACAAACTTCTCCAGTAGATTCTTCACCCTAAAATGAACAAAAAAGTTCATATTGTCCATGGTCCGATTCTCAACCATTTCAGAGTAATTTCGCTTTTTATCGATTTTGAAAGATATCACGTCCTGGGGTCGGAAAATCGTGATATCTTTTAATCTAAACATTTCTCTGAAAATCTAATAGCACCGTTGAAATTACCGTTAATTTTTCAATAAGAAGATGACGGTAGCAAAATGTTTGGGCTAATTTTTTGTGTTTTATTTCAGCCAGAACTACAAAAAGAGTGGAAAATTGTGTAAATCGGAAAGTGTATAAAGTAATCCAGAGTTTCTAATTTTAGTCGCAGAAGGCAGCAAATTTGAGGAAAACTACCTGATTTAATAACGCTTCCAACGCACTCGTCATTTTCTTATTTAG
>CM077099.1:4209679-4222077 GCA_039619505.1 Cimex hemipterus | reverse complement strand
GCTACAGAGGTAAACAAACAATATCATTTGGAAGAGGATTAATAAGTGTTGACATTCATACAAATGAGTAATCCTGTAAACGTAAACGGAATATTTTATATAGATTTTTTTTAATGAAAACTTAAAATCCTGCATTATTTTCCGGACAACCCAATAAATAGCTACCCTATTAATTTTAAACGAAAACAAAAAATCTAAAGGGACGTGTTCAATTATAAATATCCTAAAACCAAAAAACAAGGTTGACAATTTATCAAAAAGCAGTGTTTACCAACATAATTGTAATGATTACGAAATTAAACATATAAGGCAAAGCGGCAGAGACCAACTAAATGGTAAAAAGTCAATTTAAATTTAAATACAACCGAATCACCCATTTTCAACAAAGGGGGGGGGGAACTATATTTGTTTGAGATATTCGAAATTAAAAAATATGTAAAATTAAACATGGAGATAAATGCACGAATATGACATTTAAACACATACCTAAATAATATTTGACATATAAGTTATTTACTAACTTAATGTTTTCTTGTAGTATTTGTCAGGATAATGTAAGTTGTGTTGTAATTCACATTTTTCGTAAGTCCGCTTTTGCATCTACTTGCACCTATAAAGCAAGATTATTTGCAAGCATGGCTGACGTTAAGTTAGATCATGGACAGAGCGTAATAAAAGAAAAGGCCTCCAGACGCATCCTTGAGGAACCCCGGCTTGAATAGTGTATTATTTTACTATAGATCAGAAATGATTTTGCAAGACGATAATAGGAGTGGGGCAGCTATTCGATAATTTTGAATAAACACAGTTGTGTATACATAAAAACCTCGCATATACTTACTGAAATATCTGTTCAACTTGACTCATCCCAACCACTGCTGGGGGTAAGATAAGATTCATAAGATGTAAAAAAGCCCGCTTGAATTGTTTTCCGCATAATGTTTAAAAAGCTCGCTTTCTGGGGGAATTTTTTGGTTCCTTCATTAATAAATTTATTTACTTTGTTCCACAAACCAATATTTTTCAAATCCACATGTATGAATGGAATAATATTTTATGTACTTTACCAATGTAATTTTGTTCGACAATAATAGGAGTTAACAGAAACACAAATAACCAGCAGGAAATATTACTTTTATTACACATATGTTGACAACGTACAAATTTCATAAAATTGACTACTAAAAAAATGTGTTAAGTTTTTCCTAGAAATTTTTATTTCTGAGCAGCTAAAAGTGGGGGATGAACATTGTCGGTTGACCATTTATCTTGCTCCTTCAATGTGGATCTTCGTTTCTCTTTGTTCACCCTAATAAACAAGAAGTTTTCATCGTCCCATAGAATATCGTTAAGTAATCTTCCAAGCAAATACGATAAAGTGAACATGAGGAATATAAGGAAAAACGTTACCATCCTTTTTATTAAAGACATATCTTTAAAAATGGACAAAATCCATTTATGCGTAAAAAAATAGACGATGTGTACCCAAGAGAAATATACCACACAAAACATGCCCATTAATATGACAGAAAACGTGACGTTAGTGCTACATCCTTTGCAAACCAAGATGTCCAGAACGAGCAATACAGGGTTGACACCATAGAGAATATACACCAACCATAATGGATAAGTGGTATCGGCGACTTTCACAAGTGCGTCCGGAGATATTGCTTCCAAACTTGCTGCTGTGCATGGAATCGCTACGCCCATTGGAAACGCAATCGATCCTCGGAAGTAGGATCTTACCAAGTAGTAACTGAACGGCACATCCGACGTATAACTAAAGCACATTATCACGTCCAACGTTACAGCAAAGAGGTTGTACAATGTTTGAACGAGGGCATTAATGGAGATAGCATATTTAAAATTGTAAGCGAATCTCTTGTATGAATCTTGACTCTTGAAATGCACCTCGTAATAAGTGCGCATAGTAAGAGCGGTACCAAAACAAATCAAACCCAAGAGATGAACTAGTGTTGATAAAATTAGAAAAATTAAATGGTGTCTTCTTTCAAAACGAATTTCCATTTTTTGCAACTCTATAGCAATCTTAATAAACTAATAAACCATACAATTTAATAAAAACATATAAAGATCAGACGTTTTCACATTATTTTAAAAAAGAAAATTAAAAAATGTTTATCTACGAAAAACCTTTCGTAGATACCCATTAAATTACATATTAATTCATTTACTTGTTAGTGGTCAATTGACCAAGTTACTTATTTCAATCCTAATTAAACGACAAAAAAGGCAAAACGAGGGAAAATTCGAACAGTTGAAAGCTGAAATGGAGAGTTGGTGTCGAACAGCGGCATATTTAGTCGAGAGTCCTGGGTTCGAGTCCCGCTCGTAACACTGACTTTCTCAGCTCAACCAATACCTTACATAGAAAGAATAAATATTACATACATAAAAATGCTTTTTGAAATGTTATACACTCAAAAAGCAAACAAAATATATCGATGTTTGTTTTTGGACACTAACCTATTATCTGTTATCACTAAGAAACTATCATCACGACTACAAATTATTGCATTCCAATTAATTTGACAGGGCCTTTTTTTATATTTGGCTTTCTTACATGGCTTAACGAAATTTAGGAAGCTGATAATTATCAGTAAAATTTAAAACCCATTAATAATTGGAGGATCAAAGTTGACTTTTCTAAATCACGTTTTGCCCGGTAGTCTTAGAGGAAAATAATCATCTTTTACTAGTATCTTTTTAAGGTAGTTAAATGTCTTAATATATAAATTCCTATTTTCCATTTATGTAGATGGTACTGAAATTGAAGAGGACATAAAGAGGCTCTTTCTCAAGGTAAAAGAGGAGAGCACAAAAGTAGGATTGAAGTTCAATCCCTTGGTAAATAGAAGACGAAGTCGTGAAAGTAGTGATAGAATTCACGTTCCTCGGATCCCGGATCACCGCAGACTGTTAAAGCAGCCATGAAATTAAAATACGCCTGTTTCGTGTAAGAAAGCGATGGCGAACCTAAACAGCATGATAACAAATATGGACATCTTCCTGCCAAAATTTCCGCAGGGTAAAGGCAATGGTATTCCCAGTAGTCATGGCTGCTAGAGTCGGACTATAAGGTAGGCCGAGTGTCAAAGAATAGATTTTTTGGTACTATGGTGCTGGACAATACTCTTGACAGTTCCTCGGTCTACAAAAAGAACAAACACGTCAATCCTAACTGAAATCAACCCTGGCTGTTTTCTGGAAGGCCAGATAATAAAACTGAAGCTCATATACAAATGAAAAGGGAGCACTCACCGGAGAAGTCCCTGATGCTGGGAAAGATTGAAGGTCAAAGAAGACGGGACGGCAAAGGACGAGATGACAGCAGAAGACAGGAGGGCCTAGTGGGGTTTGGTTTATGGGGTCTCAAAGAGTCGGACTCGACTGTGCGACTGGACAACATATATGTATGTCAATGCAGGTCAATTTCTGAGACACTTCATATAGCCTCGGTTATGAAAATCAGCTAAATATATTTTTAAAACCAATGCAGAAACATCTAAAAACTTCTTGTGGCCTTATTAATTAGAGAATTAATCTTTTTGGTTTTAAATCTATATAACTCTATGTTTCAACAGGTGTTGTCAGTCATTGGTTGATTGTGAGTACAAAATCGGATAGTTCGGATAGGAGCACCTTGTGTTCTGTGAAATAGTACCGTTCAAAGTGACTTGTACCCCATGTCGTATGTAAGTTCACATCCCAACAAGGTGTTATGTGATGCATTGGCAACTCCATCGCTAAGGGACTACTGGATGTTAATTAAAACACAAAACGTACAATAAATAATGCCAAATGTGTAATAAGAGTGATAGAAAACATTGTGCACATTTAGTGCATTAACAATGTAGTTTAAAACGTTTAGCTAACAGTTTGAAAGAACAAGCAGTTTTCGGCATGTTTAAACCTCATTGTGATTAACAAAACACAATTTTTTAAATGATATAATCAGCGGTACTGGATGATGTGATAATGGGTTATCATAAGTAAACTAGTCGGATTGTATCAGTACTGTAATATTTGAGGAGGTTTGATGTTGATATAGCTCATTTTTCGTTTCCAAGTAGACTTTCAAAAACTCTACTGAAATTTCAGAAGAACATAAAAGTGTATGAAGGAGGCGTTGTTGTCGTATTGCATTTTATGACAAGAAAAAGCAAGCAAAAGCTCCTGTTTGTACCTCTTGTGATAAGTACTTGTCACAGTTTTTACCCCTGGAGGTTTTCAGTGTGCTGCCTTGCATTCGCCTGTTTCCACAATTGCACTCCTGGTATTTTTGAAGAGAGTGACAATGAGTGAAAGGGCTAGAAATGGGAAGCTGTCCTCTTAATATGTGAAATAGCGAAACGGAGAGAGCCGTCCCCTTTTCACAAATTTCCCTCGGCACCCCGAGCACGTCCGTCCACTAAAAATACTCCTCTCCAACCTCCCACGCCCTCTTCTGCTACACCGCACTTCTTCAATTCCGCCTTTTTCCTATTTCTCACTTAAGACTTCTTTCTCGTAATTTAACGACGAGCTTCACATTATGAGCCCAGAATCTGATAGAGATTTGAAGAGTTTCCAAATAACACTTTCAATATTAACCTACAAATTCTTTTCAATATTGAGTAATACGTTCACCTTTTAAAAAGTGTTACGAATGAGCAAATTAATGTCAAGGTTATAAGTTTTCTGATGTTGCAACGCCTATTAAAAATAAAATGCAACTATGCTGTATTATAACGTGATAGTATTAAACTAATCAAAAATTAATTGGGATATTGGCAATTTTGTACAATTTACTTTTCCTAGCATTTTAATTTTATTTCGATTTTATAGAAGTTTATTAGAAACGACTATGTTTTCTACTAAAGGAAAATTAAATTAAGGGATTTTGAAAATAACAAACTAAAAGGTTTTACATTCATGATATGGTTTATTAGACAAAAATATTTTTTTTAAACAATTAATACAATATATATGGTCCTCTGTTAACTAAATATTCTGTACACTTGTATACTATTAATAAGGTTTTCACTAATTTCATAAGTAATTTCACCCCGAAGACGTTGTAACGATGCACTCAATTGTTGTAGATCAACTGGCTACGGATGATAGTCGATAGGCCTTATTTGCAACGTGCTCAATGGGACTAAGGTCTGGTGACGATGGAGGAAGACTACGATAGGAAATCCCGAGGTTCTTAAAACATTGATTTTGAACAACGTTGCCACTACGAGGTCTAGCATGTTATAAAGAAATCAAAAATCCCCGCCATGTAAAAGGGATGTATTCCTCGATAATTTCTTGGACCTAGTAGACTGGGTTGAGGTTACCTTCAATAATACTAAGTCATATTTGCCCTACAGTGTAAATCTCAGCACAGATCATTACAACGCCTCCTCCCTACTGGACTGTAGGAAGCACGGGATGAAGCATTATACGCATTCCCTGCTCGGTTGATCTTTCGGCACCGGTTATAATATACAGACAGAAACACCACTCGCCAGCAAACATAACAGGATTTTAATTGATATCCTCTTCTAGGCGCTCGTTGTAGCATATTCTTAGTTGCTGGTAGCGAGCTGTTGCCGCAGGACGCAAAAGGGCATACGATGTGAGGCCAACTTCCCACAAACGATTCATAATCGTTCGTAATCATCGATAACGGCCTTGGCAAAACATCATGTACGTCATTTAAGATCTGGCGGGCTTTATGGAAAGGGTTTCGTCTTGCAGCCAAATATTTCTGTTCTTCTTTAATGTCGTAACATACTGTGATCCATCCTTTTGAGGCTTCCAGTTCTTCGGAATCAAGGTAAAGCCCGGGCGACCTTGCTGTAAGAAACGTCTACTGCCTCCGCGATAAGGCGTGGTCAATGAAAAAAAGGGTAAGTTGTCGAATAAAGGGGCCCATTTGAATTCTCTAGGCTCCATGAACCCTACTGTTGCCACAGCAAAGGTCATTTCCAAACCTGGATCCTAAAGGAATTGAAAACCTATTGATAAATACGTAGGCATTTTGGAATGAATTTGGAATTTTATAGAATGGCTATATCTAAGACACACAAAGAAATTACGGGAAGGAAACTACAACAGAACTAGGATTCTGGTTAAGCCTTTAGAACTTAGGAATATTTAGGCTAACATACGTGTACCACATAGGAGTACAGACAGAAGAAACACTACTCAACAGACAGATATTGCCCGCAGAAGCTGAACACGTTTTATGTATTCGTGAGGGTCTATAAAGATGCAGATTCATGCAACTAGGAGAGAAAAAGCCGTAAGTGAGATTCTGAACTAAGAAGCTGCTGGCAATGCTATGAAGGTGATTAACAACCTGAACCTGGCCAGTTTGATACTGTTGATTAGGAACGGAATTGTCACTTAAGCATTAATGGGATAAATATGTCAACATGCAGATCCATTAAGTATAAGTAGCGAGCACCTTGATAACAGCTGCGATGTGCGTATTAATAACCAGGTCATACAGATCTAAGCCTCCCGATAGGACATAAATTGCTATTATTTTTCAACAAAAAAAAAAGACTAAAACTTCTCTCATCAAAAAAATTGTGGTATTACTCACCTTAGAAAGAATTCAAACTTACTTAAAGTTAATCATTAACTGAAAAGCTTGAATTTGAGTGTTCATATGAAATATCCTTCGTTATCTTAGGGCACGACGAACTCTGCCTTAATTTAAAAAACATCGCCAAAATCAGCTAATTTCTTTAACAGCGAATGCTCCGCCAGCACGTGCTACTGGGGGTTGAAATACAAAAGCCTCAAGATTCTCTACATACATTAACGAACTAATGACCTCTTACTATCCTACAGTGGCGCATTAGTGTTCTAGATATATATGTTGTATAATTAATATATATATGATTAATTCTGTATTATCTATACAGGGTGAGTATTGATAAACTATTCCTTTTTTAATTCTTCTATTGGAAATAATTAAAAATAGGACTGGTCGCTAAATAACATTTTGTTACGTAGAATCTGAATCTGAAGTAAACAATTATTTTTCACCATACCGACCCATGGCTCATCAACTTCATTTTTTAATTTCTCTTCTTCTATTAGGAAATTCAAATCTGAGACTTTTTATATTGCAATGAATAATTTGTTTAGTTGATTTTTCAGATTCTACGTATAAAATTAAGTAAAGACCAGTCCAATGTGTGTAATTATTTGCAATCAAAAGAAATAAAAGTGAGTAGTTTATAAATAATTACTCGGTTTATGTGTATATTATCTATTTTATATGTTAATTTATTTATCAATATCTAACAGTATTTGAAATTTCTTTTGTAACCTTGGTACGTACTTAATCTTTTATGTTAACGAATGTGAAGCATTTTGAAATTGTTTATTTGTTGTAATGCGTTATAGTGTGTGGTTGTCAGGATTTTGTTTCAAAATAAACCTGAACGTATTTGCAATATTGGACTTCTTTTGTTTTCCTTTAAAGAGCCATCGTCCTTTTTTTCTAAGGTGGTTCTGCAGGGCCTTACCTCCATTAAAAGCCCTCGACCCTGTTTTAGCACTGAGATCCCATTCCTGCAAATACAGTCACCATAATAAAACCAAAGAGCCCCTACTTTGTGTAACCCTTTCACGAAAGAGTCTGCTCTATCCATTCCATGGGGTTTAGTGTTGAAAATATTCACTTTTAAGCCGAACGTTTTACTCCAGTATGCCGTGGCTGGATCAAAAACTACTAGACTAATTGTCATTTGCCATATAATTTAAATATTGAGTGCATTACGTAAATGTTGATTCAACATGTATAAATAACAATGTCAAAAAATATTTTTCATAAATACGCGATGGTAATTTTTCATTTTGATGTTTTGGCTGTGCAATGTTCCCTGCATTTGTTATTTACGCTCCGAAAAATCTTGGTATCAGCGTCCGTCGTTACCAAACGGGTAGTGCAGAAACTGACTTTATCTCCAATAACTGATAACTGCCATTGATATCGGAATCAATACTTATTATATATTCTGTAACGGGTAGTGCGACAATTATTAGAGTAAAAATTGCAGTATGAAAATTTTTCTTAAATATTCATCCATAATTTAATAGAAAAACTGACTATCATACAATAAACGTAAGTAAGATAATCAATATTGACATGCTTTAATGCTGAGCTGGCTGAGGAATATTTTGTTTTCACATGATAGCATTAAATATATCTATTCATAAAAAAAGGTAGATGAATGTTTTGCAAAGGTATGAAGATTTAATCTTAAAAGTGCACGATCAATATTGACATATGGGTTAATAATATGTCGGTCCAAGACTTACTGTTAAGAGGATCAAAATAAGTCCTATGTGCTTATGTGTAGACTTGACAACGCCATTACGCTCTTGGAAATCAAATGCAGTCTGCATGTGTAGTTTCGATTGATACATAAAATGGATGATGCTCCATCGTAAGATTTTTCGTAAGATAAAGTTTGGATGCGTCGAATGTTGAACGTTTGGCTGAACCCAACACTTCCAGTCCGTAAGTGTATATCGGCTTAAGTATGGTGTTGTATAGCAGACTTTTATTTTTGAGAGGTAAGTCAGCGCGTTTGTCAAGAAGTTGTGTCAAAAGTCCCGGATCGTGTCCTAACTTCTTGACGTTTCAGTCGTGTGTGAGGATTCAACGACTAGCTTTTGTCGATATACAATCCGAAGGGCACCTGGTGTGCAATTGGGAGGGGACCTTAACTATACTGGAAGGAAAACCTTTTATTATATACAGTGACATTTTCTGTGAAAATTCCTGATGGAGACTGCGAGTAAGTAAACTTCAAGTTTGGAGTCCCTTTGTACATACACGATGGTTGGGTCTGTCAAATACGACACGCATCGCATCCTCGACATGTTGCATCAGACAAAAACAGCGACAGTAAAGCAAAAGAATGGGAAACGACTAAACTATATCTTGAAGAATATTGTACTCATTGAACAGATCCAACCGTGAATTAGACGAAAAGAAACAGACCAAAATAACGTTTAAAAATATTTACGTCTTATCAAGTTATCAATCTACCTTCTGAATCGATTTTCGGTCAATCCTAGCCCAGAAATTAAGTCAATTTTTAGCCATGAACACTTTCGTTCACATAATCCATCACTTGTTAATCATACTGCTTAATAAGACATAATTTGTACATAGTGTAAAGTTATTAATTAAAGTTATTATATTTTGAGTTTTTCGTTTGGCTGTCAGCAATAGATAATAAGTGATAATCTGACTATCGATTTCAATTTAGTTAATTATTGTGACTCTTTTGCCGATTGCAGATTGTAGCATATACCAGAGACAGTGGGTGACTATTAATTGACTAGCATTTTAATGAAGATCAAGTAGTATAAAACAAATATTGATATAATAATAATAATTTTAACATTTATATGTAAAATTATGGATAGTTGAATTTACTTGATAATAGATACCCAGCCATTTATCATGGACTAAACATCTTGAGTCATCGAGGCTTAATTTATATGCTTAGACTACGTTGATCGGTTGCTAATGCATTCAACTTAGGTAGACCTGTGGTGAACAGCATAATCTGCTGCAATGTTATATTCATAAATATTAAACTCGTATGTTATATTGTTTGTTTTATTTATTCATCAATCAATCAAGAAGTGCATTTTTAAAAATGTCCGGTTTCGGAATGGAACTGTTAAAAAAAAGATAGGTCACAGACTAAATTAGTTAGCATTCTCATTTTATTACTAATCTAATATCGTTAAAACGAGTCGATTTACAAGTACGTACGATGCTAATTACTTGTAATGTGCTCAATATAGATCGGTTTTCATTAATTTTTGAAAGAATAAATCATTTAAGGATTTTTCTTTATTTTACCGTAATAATAACAATCGGGCCAAAGCCCGCGCAGGTGCCCCTAATGCGGAGAAAGGTTACTCGATGTGTCCCACATAATAGAGGCGTGTCATGTCTTGGCTCCTTACAGAGAGCGTGCAGGCATGCCGGCGGATTCAAGAAGAGTCCTCGAACACGGCAGCGAGTTTCTGAGTCCCCTGTTCCGCTTTCTAGGGGAAATGGGGGGTTTTTATTGTATATAGTATGTGTTATGTGTCTTTGTGTTTTGTCTGTGTGTAAGTATTTATTGGTGTGAATGGCGTGGGGTGAGGGTGAATAGAACGTCACCATCGCCCCTCGAACGATGAAAGCGAGTGAGTGTGTGTGCGGGGTCGATGGCGGAATATTAATAAAAGTACCCCATCGACCCCAATCTAGCTTAGTTTAATTGTAGGTCGGTGGAGGAATATCAAGTACTCCACCGACCAAACGGAATGAGTGTGCTGTGTGAATGTGTTTAATTGTATGAACGTATTTATTCGTATGAATGATGTGTCTGAACGTGTATAGAATTTAGACTGAGCGTGGGGCTGAAATGGCCAAGATGTCGAAAGCCCCAGCAAAAAAAAAAAAAAAAAAACAACCCCTACAAATGCACTAGAAACCTTGCTAGACCTACCTCCACTAGAAATATTCATACAGGGAGAGGCTAGGAAAATTCAGGCTCCAAAAACAATTAAATTGGAAAGGAACCAAACAATTCGGGCACACAACCATAATTAACAAAATCAGACACCCATTACTAGAAATGGGGACTGACTACATGGTCCCGGAAACAATCTTCACAACCTCCTACAAAATCTCAACAGACTACAAAGGAGAGGAAGAACACGGGAAAACATCGGATACAATGGTATGGTATACGGATGGCTCCAAAACAACTGAAGGAACCGGATCAGGAATTTTCTGTACAAGCCCAAAATATGAGCAATCAAACTCATTAGGGAAGTACACCTCGGTCTTTCAAGCAGAAATACATGCTATCAATGCTTGTGCCCTGGAAAATCTTAAAAGAGGTTACACTGACAAAAAAATCCTCATAAGATCAGACAGCCAAGCAGCTATCAAAGCACTGGCACGTACAAAATTAGTCAGTGAATGAATCCAAAATCTCAAAAACCTGGGGAACACAACAAGGTAACGGTATCCTGGGTGCCAGGGCACAGGGGAATTTTGGGTAATGAAGAAGCAGACAGACTGGCCAGTGGAGGATCCGCAAGACCATACAAAGGCCTCGACCCTATCCTTGAGATATCAAAAACAAACATAGAATCCTCCATCCCAGAATGGATCCAAACAAAACAATGAGAAAAGTGGATAAACCCTAGCAGTGCTAGACACAGTAAACTTATGATAAAAAACCCTCACTAAAACTAGCAAAAACACTGCTACAATTGGAGAGGGCAAATCTCAGAGGAGTGGTAGGACTACTAACCGGCCACTGGCATCTGAGAAAACATCTACATAACATGGGCATATACAATGATGATCCTATTTGCAGACTGTGTAATGAGGAAGAGGAAACAGCCACTCATATCATCTTCGAATGCGAAGCAACGGCTCAATGCAGGTTCAATCTAACGCATAAAAACGACTCAGAGTACCACATTGAAGCAATAACAGTCAACGACTTGACACTTCTGAGAAAAAGGATCGAGTCTAATGACTAAACCAAGGAACTAGGAAGGTACAGTAAGCCAGAAGGCTGCAGTGCCTGGGGTACACAAACCCCGCCTCCTGGTATCCTTTCCCACCATACCATACCTTAATAATACAGTCAAACATTAATATTCACATAGAAGATTACAATTATTGTGAGAACGTAGGAAATGGCTAAATAAAATAATTTTTTTTTTAAATGTCGGATTAAGTAAGAATTTAGAGTATTTAAATTAAGAAGAAATGCTTACTTTTTCCGACAAATTAATTAAAGTAAAACCGGCAATCATTCAATATTGGCCTTTCGTATTTCCTTTCGTTTAATTCGTTGCCAATTTTTAAAAAATTTCCAGAAGTCCTCTCCAATATAATTTCTGAGCATTTCGCTGTTGTTTGCCTTTGAATTAAATCAGAACCAGGCTGAGAGAAGTGGAATGTAATATTCGGCATCAACTTATTAAGGAAAGAAGATCAAAAAGAGTGAAATTTAAATTTTGTTAGTGATTCTCGGAAGGGATGGGTTTTGATTTAAACTTTTGATTAGTTATTACAACCGTCAGTACATCCTGTATTTATTACATCCTGTTTGTTAATCAAATTTAACAACCAAATTTAAATCAATTTCGTGTTCCGATTGTCATAATAAGTTCGTTCAATTAATTAATCTTTATTTATTGAGTTGTCCGGAAAATAATGCAGGATTTTAAGTTTTCATTTAAAAAAATCTATATAAAATATTCTGTTTACGTTTACAGGATTACTCATTTGTATGAATGTCAACTTATTAATCCTCTTCCAAATGATATTGTTTGTTTACCTCTGTAGC
>CM077099.1:4009931-4027394 GCA_039619505.1 Cimex hemipterus | reverse complement strand
AATTCTTTTTATCTTTCTCAGTTTATGGTTATCCTATGTTCCATGATCATACAACCATCCATGGCCTCTGAGAATTTTAATTCTTTTTATCTTTCTCAATTTATTGCTATCCTATGTTCCATGATCATACAACCATCTATAGCTACATTTTAATTCTTTTTATCTTTCTCAGTTTTATGGTTTCTTTATGTTCCATGATCGTGCAATCATCTATGGTCACTGAGAATTTTAATTATATTTATCTTTCTCAGTTTATTGTTACCCTATGTTCCATGATAAGCTGTTGAAGGTAGGTTTGTACTATAAGAGCGACATGTGGACGGGCATTATCGCGCATTTCATCGAGGATAGGCAACGCATGATGTTCCAAAATTTCCTCCACATAGCGAATGGCTTGACCTTCCAAGAACAATAACCAACTATGTGCGAGTCTCCATTGACATTCTTATCCGTTGAAAAGGTTTGCTCTGGGCTTACAAGCTTCGTACCTTCCATTTCGCTTTCTACACACTCTTTCACACCCAACGCATCGTAGAGCAAATCTAAACACATTTGTGAAAGGTACTGCGGACCAATCGTCCAAAAACCAATGGTTGTGTTCTCTAGCAAATGCGAGCCGTGCAACGCTGTGTTGTGGACAATTCTGGTCCTCTAATGGAGCGAAAAGCCATCAGTTTCGAACATTGCGTTCAAAAATTTAGACACCTCGAACTTCCTGAAGAATCGCTTGAAGAACAGTAGGTGCCGGCTAAAGAAATTTACAAATTTTCGGAAGTCAAAAAAAGGTCAACCTGTGGTTCTGTTACCCTTGGCTGTCCAGAACCGGGTCTTCTATGGTAGGACCCAGTTTCTCGAAAACATCTAACGATCGCAACGTCGGTTCCCAGAATTCTATAAGAAGCACCGATGGCGATAGCGTACAGCTGGTGGAATACCACGCGCAACATCCTCAGCACAAGTGGAATTTTTAAGTTTAAAAATTGAAATTAGAAAACAAAGAAGAAAACTAAACCGTTTAGAAATGTGTGGTGTTTAGTGACCAACACGTGTTTATCGTACCTACGTTTCGATCTTTACTGAGATCATCTTCAGAGGCTGGGATTTATAAAGTATCCATCCCCTTCAAAATCCAACGTATATAAACATAAAACAGTAAAATCTCACCGGCACTCTCAACACGACACGCAAGAATGGCACAAGTACATAGAAGACCAACAGTTTGAGTGAATAGAAATAAAAATTGAATATAAAATATATTTTGCATTGTATAAATTCACTTTTCCACATCCTAAATGTATTTGTTAAATGTAAACAATGTTTGTAAATCCCAGGCACTGAAGATGATCTCAATAAAGGTAGAAACGTTAGCACTATAAAGAGAATATTTTTCTGAAACCTACATCACACCATACCGCATCTCACGATTTCTAAATAATTATATATATATATATATATATATATATATATATATACCTTAATTTTGGTTTTTGAGAAGAGAAAATCAATGCAACTACTGCTTTTTTGACTTATTTTTTGGTTCTATTTTGTCCATCATTACGTTCAAATTGACATGTCCCTCTAACTGTAACCAAAATAAGAGAAACCTTGATGGACTATAATAACTTTTAAAATTTACGTTATTACAGTACTGACATAATTATTACCAAAATCTCACTGCTAAAGCTGAAAGTTGTGGTAGCCAATTTGAGCCATTGGCGACATGTAAACACTTGAAAAATATAAATATCAATTACACTTGTTATTCGTTGATACATATGAAAAATTAAGTTTTAATTGTATATCTTTGTAAATGCTTTGTTTATATTGTAAAAAACAGTTATTTCATAGATGGGCGAAATATCACATTATGCTTCAGCCGAATATCACTAGTCACGTTAATAGATTTGGTTGTTTGTTGATTTATGTAAGAATTATGTGTTAAATACTGTAGGTCATGCCGAATGTTAGAACATCAAACCCTCTACTCGAAATCCAAGGGATCGTGGTTTCGATCCCACTGTCGCCCCTAGAATTTCTGGTCTGGCCCGCTACGTATTACGTACGCTCATCGAAAAAATTAGTTGTCACATCGCGAGGATTACGTAATATTAATACGTAAAAAAAACTAGAAATTAGACAAACTAATTTTCATTACACGTTTCCCAATAATTCAAAAAACAGACATGTACCCCTGGTGTATCACTATCGATTTATTCGCCATGTAAATGATTCTACGACACGGTTTTTACATGAAAGGCGTTCATTTTGTTCGATTGAACTACTAATTTTACGAAAAAAATGGTTGGGAAAGCAATGTTGAAAAATGATGCATCCTGATTCACTAGCTACAAAAAAAAAGCTACTACATTCAAATTAAAGTCGTCATGTAAATCAGCGCCACTGGCATTAGCAGAGATGAAGACCGATGATGGACAATCGTTGCGGTGTTAGAAGCTGATGGCCGGGAGGTGTATATCGTGTATATATACATATGTCTATCGTGACGGATTTTGTCATGCCGGCTGAGCATGCATCACACGATGAAGGCCCATTCTTCACCTGGCACCCCTCGACTTCGAAATTCCCGGGAACCGAAAACATCCCTACGCCAGCTTTCCGATGTACTGCGGCGAATAAATCTGTGCCTAGCGACTATTAATTGTCCCATTGGCAGAACGGGGATCTCACTTAATTGCTCTCGAACAGAACCCGATGACATATTCGGGGTGCCCGGGAGTTTATACGGTTTCTTATAATTTATGAGTATCGATGGTGCACAACAGAGTAACCAACGTAAATTTAGACAAAAAAAGGGTAAAGGAAAAAATAGGAGGCGAGGAAAAGAGTGCGATGGAAAGTGAAAGAGAGTGAGAGAGAGAGAGAGAGTTACCCTGTTAAATTTTAATCTAACACTAAATGATTTTCCGGTTTTTAGGCTAACTTTATTCAAACCACCATAACAACAAAAATTTACAAGACCTCACGAAGTTCTAATTTCGTTTTATTTGGTTTACATTAAAATAAGAATATTGTGTTTGTTTTCAATTAATTAAGGTTTTTAGTTGAGATAAAAAAGTGAGGGCCACGAGCGGGATTCGAACCCACCGCTTTCGGCTAGATACGTCGCGACTGTACCACCTTAGCTATCGTGACATCGATCCACTTGGACACCAAATTCCCAGATTAATCCCACGGTGAGCATTAGTGAACTATCCTTCATTTTAACTTATTAAATTCACTTGCTTTCGTGGTCCTTGTATTTAGCCTAAGGTCGTGGGTTCGAATCCCGCTCGTGACACGACTTTTTTTATTACATGTAAAAACCTTAATTAATTGAAAGATATTAAATGGTCAAGCGGACCACGAAAACAAGTGAATTGAATAAGTTGTCATTAATATAATGATGTATATATAAATGCATATGGTTTGAAATAAACCACAAATTGAATGTGTACATTAAAACTGTTTTTGCTAAATTTGTTATTCACATATTCTTTGATTCATTTTTTAAATAGTTTTACTTAAGAATATTTTAGGAAAATTTCTTCTATCCGTACCCGGTCAACATTTGTTCATCAAAATTATTTTGAACTGCAAAGCCATTGTTTAAAAATACTTTCAGCATAACTTAAAGTTTTATTTAAAAAGAAATTCCTTATTAAAGGTGGTATATTTTTATCCAACCTTTGATTTTGAGCGTACTACAAAGCAATATCATTGATCCTTGCAACCCTCTTGCAATCTGCAAGGATCGATCCGACCATGTCATTACGATTTCATCCGGGCCATTTGCCCTGACGACCGTCGGATACGAAAGCTCCTCCTTTTTAGACGAGCCTGAGGAAATCGACTACGAAAAATTAAGAAATTCGTCTTTCAACTCTCTTTTGGGATGGAGGTGTAGATCAATATTATTTTGAGACACCGAGACGAAGAAAAAATTGAATCATAGAAAAAGAAGAAATAGTTTTAAAAAATAATTAGCGCTCTATTGATATTGAAAAGCCTTATTCATGGGAAACGAAAAATGATGTTTTTCTAGAAAGATAATTAGACAAATAAATAAAATTTCTTAAGGGGAAACGAACAAATAACGGTTGTTTAAAAAAATATTTTTCGTTAAGGCTCCCAAAACGGAGTCATCGACCATTTATCAAGAAACGAATGTGGTGGAAGTTCCACGGTTCACTCTAGGTGGACACAATGGAATCGAGAATTCGACTACGAGCATGGAAAATTAGGAGGATCTGCGCTGAGAGTAGAATGCGGAAGATAGAAAAAAGGGGGCAATCGCTTCTGATGCAGTCTACCCACGTTCTGTCCTTATCGCCATAACGTCTGGAAAAGCTTGATATGCAAAAAAGGTTTTGGATGATACGAATGATAAAAACATTTTTCTAATGAGTGAACCTTCCAAGAGTCGGTTAATGTGAACTAATAATTTATAAAATTAAACTGCCCATCCAGAAAAAGCCGGCCACCTGGTTAATGTACGGAAAAATGGCCAAATATGAAAATTCCTATTGTCTCAACCTTTTAAGTCACCTTTTAAGTCACCGACCTGCCCTAGTTCTCATTTTTAGAAAATTTTACACTACAAAAATAGGTTGTTAAATGTTTTCCTAGCTTCAGTCATTCATCAGTAAATTCAGAAATTCTGGTACATTAACTTTAGTACGTTTTTAGTGAGCTATGGAAATTGTTCTTGGATCGGCGCCCTGTGGTAATCGATAAGAATTTTTAATAACCTTTCAATTGGACCTCCCCTTTGCCCGATTCTTTAACACGCTATTTTTGGCCAAAAAATGTGTTTTTTACGTGCTTACTTCAATCAAAATCACACTCATTCTCACGATTTGTGAAAATGCATAAATTTTCAACTTCGTGTTTTCGCAAAATTTAATTTTACCCTCTACTACTTTTGTCCCGAGGACTTTTTCTTTTTGTTTACTTCAACTTTTCGTATGTGGAAGCTTCTGCTGTCGTTTACCACTTGCTTACCTCACCATGGAAATTCAAATTTTCCTTCCCATTTTACTCATACTGTGGCAGTTTGGGTTGGAATAAGGGATTGGAACAGTAGGTTTATGTATTGCAAAATCGAAATAGTGTGCGACAGCTTCCTTCCATGGGCACATGAAAGAAAACCATGATTTCTGCCCAAAAATGATTCGAATAATTCGAATATATAATAATAATAAACGGTTGAGAAATCGGGCAAAGTGGAAGGGAAAATCGAAAGCTTATTAAAATTCCCAATCGATTATTGCAAAGCACCGTTCCAAAGAAAATTTCCTGGCCAATTCCAATTCGAAGTTTTTGTAAAAATTGCCAAAATTAATATATTCTCGAATTTTTGAAAATTACCGATGAATGACTGAAGCTACGAAAACATGTAAAAACCATTTTTTAAAGATAAGATTTTCTACAAAATGAGAACTTGCACAGTTCTGTGTCTTAAAAGGCTGAGAAAATATACGTTTCTAAATTTGGCCAATTTCCCGTTCCAAACTCAGATGGTGGATTTTTTGATGAGCAGTCTACAATGAGAAACGGAAACAGAATAGAATATAAATTATCTGATTAAATTCCAACGTGTGATGCTACATTTTTGGTACTTAAATCATTATTTTTTGTACAAATTCACTTCATTATAATAACTTCATTTTTAAATTTTTATCATATTTGACTTAACAATAGGTTTACTGAAATGTAAAAGTCCGATTAATCGAAATCTAACAAAAAGACATCAACATCTGTATATTTTATTTAGAATTTTTGGATCAATTGGTTAGATAGAGAATACTTAATGAACAGTTTTTGAAGTTCTAAGTGGCCAATTTTCACTACAATTTGATTGGTTTCCTTCGCCAAAACTGTTAGTAAGTGTTATTTAATTACAGGAAATTCTTGACTTTTTTAAATTGTTTTTGTCAATAGACATTATAAATAATACATTCTTTTTCAGTATCCGCCATCTTTTTTATTGTAAAATATATACCTTTCTTAGAAAGAGGTAATCGCAATGTTTGTTCCCAATGAGCGAATTTCACTGTCCCCTAAACGTCACGTCTTCTTGCCTAAGATTGTGCATGATGCCATGACCGCAAATAAAATTTTTGAATCTAAACCCAGAGTAGATCACTGATAATGATACTAGAGGTAGACACGACCTTTGTGTTAACTCGGTCAGATCATGTTAGATCGAGAAAAATGATGACGCAGACATGTAAGGAATCAGCTTTTTAACATTGCTCGATCTAACAGGCCAGGGCCAATGTTTGTTATTTGGCGGTCGTGAGATGCAGTCTGGTGTGACGTAGGTTTTAAAAAAACATTTTCCACACCGACTAAAATACAGTACCTTCAACATAATACCAGACACTTTGTAAACATTCTACAAAAATCAAAACGATGCGAACAATTTCCATTTTGACGAAATTAAAAGCACACACACCATAAAACGTAACAGAAGATTCTCAACACGACATTCAAGAATGACACATCTACACGGAAAACAAATACTTTCGAGCCCTGAAGATGATCTCAATAATGACCGAAACGATAAAAAAAACTGTTTTTCTAAAACGTACGTCACACCAGGCTGCATCTAACGATCTCCAAATAACGGTAACTAAACACACACAGGTTAGATGTTGGGTGGAAACCTAGTTACTTTGATATCCGTTAAGGCATAGGTAACCAACATGGCAGCAATGAATTTAACAGCTGTTTTTCGTTGGCTCGTACTTTCATTCTTAAATACGCATTAATGAAATCAAACCAATACATTTTTTATTAAATTCTGGCTTGTCGTTATAATTTCATTCATAAAAGATGCTTCCTCTATCTTATAAAGTTGTACGCTGTTACGATACAAGTAAGGTATGTCGGCACAAATTGGAGCGTGCCATTTGTCAGTACTGTTCGAGAGCATTTTGAAAGGAAGAGTTGATTAATTTTCCTTTTTTTATTAACTTCCTTACAATTTAACAAAAAACAAAACCGTAATAAATAAGCCTTCAAGGAATCATTGCGAAAAAGTAACGTTTAACATATGTGCATATGTACAGAAGGGGTGTTCACGATTTTCTGTTCATTTCTCTATTCGATTTAACACGCGTTAACATCTTACAAACATTGTGAATACGTGAATACATTAAGATGACTTTGAAAGGGGTCAAAGCCTGCTAAACCTGCACGACAGTTCGATCTGAATAAAGTGTTGCCAGCTGCGCCGTTTTGAACTTGTATTGAATTACTACGAAACAAATGTTCAACTTTTTCATTGTTGTTTAACAGTAGAAGTCACAAACATAACAAAAAAAACAGGTGTAGGCGCCGTTAAATAGGGCTCGCACTGGTGTAGTAGCCAAACTAACAATGAAATTAATTAAAATTAAATAAAATAAAACCCCCATACCTGAGGTGAACGCGAGGTGAATACGAGGGTTGTAGCCCTCGTCAATATTCTTTTCATTACCCAGCAATTAATCGCCTAAAGCCTCAACATAACCCGGATAATATAATGGGTTAAGTTAGCTCAGATATCTGCTACGTTCCGTTCACACCTTTTCTCTCAGCAGCTGGCGGCTGCCTCCCGTGATTGGAAATTAAAACAAAATTAAACTAGTAAAAACTAATAATTCTTCAAGTACGGAATGCTCACACTTCGAATTTTCCGCACGGAAGCAACGACGTAACGGAGTTAGTTCCTCTCAGACGCATGAGATCAACTCACGAAAGGAGCAGTCCCTTATCGGCCCGTTTAGGGATTAGGGTGAAAGGGATTGTGGCAGCATTTCAACGGAAACATGAATCCTTACGCCAATTACTTTGGTGTGAAGAACAAGTTTTAAAAAAACGAGTACGTGTGCGATAAAACATTAAATTCGTTCAGCGTGTTTTATGACTGAAAACTTCATTATACTTTTATACACGGAAATTAGTTTTTTAAACAGTAGATCAGAGAAAGTTCTGCCATTGGATCAAATAGTACAGCGGTATTTCTAGTTGGAAGGAATAGAAACATACAAACATCTTTTAAAAGTTTAACCCATAAAAATATGAAAAGCTGCATCATCCTGGATTCAGATTTACCAGAACATTTAACTGATATAAGATAAATTTTTACCACAGAGAAATCAATATGCAAGAATCTGTATACGTAAGTTGTGGTAAAAATAATAATTTGTTGTGTTTTGAATAAACCTTACCAAGATTATAAACAGCAAGACCATAGCTTTGTAACCTTTATTTACCTATTATGTGGCGATAATTTGGACTGTATGTTAGACGTGTCACACGAACTAATTAAAAATAAATATAACTTGAGTGGCATAATTTTACACAAGATAGTGTCAGAATTTCTTAGAAAACCTTATCCCCTTATCAATGGGTTTTGATTTATGAGGCGTAAAGTAATACGTTATATGTAACGCGTGTAAGTAATAACTTTATCAAGGGATTGCCACGAAAAATAATCGTATATCTTTGTTTTTGAAATGCAAGCAAATAACGAACATTTATTTCCATTTTCCATGAGTTATGTTATCAGAACATGGTGTTGAATTGAGAAATATGAACGGTCCCTGGTGATAATTCTCTTAGATGGCTATCTTCATGACTTTATTCAGCCGGCCCGACATGGCGTGATTAGCCGCGATTCGGTAAATGCAAAAGGGGGCGAAATCCCGGTGAAAAACCGGGGTGAATCAGGGATCAGGCGAGTTGAGGTGTGGCATCAGCCATTGAATCCACCCGATGATTAATTTAAGCCTATTGATTAATTAGAAAAGTAGGCAGACACCAAGATGAACCATTGTAATCTTTGTATCAATAGTTGGAAACATATTTTGATTTTTATATAATTTATTTCTTAACGTTTATTTTACGATAGCAATGCAAATCCGCAATTAGAATTTTTATTGCTATACATAAATATATTAACTTTTATAAATTTTTATAGAAAATTAGATTTATAGAATATAGCTGAAATAATATGAACTAATCTATAACTTAATTTTTATTGTCTTAAACTAGAACTCACAGGAAACTCGTTTTTTAGTTGATAGAATAAACTTGAAATGATATCGACTAATCTGTAAGTTTGTCATTATTGTCTTCAACTAGAACTGAAAAGATACTCATTTTTGGTCGTTGATATATTATTTTTTTACCTGCACTATTGTATAACTAAATTCTAGTACGCAATTTTTATTAAGTTCAAAAATTTTTAAATGCTTCCACCTCAAATAAAAAACCAAACAGTAACAGGAAAATGCAATCCGAAGAACCTTAGATCAACATGAAAAATATTGCGGGTTTATAGGGAGAAGCAAAAATTTATAGAGAATAGGGGAAAGTTTAAAAGTTTAAAAATATTACAACGATCAGACTTTTTTCGACACTTTTGAAAATTTAGTAAACCTTTGTATACAGTGTTAAGCCCGCAGATATGAAAAACTTGAAAAAACCTTTTTCTTTATCGTACCAACGTTTCGATCTTTATTAAGATCATCTTCAGAGCCTGGGATTTCCAAAGATTGTTTACATAATAAAAAGCATATGATGTGAAAAAAAGTGAATTTATACAATGCTTTGTTAAATTGAAACATTGTTTGCAAATCCTAGGTCCTGAAGATGATTTAATCATCGCCAAACGGTCACTAATCATCACACACTTCTTCTCTTATTTACAAAATTTACAAGTAAGGGAAATAGACCGTCTGCCAAAGTTAGCTGCAATTTGGATATATTCCCCAGCAAAAAATAAATAAAATAAAATTCCAAAAGCTGATATCGCCGGCAACCGAGTGATTAGAGCGTCCTACTTGTACAATATTTGCAATATTTAGGAATCCCTGCTAAGAACCTAGAATTATATTGAGCATAATTTGGAAAAATTATTTTAAAGTGGTTGGACTCCTTCCTGTATTATAATAAAAAAACCAAATAAATTTGCATAATATTATCTTGTATTATACTCAAAAACATTTTGAATAAAAAGTTTAAATAAGCAAGTAATTTGAATTAATATACTAATATATTTAAAGTATTAAAGCAAATTTATTAGTTTGTAGATGTCGTGACACAATAATTAGTCAATAATTTTAAGATAATAATGAACACTTGAAAGTAGGAGGTATTTGATCCCAAGGAAAGGTAAGGTCCCCTTATGGCTAATTGCACTTTTCTTCTTCCTTAGTTCAGAGCAAAGACTCGGCCATTATAATAATTAGTAGGTTATTATCTGTCCTTGCTGCAATTTCATTCTCTGAATGTTCTTGGCATTCCAGGTTATGTCTTCATTGAGGGGTTGCTTCGCATTTGAAGGGGCATGGAACATTGGCAGCCGTTGCTTCCTTTCCATAGCATTAGCTGCAGATGGTCGCAATGTTTTCTAAAATGCTAGTGACCGGCTAATAATAACCAAACTCTTCTGAGTTTAGCCCCGTTTAACATCTAATACTTGCCGTGAGTTTGCTATGATTTTTTTATAGCCCAAGAAGGCCAGGTCTCGCTGATCCTCCCCTGGCTAGTGGCTAGTGTGGGTTTTAGGTTACTCGAAATTCCTTTGTTTCCTGGTACCACGATATCATCAGATTATTGTTGTTTTTTCTCGGAAATTGTTGATGCATTCACTGACTTGATTGAATTTGATTCGATGTTTTTACGTTGTAATGCTTTAATAGCTGCTGAACTAACCGATCATATGAGGAGTTCATCGCCAGTGTACCCCCTTTTACGATTTTTTAAGGTGAAAGCATTGAGGGCGTTGTTATGTTTATATATAATTGTATATTCAAACCTAGCGTCCACACAGTAAAGCTAAAACCAACAAAGCCTGTTCACAAACAAGGGGAGCAGTATAATTATAGACCTATTGCCCTGTTATATATTTCCAATAAAGTTAATAGATAACCGCCTGCCTATACGTTGAAGAGTTGAAATTATTTTCAAAATTCGGGTGTAAATTCCGAAAATTGCTGTCCATCAAAGATGCTCTATTCCATGAAAAAATAATAGGTTCAAAAATAAAAAATTCTTTTAGTGGTAGGGGTCGTTCTTGATGTAACTAAGATTTTCGATCTTGACAACTGTAAACTTACTGGTTAGCAATCTTGAATCTTTGGGTGTACGTAGTGTGTGCCCGAATTGGGTTAGGACATATCTTTCTGATTCAAAAAATATTCATAAATAGAAATCTTTCTTCGGCAATTCCTGTTACTCAATTCTTGAGCCAATGACTTCAGTGGTATTAAGTTTGGATTATCGTGTCTATTCGCGGATGATGCCACTATTATTACAGTGGGTGTAAGTGCAGCTGAACTTAGTTTCAACCTAAAACAGCTGTTGCATCAAATAAAAACTTGCCCGCATAATATTAGATTGAAAAGTCAGTGTGAAAAAAACGGTTTTTATGAAATATTGATAAATTTGACCACCTATCTTTAAATATTGACAGTATGGAATTGTCTTCGGCCGGCTCGGTAAGAATTTTGGAAATGAATTCCTCGGTGACATGGGAACCTTATTTAAATGAACTCAGATCACAATTAAACAGGATATACTACGAGTCGACGCATACATAGAACTAAATTTGAATCCTGACTCTGGAATTGCTGATTTTGTTTTGGAAATTGTACTTCATGATGAATAGTGTATGAATAAAGCACTGATGCCATCAGCTTTTTGTAAATAACAAGATAACTACTTTCACCTGCCTATACATTTATAGAATTGATGTTTTCATTTAAAATAATCAAATCCTTTTAACTACTAATTGGGCAATTCATTCTTACAATACTAGCTCCAAGAATGATTTTAAATTAAGTCATAATAATAGTAGATGTCCTACAAATGTGGTTCATACATTGGAACTTAGATTTTCAATGATCTTCCTGGTAGTATCAAAACGATTAATGGTTTTCCCAGTTTTAAAACGCCTTTGAAGGGTACATTTATAGATGGAATCGTATTAGAATATACATTTGTTTTTGTTTTTTAGTTCTTCAAGGCCTCAAACTGTAGTGTGATAATTTTCTAATTATTTTATGTGGAATTGTGTTAATTTATTGATGAGCCGACGTGTTTACATACAATATATAATATGAGGCAAAATTTGTTCAATTCAGTTAATAACTGGGAGAAAAATGAACACGCAGATTCAATGTACAGCTACGGGGGCAACAACAACAAATGCACGCTGGAAAGTCCAAATTAAGAAGAATTCAAAGCTATAGTAAAGTCGATGAACTGTTTTTTCTTAAAGGCGTTGATTGTATACAAAAGTGATCACTTATTTCATTGCACAGCCCCAAAATCGTGCAAATGATAATGGTTTAATCGAATTTAAAAAAAAATCTAAATTCATAAATAAAGAAAAGGGACCTACATGAATCACTATTAATGAAAAGGCTGATCCTTAAAAAAAACCTGCCTACTGGTGTACATTTTTCAAATAATGTATATTCAATATGGTCTAAGTGCTATGTATTTGGTGAATGTATGAGTAGAAGTACTGGCTAAGAAAATTGACTGAAATTAAGAGTGTTAATTAGAAAAAACTGAATTTTGGAAAAACGCTAATATTTTAGTTGAATTTTTTTTTTATCAATAACGATACCTTATTCTATAAATACCTTAGTTATAACTCTTCTAAAATGTGTGTTTTATGTTTCTAAATAATTATTATAGAATTGGTACATAAAATTCTGATAAAAATGTATCTTCGTATCTTGTATAGCGTGAATACTTGATTTTTTAAAAGAGGGAAAACACAAACAAGTTTCAACTTACCCCAAAAACAAACTTTTGGGGACGTTTTATTGTAAACATGGGCTTTTTATGATGGTTTGGAGAACCTTTCACGATCGAATGTCAGTAGAACTTTTTCAATCTCCGTTTTTGTCATATTTCCTTTTTCCAACAGTTTCGTTTTTCCTTAAAATTGGTGTACAAAAATAATTTTCAAAAAGACATAAAGACGTGTTTTTAAGCAAATAAAAGATAATCAATTTTTTAGTGTTTTTATTCTCGTTTTCTTTTGGAGTAGAAATCAGAAGTGACATTTCAAATTCCAAAATCTGATTTTAAAAAACTGCTAAATAATGGATATCTATCTTAAATTTTGTCAGAGCCAGATCTGTAAAGAGTATGCCTACAGCATTTTGGAATCGTTGATTCTTTTACTTGCAAACGCACCAACGTTTTATTGAAAAATTGTTAAAAATTCGATTAGAATTGATAAAAAATGAAGTTATTTACGTTACTGCTATTATACTAAGCTTAATTTGGTTTAACTTAAATGAACTTTTGAGAAGTTTATAAAAAGAAATTTTTTAAACAAACTAGTTCTTTATGACCTTATTTTTTGATTCAAAAATATGCTAACCGGAGTATATTAAACCTGTAAATCTTTGAGTCCAACTTAGAAAGTCATTAGTTAAGATCTAATTGTTTGTGTTGTGACATGTGTTCCACTTCTGGAAGTACAATGATGGAGTTCTGGCCCTGGAAGTGAAAGTTTCTCCAAGGCCGGGTTAATTTAATGGTACAGTAAATCGAACTGCATCCTCAAAATGGATGGGCGTCGAGGCAGCTCTCTCGGGCGAAAAGAAAAAGCGAGAAGAAAAGATAGGTTTTAAACTTGAAAAATTCCAAGTAGAACCCTTTCGAATTTATCGTTAGGGAAGGATTTTTTTCAGGAGCCCGGTGATAAATTGGGCATGGCTTAGGAGCAGTTCGGAAAAGCCACGCAGAGAATAAGTAATGCCGTGCGCCAACTAATTGCTCCGAGCCTCTGTCAATCTTTGAACTTTAACAGATGAATGCCCAACTCGCAACTACTATTAATAGTCGCTTATCCACCGCAAATGCCGCTCTCGTAAATAATTGAGGGGCGAAACGAAATTTAAGCAAAATTGTATCCTTTTTCCTACCGTTTTATCTCGCAATATTATTTGAAAAGCAAAGAAACATCGTTAGGAGATATATATTATATTAATCAATGAATTTTAGTTTGTATTTTCAAATCACAAATAATTTCTAATGTGTGGTGTTTAGTGGCCATAGTCAATGATAATTTTGAGATAATGAGTTGTGGTCTGGTGTGATGTAGGATTTAGAAAAACGTTTTCTTCATCGTGCAACGTTTCGACCTTTACTGTTATCATCTTCAAGGCTCATAGTGTCTGTTTGTTGTGTAGATGTGTCATTCTTGTGGGTCTTGTTGAGGAGTGCCGTGTGGTGGCAAATCTCCATTTTCAGGGCCACTCTCAACACGACTCACAAGAAAGATACATCTACAAAGAAAACACACACTTTCAGCCCTGAAGATGGTCTCAATAAAGATTGAAACGCTGGAACGATAAAGAAAGTGTTTTTCTAAAGCCTACCTCACACCAGACCGCATCTCATGATGTCCAAATATCCATTTCCAATATTACAATTCTTACCAAATTTTAGATAATATAAAAGTCTTCTGTCATTACACAGTACTTGTAAGTTTTAGGATATTAGAAATATTCGTTATTGAGTGATAATATTGATAATCAGTATTATAATATTGATATATGCAAAAATTCTGTTGATTCCGATTTTATTAAAACTTCTATAAAACGTAAGACCTTTACTGTAAAATCAAGATTAAACGTGTAACTGGGATGTAGTGCCTATCTTCTTTCTCTTAAAATATTTGAGCTGTATTTTTTCTGTATGATTATGATTTCCAAATTATTCCGTTCCCTGAAAAATATTATATACATATACCTTTGGCAACTGTCTACTCTGGCACAAATAATACAATTGTAAATTGTATTAAAATGGAAAATATGTTCGTTCTTTATGAGTGTTTTCATATTTATATTAACCAAAATATGTGTTATAAATTGCTGTAAAAAATGGTACTTTTAAATAATTAATGTTTATGTAAGGTATTGGTTGTGATGAAAAAATTATTTCTCGAGCAGGATTCGAACCCACGATCTTCGGCTTAATTCGACGGTCTACCACATAAGCTATCGTGACTTCGGACACCAAATCCCATTCAACCTATATTTCGAATTTTCCCTCGGTTTTGCCATTTTTCAAATCTCGTATAATCTATTCGATTCTTGGTGACAAATGTAAGCTTTAGTATATACTTCAAATTACTTATTAAATTCATTAGAGATTGTGATTTGATTGACCAAATAGCTTTCTCATTTAATTAAACCTTATGCAAGATTTGACTTTTTTATCTCAACCATGACCATGCATAAAGATTACTTAATTGAAAGAAGTTATTTCGTTAATCGGACTCTAATGGAGCTAATTGTAAATATGACACATGCACATTATTTAATGAATTAATTGGAGAACAAATGTTAAAAATTAACTATTATACAAGTGACATTCCACGTCAATAATCTGCTTATTGCTATAAAAATTTTACAGTCATTGTCGATAGAACACTGCTAATTTCACGAGTAAACCTTTAATTGCATCTTTTACAGTGAGTTCAACCAACTGGAAAATATTTTCGCCGTAATTATCCTGTATCTTTTTGGTAGAAATGCCCAGAGGAAAAGATTGGCCGAATTCCAAGGCTTATCTTCTTCACTACCATTCCCATTCGTTAACCAGTTAGCCATCGCACTCGTAAAATATACCAGATTTATTATTATTGTTTCCCAAAAAAACCGACCCTTAATATGTAGAGTGATTTGAACATATTTTCTATTGACATTGGTTTATCAAAGCCATCTACTTCAGCGACACGCCGAAGCAGCATTGATTGACAGAACTACAGTGACAATAGGTGGACCATAGAGAACGAATCATTCTTAAAGTTCACATCATTGGTAAAGTATTTGAGAGTAGAAATTCTAGTTTTAAAAAATTTACCATCTTAACAATGAATTTCTAATTTTCATGTAACTTTTTCCTGCGACATATTCCCAAATGCTTACTTTGTAGCATGTTGAGTTTGATAAAAATTGTAAAGGTAAATAAAGTGGTGTTCATAACAATCGGGATACTTCGTTGCAAATTTCTTTGATTTTACGGAAGTTAACACTGCGACGCACATTTTTAAATTCAATCATTTTCTGACTGTTAGGAAAAGTAAAATCCTCTTTCCAAAAATAAAAATTTAGGGTTCAATTCCATTAAAATACTTCATGCACAGTATTTTTAATTAAAAGTCAATGGTGGTGCGGGATAGGAACCACGAACCACTAACGTGGCAAGTACAGCCGCGGTCACTATGAACTCAAACCGTTCAATTCCATCCATCACTCGAGGAAGTTTCTGACCTAATAAATTCTGTTCATCTAAACGTTATTATGGTTAGGCAAAATTAGGGAACACGACGCCATTTAATCCATAAAAAATCCAAATTCTTTAGTCATTGTTTAAAGGGAGAAAAGAAATTCTCCTCCATAAAGGGTGAACCCATTCAAATAAGTATATTTTGGATATATTATATATCTGTATGTGTTAGATAAACTTATTGCTAAGAAATATACTATTTTTTAAATAAATTTCTTATGTATTAATATTCTAAAGCATATGCTTAATAATCCAATAATTATTTATAAAAATAGATTCATAGCAAGCCGAGTAAATTGAACCATTATTCATGAAAATGGGTGTATGAATAGCGGCAAAAAAATGCTCAGCTTCCTTCAACGGTTTAGAATAAGTAATTTAAGTAACACTAGTAACACTACCTGAAAAACCACATTATAAGCATTTCTAGTGCAGACTTCGGTTTTACTTGCGCAGCTTTTTTCCAAAGATATTTCCTGTAAAATGAGTTTTGGAAAAATGTAAAATAAAATGCGTTACCGAAACCGTTTATTTTAGTAGAGACAGTAAAAGGATTTATACGAGAAAGTAAACAATCACAAATGTACATAACTCAAAAGTTTTTGTAATTTATTTTTATGGTATTGTTCGTTATTCTGTATAGCGATGTAAACATTTGCATATATATGTTTATATATATAATGCATTTAGATAACGCAAAGAAATTTAAATTTAATTTTCAAACGAATTATTAAATGCATATTTGGTCTTTTGTACATACTTCATAAACTTTTAAAATTACTTTATTAACGTTACTTATTTATACAGAAACTTTTATATTTAAATATGTCATATACGATTTTCTTATTTTCTTATTTGAAAATTTATTATAGTATATAAATACAATTGTTACTAAATTAAAGATGTTAATCTTTCTTACATGCATATTCGTTCTTGTGTACATAGTTTATAAACTTTAAAATGGACTTTATTATCGTTATCTGGATATATAATAAAGTATTAAGCTAAATTTCACCGATGTATATAACTCAGAATTTTTTTAAATTTCAATTTTATATTTGTGTTTATTTTCCACACTTTTGTAAACATTTATATATGCTTTTGTAATTTCTTATTGTTTTTTACCCATTATATATATATATATATATA
>CM077099.1:3987818-4001347 GCA_039619505.1 Cimex hemipterus | reverse complement strand
TTGATTAAAGAACATTGCTTTAAAGTAACTAGTTTCTTTTTTTTTTTTTTGTTTAATACCAAAATCCTGCATTATTTTCCGGACAACCCAATAGTATTTGTTGAAATGAAAATGTTAGTGCCACGAGCTGGAGTCGAACCCACGACCTTCCACTACATACGTCGCAACTCTAGCACCTTGACTCATCGTGACTTCCATCCGTTGGGACACCCCCTTTACACCCCTCCCAACTCAACCCACCTTTAGAACTATCTGTCGTTTTTCCAATTTTTCAAATTCGTGTAATCAGGATTTGTTTCTCGGCGAAAAATTAAAAGGCTAAGGAGAGCTTCAGTAGAAAATATACTTTGTTTAAACTATTAAAAAGATTAAATTTCGTGGTCCGATTTACCAAACAACTTGTTTCAATTAATTAATCTTTATATAAAGTATTAGTGAAATGAAAATGTTTAAAAGCGAGATTCGAACCCAAGTCCCATCCCAACCTACCTTTCGAATTCACCCCATTTTGCCATTTTATGCCGTTGCTATTTAGCCGATGGTCGTGGGTTCGAATCCCGCTCATGACACTAACTTTTTCTTTTTCACTAATACCTTATATAAAGATTATCTAAACTTACTTTGCGATAACCCGCATATTTATCCGAATTATTTTCGCTCAATATTGAATATATTTTGTAATTCCTAAAGTAATCACGAATAAACTTATGAAAATATATTAAGCGTATGTAACGAATTATCTGAGATTACAAATAAGTTTTATGTAGATTTTAGGATTTTGACTCCCTTGTTCTCAGCACTTTTCGTTAAAATGGATGAGGAACTAAGAAAAAAATGAAGAGGAAACAAAGTTCGATATTCAATCTTTTAGGAAGAAGAATATGCATGGTTTCTTTTGTCTTAATTCCGGTTCATTGAAGCTTTTCCTTCGCTTTTAAATATTGTTGAATGTCAACTTGCTTGTGTTTTCATCTGCCATCGCGTGACCCAGTTAGAAGCTTTCGGCCCTCGGGAATGAGGATGGAATAAATAACCCTGCCGACAGCTGACAGACCTTTGATCACCGGCCGAGCATCCGCAATTTACCCCCCCCCCCCGCAAGTTTATTTTACCAGGGGTATTTTCCTTTTAAAAACAGCAATCGGCCTGTAAAACTAATAAAATTGACTTGAAAGGAAACCTCTTTTTTTTCTTCATTTTAAAATATTTGACAATGTAGCATAATTCGAAAAAAATTCTTTGTTTTTAATTCACGTTTTAACAATTATCAGCAACTTGAAAGTTAAGTTCCAGATATACAATTAGAATAGGTAATAATTATTGTTATTATTAAACTATTAGACTGAGAACATTCGTTATTTTTCATTTTTTCCTACTACGTTCTTTTGCTTTACGTAAAATAAATTAATAATGATATTAAAAAATATAGTTTCATAACAACTATGAAACACAATTAGCTTTCCATCCAATTAAATTTTTTAATTTTTACTGATAATGTTGACAATAATTATAGTACGTAATTTGTCATCCTGACACCATCTCCAATAAATTAGCAAAAGGGCGATATTTTTTCACGAACAAAAAAATTGAGGGCGAAAAAACGGTAAAACCCTAAGCTTTTGGGATATAGGGAAGGCCGACGTTTTTTTCCCATCGGCACAATTAAATTGTGAGCCTTATTACTCTTCCCTTATTGCTGGGGTGTAAGAAAACGAGAGGGTTTCGGACTTGGAAAGCGCATAAAAACCACAACCTCATTGGGTGCTCAAGGGAAAACAAAATTAGATTTCACTGCGACAGAAAAATACTGTCGGGCCGAGGGGGTTAATGAAATTATACATTCCGCCGAGAGGCAATATAAGTGAAGAGGGTGTAAAGAACTTGATTCATACCGATTATGGAGACTACTTTACACACAGGATTTCTCAACAATTGCTATTACAGATTTCCCTTTTCAACCACATTTGGTTTTCTCGAATATATTTACTTTCTTGATATAGCAAGGTACTTAGTGTTCAACGCTCTACCGTACATCATTCCATCTCTCTGGATTAATCATCTAAGAGTTCTCTTTTCCATATTCTTCTCAGTCGCTTATGCTATGTATTGTGGAACATGGGGTAATTTTATTTGTGTCTTAAAGTGATCTTCTAATTTAATGTGAAAGGTTTGTAATAGTTTCGAAGAAAGATAAAGCACATAGAAAGGAACAGAAAAAAGTACTCGTTAATTTTTGAATATTGCAATATTTAATCGATCCGTAAACTTCGCACTCGCACACCCAAATACGTTTGGCTAAAAACGTATAAGTCGAACGATCTTATTAGCAATTTTGATTGGCGGTTCATTAACTAATAAAGATATTAATTCGTTTGAAAAGTGTATATTTTTTAACCGTGAGTTCGGATTCCAAGTTAGTCTTTTATCAGACGTTAGTGCTAAATTAGTTAACCTTGTCGGATTGAGGGACAGAATCATTATGTAATTATATACTAGGACAAGCCTTATAGCGGAGTGTAAAGGTGATGAGTTGTGAATTTGTAGGTTAAACTTTATTTCAATTTTTTTTTTGAGTCCCAACACGACGGACTATAACGATACATTTGATACACTGAAGATTTGAACGTTAGCACGATAGAGATGTGTTTTCCTAAAACCTACGTCACACTAGATCGCATCTCACGAGCTCCAAATAATCATTAAGTAACGATCTTCGATTTCTTATTTCCAACGTCACCGTTATTCGAGCATCCAGGAAAGGAAATTTTTCATTTTTGTTTGTGTTTGCGGTGGAAGAAAAGTGACTGAAAATAAGACATAATTTTTTTATCCCTTTTATTTTGAAAAGGAACCCCTTGCCAATAATACTTACATTTATTTCTTTTAAGCTTATAAGTGTTGCTTTTATCTTTCCCTTTTTTAAAATTTTTTGTATTCTTGTATTTCTTGTATCAACCAATATATTTGTATAATTGTACATGATTTGTGTTTGCACATATTATTTACCTTTATAATTTAAAATTGATCAGAGAATACGTGGATATTTCATCAACCTCTGGGGGAGAAGAGCGACAGAAGTGAGCGTGGAAACGTTCACTTCGCCTCTCATAATAAGATACGTAATATGGTCTTGGTGGGCGTCGGTGGCCGCGAGGTTTCGTCTTTGACACGGCGCTCATCACTGTAAGGTCAAGGTCCGGGGTTCGAATCCAGTGGCCCTGCATTCGAACCCGACATACTTACAAATGGTTTTTTTTCAAAAACACCGGCACCCTGAGGGTTTATATGACCTCTGCTGTTGCGACGTGATTCGAACCCACGACCTTTGACTCAAGGCATCGCTGCTCTAGCCACTTAAGCCATCTTGTTCTCGCTCCAATCGGACACCAATTCCCTATTCCAGCTTAAACCCTTTCGAATTTTCCCTCCTATTTGGCATTTTTTACATGTCGGGTAATCAGGATTTGATTCTCGGCGACGGAAGTGGCTACGGGGAAGTGTTGGTGAAGTTATACTTCGGTTTACTTATTAAATTCATTATGTTTAGTGGTCTGATTGACCAAAATGATTCTTACAATTAATTATTATTTTTATGTAAGGTTTGGTTCAAGTGAATCATATTCTGGTTACTTGACATTCGAAAAAATGGCAAACAGAAGGGAAAATTTGAAAGGTTGACTTAGTGACCGAGTAGAAGGATGTCACGATAGCTCAAATCAGCGGCGTATTGAGCCGAAGATCGTGCGTTCGAATCCGGTTTGTGACACTAACTTTTTCATTTCAACAAAGACCTTACATAAAAAGAAAAATATCTATTAATGTTCAACTTATTACAGAAAGTTTTTTATTTATCATCGTTAAGAAGCCATATTAGCCGGTCTGTTTTGAGGCAAATTTATAATTTTTGAAATTTATATATTATATAATATGTATTCTTGTCTATTATTATAACATATTTCTCATATTTTGTATTTTTAAGTAAGAGCGTTATTATTTTGCTTCCGTAAGAGATCATTATTTTTTCTGTAAGAATTTTTTATTTCTATCATCATATTATTTGATAATATTTTAATATTATTTTTATTTTATTATAACATTATTACAACCCCATTGTCTGTTCATCGGCCTGATGCTTGATCCTCATACTTGTGGTGCATTACTAATTATACAACGAGATACAGGTGAAAACATTTGATATTTGTTTTCAAATGGCAGATTTTGATGGCAAATACGTTCGTGCATACACAATTTATTCCTAGTTTCGCAACAGTTGGATTCTTTTATATAATTTCTTTGATCATAAAATTATTTTTTTCTTTGAAACGATTTTTCAGTACGAACCTATTGCTTGACTATCACACCCACAAAAATATTCAGTTCAGCCGAGTGTTTGGCAAAAGAAATTAATGAAACACGTATTGTAGAAAATGGTGCTGAATGTTGCATATCATACAATATCAAACATTATTGATTAAATTATCACCTACAGTCTGATCATTAACGTTGTTCCTTTTACCGGATTAAATTTTCGTCAAAAAACCTTTAATTACAATTTTCAATTTGAGATTTAATAATTCTAGAATTTAATACCAGTATGGAGCAACAATTTTCAACAAATCCCATATATTCTTCTTTAAAATTTATAATTCCAAATAGATCTATTGAGTAGTTTATTTGTGGTCGTTTTGGTTAATTAATTTTTATTATTTGGAGATCTTGAGATTCGGTGTGGTGTGATTTGGACTTTAGAAAAACATTTTCTTTATCACGTGATCGTTTCGACCTTTTTTGAGATCGCCTCCGGGCTCAAAGTTGTTATTCTTGTTGTCAAAGTTTGTATTCTGTGTAGATGTGTCATTGTTGTGTCGTGTTGAGTGAAGTAGATGTCAAAAAAGGTCGAAACGCCGGCATGATAAAGAAAATGTTTTTCTAAAACGTCACATCCGAACGCATTTCACGATCTCCACATAATAAAATAATAAAGTAAATTAACTAACGGCCACTATACACGACACTTTATTATTTTAACTGTGCGGCGGTTTGGTGAGTAAATATTCCCTGATTGACGAAATAATTGTGTAATATAAGATGATATTACATAGTTTTATTTAACCTCTATAAAACGGGCGAGTAATGGTTTTGTTAATAAATTAATTATACGAAATGTCGTAGCTTTGGTGTGAAAAACATGTTTGCGAAATTGTTTACATAATAATGACATAAGTATCCCTTTCGAATTGCATCTCGGTCAGTCGGCCCGTGATAAACATGGATAGGTCGAAGTTGTGACAGCCCTCTTATATCGGACTGGTCCGAGGCGTGTGACATTGTCGACAATTAACAGGGACACGTCCCCAGCACTGGCTCTTAGCTTGTTAGCGCTACGTCAAACTTATCGGATCCGACACGAGTCCACTCCTCCATTTAGGTGGATTACTGGAAAAGTTTGCCCTGCCGTGGACGGCTTCTTCATGTTTGACCCGTCCTAACGTTCGGACTACCCTCTTTTTCACTTTCCACACTTCGATCCGTTTTGACATGAAATATCACATAAACAGTCGGAAAAACAACCGTGAAGACGTGGAAATTTCCAAATGTCAACTTACGATTCGTTTTTTTTGTACCCGTCTGAAGCCAACTTCTAAAATGGAATTAAAAAGGATTATATCGGCGAAATTATGCCATCAAAAGCATTAGCTTCTGAAAATCGTATTGGTGGCAGAAAAAAAGAAACACGTTTAGCAATAGAACAGATACAGTGATAAATAGAGAAAGAACGAGAGAGAGAAAGAGAACATTAGAGAAAAGGCAATTCGAGAGATAGAAATAGTAAAGAAATGTACTTACATTAAATCGACCAGTTAGATTTAATAAATATATATAATTGAGTATAATAATGAGTTTTTTATACGGTGTTATACATATTTTTAAAAAAATAAGACGTTACATTAAGGAAGTCACTAATAAACAATTTTATACTGATATCTGACGTAAATTTAATTTTCTAATTGCGTTAATTTTTTTTCCAAGTTACCCTCGATAAGGGTGAAATATCAGACGTCTTTATTTAGATTTTTTCGTAGCGTTTACCAAATCATGCAAACCTGTTTCCGTAATGGCCGTGAATACATTAAACCATCGGCATACATTTCCATGTGAAAACACTAAAATATGTTAACTCGGGTAAGGACGGGAATGGTCTGAGCCTGTGCACGTGTGAACGAGTGTGCGTCGAGGGTGCGAGCCGGTTTCGTGCTAACAATTTGCATGAGCAAGTTTGCCGGCCTCCCGAGTTGCTCTCAGTTTTAACCTATTGTTAACGTAAAATAGACTCTCACGAGGATTCCGACAGCCTAACTCATCTCAACTCAGACTTTTTAAGTTTTTAATAAATTATTTAATCTAACGAGTACTCGCTATGAAACTTTACGTTTGTTCTGACGTTAGGATTAATTTTGTCGGAGGTGGGGTCGTCGAAATCCTTTCAGCAAAATAGGTTCATCATCTATTAAAGAAATTTCAAAACCGTTGTTTAATTTAAAAAAAAATTGCTCTTAAGTACATTCATTGAAATACTATGCGAATGAAAAACAGCGGATTGTTAAATCAAAAAAGCGAATTTCATCGGCAGACAGTTTTGTCAGTTGTGTTTAAGTGTCGATTCCACTTTGTAACAAAGGATACAGCTTAAGAGCGTAATTATTGTTTCACGAACTTAGTTCTTAACAAATAAGTTTAAAAGATACAAGTACCAAAAACGTAACTCCCCGCGGTAAATAATAGGGATTGGGTTAAGCCTGCTAAATCTGTTAGGTCCTTTTAAAACGAGAAAAAAATTATGTAAACTCGTAAGACTCGGCTAGTTAACATAGCTTCCATCTAATAGGCCAAAGTCAGTGTTAGGTGTTAAGCCTAGTACTCACTGAGGTACTTAGAATCGATTCATGTGGCGGGCTTGAGTCCGGGCCGCGTAGATTCATTGTTGCGATACAGCCCCGACGCTGTTTTCAATTTTGGCAACGGAAACACTAAATTTTTGCACTAAACCGTTCAATGTTTGGCTGGTTCGATTCCCGATTTCTGTATTCCGTGAATGATATATCCCACAAACACCAATGGTCATGTATGTTTTCTATAAACTGGAAAATCAGGTTGGTAACCCACAAGATACCTTTGACCCAAGACTGTATCAAAATCTTCAAAAAAAAGAAAGAAAAAAAAAACACTCACTAAAACCTCAACTAATCGAATGAAGCAAGAGCGCTTGTTCCTATTCACGTCCGCACACTGGCAATGTTGCACAACATTGAGTCAAAGAATCCCATATCGGATGGGATTCAAAATCGTCCGAAAATGCTAGCCCGCAACACACCAGATTTAATCACAACAATGAACTAGATTCTGCGTAAGCGTGCCATTTTTGAGTGTAAGAGTGCGAAGATAATTTCAATAAAGTTCGAAACGTTGGGACGGCAAAGAAAATTTTTTTTCTAAAACGTACGTCACACCAGGTCGCATGTCACGATCTATGAATAATCATTGACTAACGGTCGCTAAACACCACACCATCAATACAGTATTAAAGTTTAATTGATAAATAGTTTTTAATTTTAACACCATCATTTTTACAATAATAGGTCTATAATTTATATACTATACAATTATTTATGCTTAATTTTTTATAGAAAAAATAAAAGTATATTTAGTTCTGTCGTTACATAATAATTAATTTTTTTTCGCAACAGCAGAGATCATATAAACGCTCAGGGTTTTTGAAAAAAGCCCATTCGTAAGTATGTCGGGTTCGAATGCAGGGCCGCTAGATTCGAACCCGGGACCTTGACCTTATAGTGATGAACGCTGTGTCAAAGACGAAACCTTGCGGCCGCCGACGCCCCCAATTAAAACATTAAAATTTTTCCGAATAAATCGAAATCGAAAAAAATTTATTTTTAAAGAAATATATTGTTTACTGAAGATAAATAAATTTTCTCAGTAAATGCATTTTTGTTAAATTGGCTCAGTGTTTAAGACAACTAGTTAACAATAAAACAAAATACCTCGGGCGTGAGCGAGGAAATGAAATGGAAGTAAAACACTGTAAAATGTTACCCGTGAACCCTGTGGCCTTGTTTCAGAAAAGGTAAATGGCTTTTATATTCCCCGAGCATCATCGAGGAATATAAGGTCTGCGTTGGGGCACATAAAAAGAACTATATAAGAGGTATGAACTCCATGCGTTATACGTGCTTCTTGTCCTTGCTATTACAAGGACCTAGGGTGGCAGTAAATTGTCAGAAACATGGTCAATACCCGGACCTAAGATTGCTAACTTAATCGCCGATGTTCTGGAAAGAGTTATAACATTGATAAAAAAACCTCGCAAAATGAAAGAAAAAATATTTTCTATTTTGCCTGTAGTGTTTCATTAAATTATATTGTACAATAACATTATAAATTAATCCCAATAAAAACATTTAAATTAAAATTGAAAAGAAAGTAGTTGATGAAATAACGAATATAAAATCGTTCTCGTGAAGATTGTTGGCTTAAATAAGAGATTGGTACGATTAACTTTTGCAAAAAATGGATTTACACAAGTTAATTTGGCTCGGAATCGCGTGGTCGAAACAATTTGACATAACCTTTTGAATTTGGAGATCGTGAGATGCGGTCTGGTGTGAAGTAGGGTTTATAAAAATATTTTCGTTTTCGAGCCAACGTTTCGATCTTTATTGAGATCATCTTCAGGGTCTGGGATTCATAGGAATTGTTTAAATAAACGAAAACAAACACTTTGAGTAAATAGAAATACTTTGATTGAGTTTGTTAAATTCATGTTATCACATCTTACATGTTTCTGTATAAATTAAACAATTTTTATAAATACCAGGATACCAGGCAGGTAGGTTTGTATAAGACCATTATTTGCTAAAGTTAATTGTTTCCGAATAAAAAGAGTGAAACATGATACATCCTGTCCATTTGAAAATACATAAATAATGATTTTAGACATTAAAAGTAAACTTCTTATTTAGACCAATTCAACAATTTTCTCCATAACGATTTTGTTTATTTCTTATTTCATTAACTACTTTCTTTTAAAATATTGGCATTGATTTCCAATTTTGTTTGTGCAGCATTAACAACCAAATTTAATGAAACACAAAAATGACCCTATCTTTGTCAGTTTAAATAAGAATCCCATATTTTTATTGTTCAGTTTGATTTATATTTTGCCACTTTCACTGTAAAGATTGTGTGGTGATTTGTGACCGTTAATCGATAATTAATCAGAGATCGTGAGATGCGGTCTGGTGTAATGTAGGTTTCAGAAAAACATTGTTTTTAACGTGCCAAATTTTCGATCTTTATTGAGAGCATCTTCAGGGCCTGGGATTTACAAACATTTAATGACTTTTTCCACGTCCTTCCACGCAATTAACAAATTCATTTAGGATGTGAAAAAAGTGAATTTATACGCAGCAAAATATATTTTTTATATTCTATCAGGAATACGAACGTTGGCACGATAAAGAAAATGTTTCTCTGAAACCTACATCTCACCAGACCGCATCTCACGATTTCTAAATAATATAAGTAAAATTTTGATAGGATCGACCATTTCTGAGTTATGCCCGACGGAACACGCGTGAGGGGGCTAAGCTTTTTGTAAAAACAAGATGGCCCACCAGCTTTATTTGGAAAACGACTAACTTTCGCAAAACATATATACAAACCTAATGTTAATTTTTTTTACAAAAATCATACAAAAATTGATATACAATTATTAAAATTCATGAAACAAAATGGTAGGGATTTGTTGATAGGAAATTAACTGATAGAATATACTTAATATTAATATATAGTAATGTGGGGAAAAAGTAGGTCATAGCCGGTTTATGATTCAATTTAGATAATGCGCGAGTTGGTAATGTGTGTTGATTAAAGGGGAGGAAATTCTTTATGAAGAATTATGAGAAGAAACAATAGGGCCGGGTCCCTGCCGAGGCCCCCATTATTTCGCTATACAAAACGCGAAATATTAATCTTAATTAGGCTAAAACGGGCTTAGTCTAATGCGCGGCATCTGCCAATTTGCTAAGTTAGTTTTTTAACTCCATTAATATCAACGGCTCCCATTCCATAATCAAATCGTTCCTCGGGGCATTTCTACAAACGGTAATACCATTAAATAACGCGGTTTCCAGTTCGCTCTTTTCCTCAATCGAATCGTTTTTATCCGGCCTCAACAATGAGCTGGGCCTGGGCAGAGCCCGGGCAAATGTCGCGCCCCTTTCCTTTTGCGACACCCGTCGCCAAATCCCATAGCAGTATGGGGATTGTTTGACAACGACGACCCTCTTGAATCCATAAAAAAATCAAAATAATTCCAACATCTTGGGTAGAAAATTTTCTTCTTTACATACTCTGCTTAACAGTTTGGAAGATTTTGTATTTCGGATATTATAATCAAAGGTATACACCAAGTGGCATACCTGATGTTATCCGGAGCGCTATCCAGAACACTCTCTTGAAAAATAAGCAAAAGAGGTCTCTAATCTTGAGACAATTTTTATAATTTATATAAGATGTTTTTTTACATCTTCTGACTAATTTTACATTACTGAACAAGCCATTGCCCCTCCGAAAATAATGATGCTTGTGAATACTTTAGTTTACCAAACTCTGTGCTTATTTTCAAACAAAATACTAATTGTAAGACAACGTTCTAGAAGTAAAGAACAAACAAACAAAACAAAGCATTTGCATTGAACATTTCTTCGGAACTTCGTTTAGTTAAAATTGTGGATAAAACACTGGGATTCTCCCTGCTTATATGACAAACATCTACAACCTGACGGAATTACCTCATCAACTCAGTCACTACAATTTATACCTGTAAACAGTGCATATAATGTTAATAAGGTTTTGCAAATTGGTGATATAGCCATCAAACTAGAAATATGAAAAAAAATTGTAGATTTTAACGTTGCTTGATTAAAAATTTCTAAGAAAACTGTTGAAATATAGATTTATTATGAACAAAATTTGCATACGTACAAATAAGAAAATCAAAACAAAAATCTAATATTGACAACACGCAGTGTATAACGTATAATTATATGCAAATAATTGTATATAAAAAAATGGTTTCAACCGTGTAATTATTCTCGAGTTTTGCTCAACGGGAGTGATGTAAAGAGACACCTTTGTAAGAATGTATGATATTGCGAAAAAAAAACCCTACAAAAGTTAGGTTATTAGCTGGAATGGAGACAGAGTTTTCAATTTGCAAAGTCAGTTTTACGTCGAGCTTTGCCGGACGGTTCGCCCATCAACGTTTGTGTTTCCAATCAGAATACAACACTTTGTACGGTTTATGCCGTTTGCAAAGGGCTTTAATCAAGTTCTGAAAAAAAATAGTGCGATTCTTTTCAGCTTAATCTTGCTAATTGGATATTGTAGTAATGACAAAAAAATTTGCTTGTGCTTGTCATTCAAAAGGTTTAACAATGGATCTGTTCGTTATCTCACTGATTGACGTAGTCTATAGGTAATATAGAACATAAAAAATGTACACTCAAAAGCTTCATAGAATCATAAAGCAACAAAAATTGTATTATTTCATGCTGATAATTGGTTTCAAACAGTCCCACTATCTGCGAATAGTACTCCGTATTTCTGGTAGTACTCCGGGAAGGTCTCGAAGTGTTTGCCATCGTGTTATTCCACGAGACAAATGCATAGTTCTTCGTTTTGGCACTAATTTCAATGACAGAGTACAGAGCAATCCTCCCACTATGTTCTTGGTGGAGAGATTTACTTGAGAATCTCGACAAAGCGGCAGTTGTTTTTGTCTGTGTAGCCGAGGTACACCGTTATAGGGCCGACTGACGTTAACATTTGCTAAAGTGTATAATTAAAAGAAAATGACACATTCTGTTAGATAGATTGGATGTGAAGCTCCAACGTATCAAGAGTATGGCCGATAGATGCCCTCGGTGGATCTGAATCTCAGAAGAGGGTTCATCCTTTCCCGAATAAAAATAGGTCATATGAGACTGACTCATGAACACGTATTTTTGAGTCAAAACCCGCGTATATGTGTGGATAGATGATTGTTACCCTTAATCGAATGAAGTCATGATCTGGATCCCTGGAGAAAGAGAGAGAGAAATACTGAGGGAATGTGAGAGACTAGGAATGCTTTCATCAAAACCCCGAAGAAAAAATGCAGTAATGGTATTTGATTTGATGATACGTGCTTTCAATTTAATTTAATCGTCCTTGAAAGCATAGGTGAAAATGTTTCATATTTGTCGGTTTTTCAAATTTATTATTAAATTTATGATATTTACCTACAAATTAATTTAAATTTAAATATAAATATATTTAAATTTATACTTTTAATTTTTTACATTTATTATTCAATCTAAATAAATGGACCATTTGTATGCACTCCCTATCTTCATTTATTTCAAAATTTATAATTATAAACTTGATTAGATTGAGTTTTACAAATTATGAATATTTTGCACAAAGGTAGTATTTTATTCAATGACTTAAATGCGGCATAATCTGGTTAGAGAAAGCAAAAAATAAGTAGATTTCACTTTGCAGATGTGTTATGTATTCATAACCGCTTAGAAAACCCAATGTCAAGGCTTATAATTTGGACCCTGTTTGTCCAGCTACAATGGAAAAGTCCGCAATCTAGTTTGTGTTTAGAATCAATTTTCGGACTGTTTTATGTAGGGAAATTGAGGAGAAAGTAACAAGTACAAACTTTATGTTTCTCCCTAAGGCAGCACAAAGCCGCATCTACTAAGCTTCTAAATGGATGCCCCCGCCCTTTCTTTCCCTTCTAAGAACATACAGAATTAATTAAGCTTTGCCTTGGAAAGTTAAAGAAAGAGGGCCCTGGATTATAAAGACTTGTCTCGTTACCGACTTGTGGCCAAGAGACATTCATTTACTCTTCTGGATCTCATTACTTATCAATCTACCTTCTGATGATGTCTGCTCTTGTAAAACGTTGAAAGAAGAGTTTTGAAGTAGCATTTTGATAAATCATTTAAATTTGAGAGGAGTTTCAAAGATTCAGTCTTTGATATTCAAACAGCTTTAGTTATGATTTATTAAAACGATATCTTCTGTGTTTAACCTTCAATGTACTTATAACCAAAAAGAAAAAATTGTTCGCCAAATATGTATACTTTCTTGCAAATCAATTTTGCTATTTAAGATAATATATGTTTCATCTTTGAGAAAATGTACTGATTTTTCTCTGGGGTTCAAATTTTCGCGATTTTCACATCGGCTTTCAAGTTTAAATTTCCGTTCAAATCAAAACAAACGTAATGCATTGGAAGTAAATAAATTAATTTAATCTGAATGTAATCCCGACAGTTTTTTCATCCATCAAAACATATTACAGACGTTTTCATAGTAAATTACAAAATCACAGCAACACACAAATACGATTACTGCATTCCCCACAATTACCACGTAAACGTCTGAAAAGA
>CM077099.1:3970741-3982818 GCA_039619505.1 Cimex hemipterus | reverse complement strand
ATAATCCAGTTTAGAGCGAATCAGACTCCTATATAGCTTAAGCATGCATACTCTATCTGCTCCCCATGAAGCGCCTGCTATCACTTTTAGGAGGTTGAATGAATTCGTACACCGCGTTTTTACTTGTTGAAGTGATCTCTCCAATTCAAGCACCTGTCAAAAATAATGCCTGAGTATTTGACGGAGTGAGCGAATCTCACACGTTGCCCATTAAGCATCAGTGTTGGGATTTCTCTGGTTCTTTTCTTTGCAAACAGTACAGCAACAGTCTTCTTGTCAGATATCTTGAACCCATTTCTATTAAGCCATCGTTTCGCGTCGTTCAGCGATGTTTGAATCGTTTCTTCCATAATTCTTATGTTTTTTCCAGTGAAAAGGATAACTATATCATCCGCATAGAGTATTATTTGAACCGGTGGTTTGACTATTCGCGTGATATTGTTCAAAGCAATACAGAACAAGGTTGCACTCAGTACAGACCCTTGAGGCACTCCATTTTCTTGGACAAACTCGTTCGACTCTATATTTCCACACCGTACTCTATAGCGTCTATTGTTCATAAAATTATGTATAAACTTAAGAATGTGTCCTTCAATGCCAAACTGTATTAGATTATCTATTATCACTCGTCTCCATGTGCGGTCAAAAGCGTTTTCTAGATCTACGATATAAATACAGCTAGAACTTTTTCACCATTGTTGTACCGCGTAGAATTTACAGAGACACATTAACAGTGGCGAACAGCAGACCAAAATAATAGGCAACAAGAAAATTTCAGTTTTTTAGGATTAGATTTCTATGGCGACATTCCATATTGGAAAAAATTAATTTTCGCTATTCAGTATGAAAACACACTGAAGATGATGAAATTCAGAAAAGGATCTGATTGGACAAACAGTCAGAACGATTTGAAATCGACTAAACTTCAGCCTCTGAGATTAGCTGTAATTCTAAAAGGGAGTAATGTCTTTTATTCATGAGTTAGTATACCCACTGACGAAATGCTGCTTCGACATCTTTTACAGTGTAGATTATGTTATATACTATTTTATAATATGTATGTAGGGGCGATTTTAATGTTGTCTATATTAAATTATTAGTTAGATAAATTCTGGAGAAAAATATGTTTTACTTATCATTTTTCAGCCTCATCAAACATGACCAAATGCTTTTCATAATTTGATATTTTATATTTAATGTTTATACATAATTTATATTATTCTGAAATACTTTTATATGAAAAATTACCTTTCTTTATGTTCTTGGTGTGTTAAGTTCGTAAAGGAATTCCATCTTTCCAACGAATTAAATCAAACTATTTTCACGCGAAAATAATGAGAAATTTTGCTTATCTTCATTTTGGTAATATGCGCTATATAGCAATTTTATACAAGAAGAGGATAAAGATTTAAAAAAGGTTTTGTACACCATGAAAACAACGTCATGTTCGACGTGTTTATCTTTTATTTCGCCCCGCCCTTTTCCCATTATTGTTGTCCGGACGAGAAGAGAGTTAAGTTTTGGACCAAGACCAACTGTCCAGAGCAGACAGCCACCTATTAATCTTTTCCTTGTAAGCCATCAATTGTGTTTCGTGTTTAAAAGAAGATTTAAAAATAGTGGGCCGACCACTCCATTAATGTACCGGGGAAAATGAGATTGTACAAATTTTCACCGTCATTTTATCACTGTGACACTTTTTTAAAGTTGTTTTTCCATTTGTCTTTATTGCTCGGGTCGCTACTATTAAATTACCGTTAGCGAGACAGTTACAATTTTCTTTGTAAAAGTAAATCCCTCAAAAAACATCCGTTTTCCTTTATTAGAAAACTTTAATCAATATTCATGTTGTTTTATTTTAACGTCTCACCGTAAATTGAATATTCTTGCTACAAACATTAAATTGAATTGTCAAAAATTAACGTCTGACAGAAAATTAATATTTATTCACTAGCATTAAAGGCAACAGTTTACCTCTTCAAATATTTCAATTAAAAAGGACCTTATCCAACATATTATTTTATAATATATAAATTTTAAATTTACGAGTTCATGTTTGAAACAACCTTCAATCTACAATCTTAAAATTAATTTTTAGTGTAAAATATTTTAAAAAATCATGACATTACTGGAAATCAAATTGATTAACCCTATGGCTAATTCTGACGGTAAAAATGCAATTAAAAAGTAATTACAACTAGAAGCAGAGATGCTTCTCAAGCGCATGGTCAATACGTGGCTCACAGAGGATCCTAATGGAAGAAGAGCTAGATTGAATCACGGACATTCATTTTTGGGCCAAAGCCCTTGTATGAGTTTGTCATGCTCAGAAAGCTCTACTTGAGCCTTGTAGGGAGCCGAGGCACGACACCCTTAGATTATATGGGACATATCAAGCATAAAGGGCACCTCGGTGGAATTGGCCCACTAACAAGTATCCATGTGTCAATTGCGAATGACCTATTATTAATTTGGCAAGAACTATTTCTTTTTTCCGGCTCGGATCCCTGCCACTGGCGCTGCCAATTATTCGCTATCATCTTTTTTACAGCTTGTTTAGCGTCAGTGGGTCTGATCGCTATGATCTGGTTAGGATGGTGAGAGTTCCAGCTTTCGCCGCTGCATCTGCGCCTTCGTTATCCTCCGGGCCGATGTGTCGAATGTCTCAGAAAATAACCACCTTTTCTCCAAGGCGCTCAGGTTCGGCATATCTATCTAATATACGACGACGTGAGGGTCCACCGATAATCCATCACGTAGAACCCAAATAGTGCTCAGAGAGTCGGTACATACGAAGACGGCTGAATCTTCCTCTGTTCGCACCGCCTCAAGAGCGTACCTGAAACCTAGGTGAACACCATTTGGGCACCTTCGACAGATCGGCACAGACGAGTACAGCTAGAAGGGTCCAGGATGGTTTTGGTCTGACATCCAGACGGAGCACCGTCCCGAGGGCCAGTCCAGCCCTCCTTAGGGATTCTTTGAAACGAATCCCGAAGGTCCGCGTCAACGATCGAAGCACGTTCTAGATATCGTTCTAGTTAGAGTTCTAGAAGGATCAATCCAGCCAGATGACGCCACGGCTTAGCCAAAAACCCTACCGTGTATCCGAGGGTGAGTCGTTCTGGAGGAAAGGTCTTCAGCTAGCAGCAGAGGCTGGCCAACGGACTGGTTCTGAAATCTCCTTATTAACATTAATAAATTATATTCTCTCCTACACATAACACACATATATAATGTACGTTGATGTTTTTGTGTCAATGCTATTGTGAGTATTAATGTTCTTGTAATGGTCAAATTAATCCACAATAAGGTCCTAATTATTAATAGTGAAACATAAAAATGAAAATCTATCTAAAAAACAATATAATTTACGATGTGTAAATCGTTGTTAATCGTGCAAATAAATAATAAATGTTTGGGCCATGTTTAATTTCAAGTGAATAAGATAGAAGTTGAACATTAAATACATTGAAAAGAAAAAGGTCCGCCTATAAAAGTTATCGTTCGGGTGAATCAGGGATCGGGGGACAATAAAGTGGTAAGTTTAGATCGTGGGGTGGGCCCAACAAGTTGGACTCACTTATCATTCTCTTTTAGTGCCTTGCTAATGAGTTCGATCATTTATTCCGATCCTTCTTTTCTCTCCGTCTCTCTCTTGCTCTCCCTCTCCCTTTCTCTCTGTTCTCTTTTGCCCCGTTGGGACAAAGGGAAAATTGGTCCGGAATCGGGGGCCGAGCGTAATCCCACCGGGTAAAGAAACAACGGACCCGACTCGGGTTTTCGGGAAATTGCCGCACAAATATCCAGGGAGATCAGCTTTATCCAGGCTAATGGGCACCCATAACTGGTTATGATAGTTTTAAAACAAAAATTCGAACATCGTAAAATTTTAACAGAAATCGACGTGTATAAATTGAAACTGAATCCGCCAATATTAGAACACCATAAAAATTAATACCTGAAAAAATAAAGGCGCAACTTACATTGGTGGTTTTCTTCACTTTTAGTCTAACCAAATCAGTTCTATTGTAATGGAAAGGTTTTAGGCTTAAGCACATTTTTTTGTATCCTTTTTAACTTAGGAGTGTTTTATTTGCCGATCAAGGTACAAGCCCCACGTACAAATGTGTGGGATGGAAGAAAATGTGGCACTTGTTTGTAATAAGTCGTTCCTGGGAGATAAAAAACCGTTTTAATTATTGTTCCACTACTAGTCTCGGAGGAATATATCACCTGATAAAAGTGCGATGCCTCTTTTTGCCACCGACCAATTATTTACTCTTGGAGGCCCCTCTTTTCTGAATGGTAATGACCGAGGAAACCAAATGTCCCTTTTCTTACGCTTTCCTCGCCGGCATCTCTTCGCACTCTTTTAACTTCTTTTATCTTTTTTTCACGAACGTGGTGAGGGTTCCTGGTGAGCAATTAAGTTATAATTAGGATTAGCTGTTGACACAATTTGTATATTTGCATGCTAGAATTTTAAACTTAATTTCATGTACCTAAATAATGAGGTGTAACATTTTCTTCCTTGTTCTTAGCGGAAGGATGTCTCTTTGGGCCTGCTCTACTTTTTGTATTATAACGACATCCCAGTGTTAAATGAATCTATTATATTTCGTGGTCCGATTGACCAAATAACCTCTTTCAATTAATTAATCTTGGTATTGTAAGGTATTGATTGAAATGAAAAAGTTAGTGTCACGAGCGGTATTCGAACCCACGACCTTCGGCTCAATACGCCACTGCCCTAACCTCTTGATCTTCCGTGATTTTCGATTGATCGATTATTATCAATAAGGCAGATAATTATTTTCACTAAATCCTGTCCTATTATTAAAATAATTAATGCACCTTTAATTATACTTGAGAATTTTTTTTTACATAATGAGATATCAAAACCAATCCGTGCAATACTGAGGCCATACTATTTAAAAAGAGACTCCAAGTATTTGACGGTGATTTGTCGAGCCGTGGAACGGTAATTTTTTTATAATAATCCGTGACATACTACGGCCTATGGTCAGACATGAGACTGAATTTTGACAAATAGATAAAAATTTCCCGTTAGTAAATAGTGAGTCTGGGTTGAGTCAAACCAATAAGCTATTGTATAAAATGGTTGTACACCTGTAATCACCTACTATTGTGTGACAAATCGTTACAAATACTGCAAAATAAGTTCATCCTTCTGTCTAAGTTCCTCATTGTCTTTTTCCACAATTTCCAGAAATAATGTTTTCGAATTTCTTGCCTTTATGTACAACAAATTACAAAAGCGCGTCTGAAAGTGGCTCAACTTGATAACCAGCATAGGATCTGTTGCATATCTAGTGGGTTTTTATTTAATCATTTTCCGATAAGATAAATCAGTGTTGTTTGTTCTAATTTTTGTTTTATGCTAATTATTCTTTTCTGAATAGGGTTTTGTAAACTGAAATGACATTCATTTATTTAAACATCGTACGTGTACACTATATTGTACATGGTAATTGTGTCTATGTATCCTTGGTTAAAATTTATAAAAAAAAAAAAAATATTTTAAACTTAAATTGAGATTTGGTGGCGATAATAGTACTTGTCATGTAAGGGAATTTGCGAACTACTAAGCCAGCATAACTAAGATGTCTTGAGAAACTGTATGCCTCTGCTCCGTTGTTTTTATTTATCTAATACATGGTGCTCCTAAATTTTTAAAATAGTTTCTATTCAATAATGTGATCTCTCTGAAACTTCTCCTTCGTTGAACAGTTTGTTTAGATAATTGTTTTCAAACGAATTAAATTGAAATAAAGTTTAGAGCAAATAACTTTTCTGTTCATATTAAAAAAAGTTCATTTTCTAAAATTAGCTTTTGATTAATAACACGGAATATTCGCATGCTTCAATAATACCTGTATAACTATATTTTATTTTTAATCGATAAAAGAAATTTTCTTTGGAACACTGAAAGATTTGTTCAAAAGGGCATAGAAAAAACTTTTTAATAAAAGTAGCCTCAATAGGCTGGGGAAACAACAAACACCCTGTTCGCACCAGCGCCGATTTTTGACGGACGAATTTCCGATATATCTGGCGAAGGGCCCCCCTCGTTAATTTTAACGAGGTTCTGTTTGCCATCTTTGTCCTTGTATATGTGACCGCCTCCACATTATCAATTTCTCTCTTCTCCCCTGAAATATTTATCTTGTACGTCCGCCATTGAATCTGAACGATAGACGGACAAACGGCCCAGTCCGACCTAATTTAGTAATGAAAATGAACTTCAACTTCCAACCAAAGGGCGCTATTCCAATTTTCTCTTTGAATTATGTTTCGCTGAAACTTTTTTTTAAACACAAAGCTTGCTTCGAAATTAGTTCGGGTAACTTTTTCCTTTTATTTGTGATCAACGTTTAGAACAAAAAAAACCATCCCACACGAATGGGATCGTGAATAATAGTAATATAAATTGTTACCTCATTTTTCCACACAACATGTCAGTAAAACATTGTAAAAAAAATGTATATTTTTGTTTTAAAATTAAATTTTAAATTTTCATAAAACAACAGAGCATAGATTTTTTTTCATAAATGAAAGTAGTGTTATTCGTTAAACGAAAAGAAGTTTAATAAACATACATAAAATTCCTTACAAATTTAAATTTTTAAACTTAATTTAAAAGAATAATAATTGATGATGAGGTGGTACTAGTGTGTTTAATTGCCCATGTTTTAGGCTTGTCTGAATACATCTGATTCCATCACTAGTTGGCCTGTATCTGTATAGCATTTATTTACATCTGTTTTTCTTCAGAGTTCTACATTCTTTTGTGCTGTGCATTTTGTCATAATTGTCCAGAATGTGTATCTAATGTTTGTTTTGGTGCTATGAAAAATTTGAACATAACGGTAATTTGAATATAAGGAGGGAAATTCGATGAAGAGAGTTCAGACTGGAAGTTAACGTCCGAGATGATCGAAGTCACGATAACGCAATGGTAGAGAAGCGGCGTATTTAGACTAATGTCGTGGGTTCGAATCCCGGCCGTGACACTAACTTTTTTTTCTCAACCAACACCTCAGATAAATATTAATTAATTGATTAATTTGTAATTTTGGCCTTTTAGTAAGTAATGAAATTATTAAAAATTAAATTTTTAAACGCAATAGTTAATTAAAAAAAATGGAAAATAAAATTTAAGTAAAAAGTTGAATACAATTGTATTATGTACAGATTGCATAAACATTGCCTTACCACCTCACCTGTATATTTGTTTCCAATGGGTATAAAATAATTAATATTTTTTTTATTCTTTCAGTTTACAGAAAATGATGAATTAGTTGTTACCAGGGCCGTCGTCCAAGGAAGCTATTTTTAATTTTAAAACTTCGCCTAGCTTTCGGCTCTTTACTGTACCTCCTACAAAAGCTGTAAGACACATTTTTAGAATTGGCCAAATTAACATCAAATCTATAAAAGTATAAGAAACACATTTTTGTACTTATTGATTTTTGGAGAGAATTTTATCAACTTAAAATCTTTTATTTTCACGTACATTGAAAAAACCTTTGTTTTCCACTTCACTTGTCCAATTATGTTATGACTAAACTAATTTGTCATACGAATATCACAGAGGGTAACCAACGTCAAAAAACCTTAGATAAAAAGAATAATTAATTGTAAGAATAAATAATACTTTTTAAAACAAATGGTGTTTAATGACCGTTAGTGGTCGTAACAGTTTTAAGATCTTTCTCAACTATGATTTGGAGACCGTGAGATGCGGTCTTGTGTGTAGGTTTTAGCAAAACATTTTGTTTATCGTGCCAACGTTTCAATGTTTATTAAGATTATGTTCATGTGGACACCAAGCAAATACTTAGCATTCTGAAGAATATCGCCAACATGTTAGGGGCCAAGTTGATGGGATTGTTGTCAATACTCCTATGATTCATAGATTTGCTAATCGTTGCACACTTGTTAATTTTGATAGCTTGGTCCAGTGTTTAACTAAACATCTTAGGTTTTATTATAACCGTGCATAGTCAATATCACATTTTTGCTTTTGATAATGATAAATAGGGTTCTTCTGCCGTTGATTATTTATTTTTTGTTCTTAGCTGTTCATCCTCACTTTCGAACATGTACCATAATTCTGTTCTTATAAATAACGTATTTTTTTCTTTGCGGCCCTACTGCGAAATCATTGCTTTATGAATTTTATTGCTCTTTCAGTGAGTTCTTAATTGCTGAGACAAATTTTCCCCTGACTATTATGTAAACATGGAAACATAATACTTATAAAAAAAAGCAAATATTTAAGTAATTATGTAAGTATAAGAATATTAATTAGATTGGTTACGAGTAAGCAGAACAGTCTGTTATGATTTAATTGCTAAGTAGTTACCAAAATAATTAGACTAGAATTAGTTGTAATAACTAAAAATTACAAGAGGCAGCGTGAATTCCGTCTAATCGTTGGCTCCCGTCATATTAAATACCCATTTCGCCTCGCCCGCAAACGTTAATGGTAGAATTAAGGGGAAGTGTAACTAACCGCTGCTTTAATAGCGATAATCTTAGTCGTCGTCCAAAAAGCCTTTGAGAAATTAAATGTATTTCAGCGAAGCAATTTAAATTTAAGCTAAATTGCTAAACGAAAAGCAGGTTGACAAATAAACCCCGAATATGCGTAGATGACATATTTACTTTATTCATTTTCTTATATCTCTTATTAAGAAAAACGTTAGATAATAACAGCTGTGTTGGATTTTCCCCCCATTAATGTGTGCTTTTCCTACCTTGAAAAAGTTGGTTCAACCTCAACGATGAACATTCACCCTGAAACAAAAATGTTTTGATTAAACAATCAGGTTTTTGAACAGTTTCGTAAACAGCCAGTTTAAATTACTTTTTAAGTATTTTAGTAGATTGATTCAAATTATGAATTACTCCATGCTTATATATCAATATAATTTAATGAAATATAATTCAATATAATGTAATAAATAAGTTATTGCTTTACCGACGCCTGACTTATACAAGCTCAATTTTGTACAAATATGTACATATATAAACATATATAGAAAATTTATGTTATGACAGCTCGCCTCTTGCCAATTTTAGGTTTTGGCAGTCGATGTTAAGAACTCGTTTTTATCCGTCCTACCGACGAAATCTTCCTCCAGAGGCTGAAAACAGTTAAGTCATTTCAGCTTAGAAAGTTACAGTTTGAAAATTGAAACACACTAGTATTCTATCACTCGTTAAATTACTGTACAGAAAATCTTATTGAGTGACGATGCCGTTCTCCAATATTATACCATCAACCTTTTCGCACACAAGCACATTAAAAATCTCAGTAAACCATAAAGGGAACAAAAAATGATCTATCAAAAATCTATTAATTGGTGCACGTTCTCAATTCTGTTGACGGGTGGCAGTTTTTCACGGTCGTTCCATTGAGCCAAAAATCGTCAATATTTACTGACACATTGACCAGCATATACCTTCATGCCGGATGCATAGGCGTTCTTCGGCCTAAAGGTAAATAACTGTTCTTGTGTCTATCTCGCTTGGCCTATCCTTAATCGGGTCGGCATGATCCTTCCTGTGGTTCAAATACTCCGAGGGCCATTTGGGAGTAGATATAGCAAAACCGGCGCGATCGTCCCGAACAAGTCTGCCAGATGCTCAAGTCCTCTACCGTTCCAAGTATCCTTAGTAAGCATTGCAGAAATTTTCAAGGGATCATTCTAAACGTAGCAGAGCTATTCTTGTAATAACCTGTGATGGCATCTAATGATCCCTACCCAAATATCCCTGTCTGCTTGCTCTCAAAAAATTTGGAGGCAGCAATCCCAGATGGCAGGAAAGGCTTGTCCAATATGAGCCACATAATAATTATGTAGCGCATATGTATATTATTGGGAAGGGGTAACAAGGGATACCATATAAAGACTGATTTTTATGCCTCTTTTCGTTTTTACTGTTAAAACATATTTGCGAACGAGGAGCCTTACAGGAAATTATGGGAAATATAAATTATTAATTGAGACGAATACACAGTCGATCATAGAACAACTGAAAGATAAATAAACCTGTAGACAAATAAATTTATATTTTTATAAGCAAATTAATATGTAGACGAGTAGTTAAAAGCACTTAATTACTTCAAAAGCTTAAACTTATTAAATGTCTAAAAAATTAGGATAATTATAATTAAATTTATAAGTATACAACTTGCACATGTTTAATAAATAATCATTTATACTTATTTTTATCTTAAGACCAGAGGAATAAAACTTACATTCACATCAGTCACGAGAAGCCATATTAAAGAAATATGAAAAAGTTCATTAGGGCTTCAAAAAGTTTCTAAAATAGATTCAAAAAGGTAGTTCATTAGAAATCTCGTTTTCTTAAATGAGAATCACTAGCCGTTAATTAAATTTCTTTGTAAACATTTTAAATAAGCCAGTGTATTTCTGAAATGTTGGAGTAGATTAAAATCAATAACATCCCAAAGAAGCCGCGAGGGTCTTCCGCAACTTCGCCCATTTCTCATCGACCTTTTTGTCCGGCGGGGTTAAAATTTTCTCCTCCAGCTTCCGTTTTGGCCCCCGTCTCAAGAAGAAGATAACAGCCCGGACAAAAGACGAAGTGACAGCTAAAAGGCTAAGTGTGCGCTTTCAGAGAACAATAGGACAGTTATCTCTAAGTGTTATAATTGCCTCTGAGTTGTGCGTGAGTGCCGGCTCTTTTAAAACAATTTCCAAACGGCACTCTAAATATCGCTTTAACACGGGATTTTCCCTTTTTCATCATTTTCAACCTAACGGTTAAGTGGTGATTTCCTGAGAGTTTTCTTCCATTTCAAAGCACCGATTTGAACTTTGCATATTTTTTCGACAGTTTAATTTGTGATGCTTTGAACTAGCCTAACTTTCCACGGCTTATGTTTTCACCACTCGGCCAAAAAATAAATGTATATCTGTCCTGTTTTTTGTCCCGAATGACGACAATTTATATTTTTAAGGTTTTGTGGAATTACATCAATGATATATTTATTTTCGTTATTGTATAAACAATTAGAATCCTATAAACTTTAAAAGTTATTTGAATAAAAATTTAGTATATTATTTTTTCATTTTTTTCGAGAATTCGCGACCGCAGAGGTTACATCAAACGTCGAGATGCCGGCGTTGTTGAAAAAAAGTCCATTTGTAAGTATCTCGCATTCGAATGCAGGGCCCCTAGATTCGAACTCAGGACTTTTAACTTACGGTGGTGGGCGCCGTGTCAACGTCTACCCCCCCCCCCCATTTAGCGTATTACCACGGAAGTTGAAGACTGCGACGAAAAGCGTTAGAATTTATTGTTTTCATTATTTTCCAGGTTCAGTTTATCAACTCCAAAAGGACAAATGATTAACCATTTTTATTGGGTGTTTGAAGAAATTAGTCAACTTGGGTTTGTTTTTAAACAAAATTTATGAAATAATAAAAGTAGTTTGAAAATACACGTAAAATCGTTTTTCATATAGCTAATAATGGTATAATCACTATCATGTTATGATTATTTGCCCCTCCCCCCAATTTCCAGTTAAAATCTGGATGATATTTTACAAACATTTCTGTAATTTTTTTGGAAAATAGGGTGGAATTTTCACAAGTGAGTATCTAGGAATTGGTGTCGTAAATTAATTAACGCACGACGAAATCATATGGCATTTTATAATATAGTAACACTAAAACAATAAAACCGTACCAAAAAATGGAAAAATATATACAAGCATTTATATGCTCTAATATTAATTACGCTTGCACAAGTTCAAAGATATGTTTCGGTGAACCTGTTTGATAGCGCAGCATACCGGCGAAAAGCATCGATACCTGCTACTTTTTTCCTTCCATAGAAATTTTCTAAGAGACAAATCTGCTGTTTCACCCAAAATGAGGTAGATTATTGTAGACAAAGCCCTGAAGATGATTTCAATAAAGATCGAAACGTCGGCACGAAAATGTTTTTTTGAAAACTTCATCACCCTAGACCGTATCTCACGATTTCTAAATAATTATATATATATATAT
>CM077099.1:3939825-3955741 GCA_039619505.1 Cimex hemipterus | reverse complement strand
ATATATATATATATATATATTATTCTCTTCGATAACGCAAAGAAATTTAAATATAGTTAGCACATGAATAGTTACATGCATATTGGTTCTTTTTATAGTTTATAACACAGTTCTTTTTTATAACACGTAGTTTATAAATTTTAAAAATTACTTTATTATCGTTATCTAGTTATATAATAACTTTTTATTTAAATATGTTACATGATTTTTTTTTATTATTTTGTTATGATACAAATTATTTATTTATATAAATAAAATTTTTACTAAATTAAAATGATATTTTTAATCTTGGTTACAATTTTTTCAGGTTTCAGGGTTCTTGTTGCGTTTTTATGGTTTTACTGCCGAAAGTCCGGTATTTATTTAGGAAGTAATGCTTTTTGTACATAGAGTGTCGCGATAAATTTAATTTAGAAGATAGCTTATGTATCTTTATTTATCTTACATTTGACCCTAATAGCTATCGGCTGAAATACTGTTCAATCTTTTCCATCACTAGGAAAAAAACCAAAAAAACCTTGTCTTTCTAGAAACTCACCGTATCGGTATATGTATGAGATATACAAATCGTTGTTTTTTTAAATATTGTCCTCGACTAGTTTTAAAACAATAACCTTCGAAACCCTTGATATCCTTTGTTGATTGGAAAAGTTATTCTCATATTCAGACAGATTGCTCAGTATGGATTGAATACATTAAAGAAGGTAGGACGTAAAGAAAGGGCTTTCGGAGAGGAAAGATAGGCAGACTAAGCCAAGGGTGGGGCGGAGCCCATGACATTAGTCATGCACACAATTTTATCTTCCCAGCCCCCTTTTTGGTTTATCTTGTGTCACCCGCTGCCCTCACCAAGTACTTCTCCATGTCATTCTACGCGACTATACGAAACCACTTGCGACAGCGATAGAAAAAAACAGAAAGAATGTTTCCCCATTTGATTTTCCGTCCAGTCCCAGCCTGGCGGTTGTCAATTCGATTTGTTTCCTCAAATGACCGACATGGATGGGAAAATTATTCGAATTCTGAAGGACAAAATTCTTTTTTTTTTTTTTTTTTTGAGCTCATGCTTTCCGAATAAATACGATTTCCTCTTATTTAACGATATACCATTATTGTCACTTTGCATATCAAACCCAAAAACGTCTAAAACAATTAACTCTACATTAATATTAAATAATTCTACAGTATACTAAACCCACATGACGTAAAGGTCTTGCAGAAATGTTTCCTTTTGAAAGGGTTCTTACTCGATGGAAAAGATGCTAAACAGTATTTGTATTTTTATAAATATTTCTCCATTTTTTCTTTAGTCTGTCCAACTCAATGTAGCATACATCATGATTTGGTAATAATCAGAACATATTCAATCCGTTTAAATATCTTCAGATAGATTGTGTTATTAACAAAACCTTCGTATAGCTTTACTTTCTGAACTAAATCTGGACATATGGTGCGGTATTTAATTTTAGACGAAATACATCAACAATTTTTCGGTAAAGGCAGATCAATAAGTAAGTCTTCTTGTCTTATTGTAATCGAACACAGAAATCGACAGGCTTAGAATGTCGTGAATTGAATATTAAAGCAATCCTGTAAAGCTGGCCTAGTTCTTGTGCATGCAAAGTAGGCAGTTAAAGCTATGATAGCTTAAACGCGTTTTAGAAATGCGAGACCGCACGGACTCCATCTAGGTTCCAGAAATAAATCACGCAGATAGTAGAACTGTTTCTCTGGAAATGCCAGAATTTCTGTTAGGTTCTGTTACGTGAATAATTTCAATTAAATATTGGAAAACGTTTGTCATTTGGTTTTTTTAATACTGACGATAGGTCAATTTAACAGATTTAAACAAACGTTTTCGACAAATTTATAGTTTAACTCTTATTGTAAAGAGCTTTTTCTCTTTCTCCATGATAATCATTGTGATTTAGTAATCTAAATTACTGTAGCGTGGTTTGTAACGTCACTTATATTTTCATGTCCCTCCTTCTTCCCAAATAAGTATCGGCGTAAATAGAATAAAAAATCATAATCCAAACTTGTTGGACTTTTCATGAAATCACAATTGAATATTTTATTAAAAAATCAAACTTGATTGATTTAAACTATTGTAATATATCAAATTATCTTTGGATTTACTGCTAAACATAATAACTTTTTTGTATCTATCTTATTCATTATCTTTTTATGTTTTATTCTATAGTTCTCTCCGCGTGTATTATTTTGTAATGCATTTCTACCCACTTTTCCCCTCACTCCTCTCTCTTTTTACTAATTATGAATCTCTATATAATGTTTACTTTAGAAATAAGATTTATCCTATGCACTAACACAAATCATTTGTTCGATAATAAATAGATAACATTTCAAGCTTTAACACTATCTCAATTACTATCTTTATATCTAAAAAGAAATTTCTTTTTCAATACTACATCTAAATAAACTCTTTCCCTTATCATTATTTCAACATTATTTCTTTAATTTGTCATCATTATTCATTCTCTCGTTCTCGCTAACGTTATTTATTTTTATTTCTCCTTCCACTTATTTCAACTCTCTTTCTCCCTCGACCTCTATCTCTCTCATTTGTGGCCAATGTAAAGTTTATGATTGAACGATATTAAATTAAATTATTAAATTTAAAATTTCATTTTCACAATCCCTTGAGTTATAATTTATACTGGTTATTGGATATAATAAATGTAAGGTTATCAATTACCAAAAACGAACCTTACAAAAATGTTAATAGTTTTTTTTTCTATTTCTGTACTTTGTAGGATTAATGACTACAATCAATTACTATAATCTATACAAAAATAGTACAAAAATGTACATACACGAAGATAGTCATTCAGAACCAATGTCCAATGATAAACACATTGTTGCATATTGAACAATATAACTACATACTGAAGATAAGTATAAAAATAGAACTACAATAACTTATATCCGTACATAATTTAATAATAACCCGCTTTACACGTATAACCAAGAATAACTGTCTCACATTAAACTATATTATTGAATAACAAAGAAGTGATGAAATTTAAAAAAAAAGATTTATACATGAATGTATTAATATTAAAAGAAATCTTGCAAACTTGAAATATCTATTGTTCAGAGAAAATAAATTAGCGAAGATTGAAGTAACCGGCTAATCATTTTACAATACGGGATAACACTGTTATAATTCGATGTAAAGACAAACAATTTGCAATCCTCATCCATACCGAGATATTATTTTCTATATGATCAATTAAAACTCAAATGTTGGAAAAAGCAAATAAATACAAAATGCGTTCATTTATGCCGTATTAATTGCGAGAGTTTAGTAGCATTTAATAATAAATAATCATGACATGAAGTTCGTGAGAAGCACAAACATCAATATACAGTAATAGGATTGTCTGAAATATTTCTCAAATATTACATTTGCAGCTTCACGATTATTGTCCTTAATTATAAATTTTATAAATGTGACCGGCTTGATGTCCTTGATGATGTCATCGTTTTTTCAAAACCAATCATGAATTTACGTTCAATGATAAATCTGATGGCAAATATAAAACCTAATCGGAATAATTATTTACTGAAATTGGAAATAAATAAATCATTCAAGATTACTCTTGTCATTGTGTATACCCTCCAATAGACAAAAAATAAATGTATTTAATGTAATCATTTCTATTTCATCGAAGTACTGATTCATTGTTTCAATGGGTGATTTAAATATCCATCATATTGATAACAAAAACCTATTTTGTTTTATCATCAATCTAACGGATAATATGTCACGATTAAATTCATTAATACCAGATTGATCCATTCACTATTCAAATAAAAGCGAGTATCTAAAATCTTGGAAGACCTGAATTAAAATAAAATTCAGTTAGAGCGATATCAGTAAATTTTGCTTTGCCAAGGTAAATCCGATATCCGAACTGGCCGCGGGCCTAATGGTGTAATCTGGGGCTTACACGTCTCAGCTAGGCAGACTCGGTTACCACGCCGCATAATAGAATATCTCGTCGCCCCGGCGTAAACCTAGAGGCTGCATAACGCTGTTTATTACTTGCCTTACTCCTCAGGTGCGTTGCGATGTAATTCAAGGGCTTGAGCTAATCCCTGGAGAAGTGTTTGAGAGGATCAACAAACTGCCGCAGTCGCGCTACAACTACCGTCCTTGAAACCCAATGCAAATTACCTTCTACGTATCCGACTTGTTGAATTAAGATTACCCAACTTAACTAAAACATAAAACTTATGTTGAATCGGCACAGGTCACCCTGACTCGCAGACCAAACCCATCTAAACTAAAATATAAAAGACACCGTGATAAAAATTCTATGAAAAACTACATTTTTTATACTCTACTTTATTTTTATTTACCATATAATACACTTTCTCTTGAACGTATTTCTACTCCTTTTAGGTTTTATTTTCCGTTCGTCAGGAAGGTCAAATGTAAAGTAATCAATAAAATATATACTGAAACTCTGCGAAGATAGAGTACTTTATGTACCTTGCATGAAAAAGGTACCAAAGTAGGGAAGAAAAGAGCGAGTTGTCTCGAGAATAAAAGGGAATTAGTTTTTTTGAAAATCAAAAATACAATTATGGGCAGAAGTTTGGATATTGTTTCGGTTAACAAATAAATTACAAACGCGTAACGGTTTGTTAAAAGATAAAACAAATGCAAACTGAATCATGTTTTCTAGCTAAACAAAATTATAACTCTTTATTTGATATAAGAAAGATTTATTGTATTTGTATCAAAGGCTGCAATAAAAGAATAAACATGAAAATATAAAGACAATATAATAGTGGTACACGATTTAAAAAAGGTTTAACAAATGAAAATGATACGGATACAGATATTAATTAACTTAAATCCTAAATTGAAATTTTTCAATTGCATTGTCAATATGCTTCATCGTCTTGGTCATACTAGATTTTTCTCGTTTCCTGACGGCGAGAGACTCGATGGAATATGTTCTGTTATTTTTCCAGGATTTGTTTTTTTAATCATTAACTCACATATTTTTGCTTCAATTTTTCTTTACTTCGACTGTCTTTCTCTCTCTCTCTCTCTCTCTCGCTCTCTCTCTCTCTCTCTCTCGCGTGCGCGCTCTGTGTTTGTCTCTGTCTTTTTCACTCCATCTCTTTCTCTTTCTTTTTGTCCCTCTTTGTCTTAATCATTTTTTCTACGTATCTCTTCATCCTACTCTTTTTATTTATATCTCTCGCTTTCATTCAATTATTAATTTACATTTCACTCCTTCTCTTTATTCTTTCTTTTTCACAGAAGATCAGTGAAAGATGTCCTCAAAACTTCATATGGGCGTAATTCACATGTAGGCGCTGGCAATCTGAAAGGCATTCTACGGTGGGTCAATGATATTGTCTGGTGTCATTTCATTGTACGCCGGCACAATATTGGTTATTCACAGAGAAACTTACAAGATATAATCGAAAACATGTAGTGCCATTCCCACATCATTGGTATATTCTTGCTAATGCAGGTTAATTCCAGCCCCTACAGAGCACGTAATGTGGATGACAACCTAAATGCAGCTCGATCAAAACTTTTGGGACCAACTTAAGGGACGAGAACGACGGTGAAACCCAGGTCCTAACACCCTAGAAAAGTTGGATTCGGCTGTTCTTAATGAATGGGAAAAAATTCCTCAGAATTTTATGAGAAATCTTTCCAAGAAATGCAAAGACGTTTAACGGAAGTGAGACAAGCCACAGGTGGAAGTACTCGTTATAAAAGGAGAGAAAAAATTTGAAGTCAAAAGTGCCTACCCAACTTCGCAGCAATGTGGTATAGAAAATATGTTGCAATGATTGTAGTGCTGTATACAATAAACAAACAAAACAACTGCTTAAGAGCATGTGTAATAGGCAACGTATATAAGTTGTCAGGGGCAAGGAAGGAACTGCACTATCCCAACATTGCCACAAGTATGAACATACCATTGTCTTTCATAACGTTTTGGTTGTTGAAAAGGAAAAGATTGGTCGAAGAAATATTGCACATCCATCAAGGTGCCCACTCGTGCAACCAAAAAACGGACATAGCTCAATTAAATGTGATTCTCCTAAAACCTCCCTAATAAGACAAACCATTTATATGCAGTTTAAATTTATTTGATAATTATAATTACAAGCTGTATATATCATTATTAGACTGTATTGTGGAACTTTATCAAAATTGTTTTGTTGTATATTCAGAGGTGTGTAAAATTAGATATATTTATATGTATACCTTTTATTATATTCTATTATTTAAATATGATTATAAACAGTGTTTATCGTAAATCACAATGGGCCTTCTAGCAAGTTGGCATCCCTTGGAAGGGTGGCCTCGCAAAGATTTCAACTGTTACTTCATTTCCAATTCCAGCATGTTGTATAAATTGGTCTCTCTGTTTTTCATATTTATTGAATCAATATTGATGTCAAATGTTCTCTAATTTAGAGACCCAATGAAGGCTATAAATTTGACCACAAATGTCCACAAAGAATTGAGTGTTCTACGTTTGCCTGCCTGTGCCTCATCCCCGATCCTTTTTCAATCAACGTTAAAACTTTTTTTTATATTTTTTGAATTTTGTGGGTTTGTAACTTTACTCGAGAATTGTTTAGGTTAATGTTAGGTCTAATTGTTTAGAATTATGTCATAAAAATTTTCTTTTTAAATGTCTTATTTTTATAACCAAATCTATTTTTGGTTTACAAAATATAAATTAATAATTCAATAACATAAAAACATAATATAATACAATTAATAATACAATTATTCAGATATCGTGAGATGCGGTCTGGTGTGATGTAGGTTGTAGAGGTCCTCTCAACACGACACGCAAGATTCCACAAGTACACAGAAGACAAACACTTTGAGCCCTGAAGATGATATCCATAAAAGATCGAAACATTGGCGCGATAAAGAAAATGTTTTTCTGAAACCTACATCACACCAGACCGCATCTCACGATATCTGAATAATTATATATTAACGGTCACTAATCTCTACACATTAATAATACAACGAAATATAACATACAAATTTAAAGATGGTCCGTTTATGTTGCCTATCAGTGTGGTCACTGTGCGTGTAGATATATGTATATATACATATAATATGTAAATATACGTATGCATACATACATATAAACATGCTATATACACAATATCTACTGTCAGAAAAGTAGGGATGGTTAGGGATAGGTTAGGGTCAGGGAGCTCGACTGGGGTTCCGAGCCTAGGAGGTGCGTGGCGGGCAAAGGGAAACGGGGCGGCGGCAGGTCGCCTCAGTCCTCGCGAGAGGTAGCAATCGACCCATACATTTGGGTTGCTGTTCTGCTGTTCCCTCACAGTTGGAGTCTCGCGCCCAGTGGTGGGCGACATTCGGCCTTCGGGGAGTAGTGGGACCTGCCTGAGGAACCGGTCGACACCAAGAGCTGTTTTTGTGGAGAATGGAGGCTTGTGATTCAGATCCCCATCCGACTGGGGGATTAATTTCCGGCCTGTCGGATTCCCCTCGGTGCGTACGGCTGGTATAGGACCGACAAGCTCGGTTCTTGAAGAGTCGGCGGTGCGTCAGCTCTCACTTTGAGAATCGGACTGTCCGGTAAGAGCATTTAGCTTAGGTACGGACATTAAAGATCGTCATGTCAGCCCGACTATGAGTCCGGGAAAGAATGTCAGAAAAGTGGACGCCTGAAACAGTATAACGTATCATTTTTTGACAACAGTATCAATATCAATTTAAATCACTCTTGATATTTTTATATCCTGGTTTAAAGCTCTTATCTGCCGTTTTTTATTCACATTTTACTTATAAATATTTCTCCTATCAATTGTCTCCCTAACTTTTCAACAAATTACAATTGCCACAGTCGTTTTGTTTTGTTTAGAATGATTGTTAGTCCTCTTTTTACAACATATTTAATCAGTAATTTTTTTACTAATTGCTTAACAAAAAAAATACAGTTACACGCTTTTATACATCTCTCTCTCACACACACGCACACACTCACTCCTTCTCTCCCTCACTGACATTCTTTATCATGCACACAATTCCAAACAAACATACGGTCATATTCTCTGTAGTTATTATAGATTTTTTTGTTTTCTGATATGCATATTTTTCCAATTATATTAAAGTATACAAAGCTAGTTAAAAAGCTTAGGAAGATTATTTGTTTACAAATGTAATTATGTGATTAATCCACATTCTCCTAGAAATTGTTCATGGCATTCTGTAGTTCGATGCGAACAAATGTACACTCAAGAAGATAAAAGGCAATTTACATGCGAGCGTGAGTAGATCATTTTAACGTTTCCTTTTGTTTACAATGTAAATCAGAATGGTAAACAGCGGTTACAGATGGCTGGGCGCAGTAAACAAAAAAACCCTCCAACGGCCCGTTCACACGTTCTGATTAATTAGTGGATATTAATAGTGGTGCGGGATTGTAATGGCCGTGTAAAAAGGTCGTTTTGGTCGCCGTGTGATTTAACCCATTTCTCTCCCCCAATATTTCTCAATTGTGAGGGCCCCCTGTGGCGCCTGACCTAGACAAACTGCCTCCCTGTTCGTCCTCCCGCCCGGGCGGATGTATGTGTTAAATCCTGAGTTTTCCCTCATTCAAGCTCGCCAACGCTGATGTATCTGACAATAAATGAAATTATTCCTTCTGGTCTGTTTTGGTATGGAGAAGTTTGCCGACGCTCTGGCGCCGCTCGCTACGGTGTTTATCCTCTTCTTCTCCGGCTATTATTTATATATCGGCCTCTCCTTATTTTCCTCACTGTCTGAGAAATCCGGGGTACTTACATTTCCCGCAACGTCAGCTGAGGCATAGAGCGAAATGTATTTTCTTTTCTGGGTCGATTTTACAATCAAGGTTCTATGAATTGGAACAGAGAATAGTAAATATGTCATCCCGTCGTTAAAAAGTTGTTGTGACTGCCCCCTCGTGTTTGTCTGTCAGATGCATTTCGTAATTTCCCCATCTTCACTTTGCGAATAATTCAACCTATTATTCTTTGTAAACGGCGGACCTTTTTCTTTTATTTTATTAGTAATGTGTTTCAATTCTATAGGGAAGTTGTTAATTTTTTGTATGTGTGTTAATTGTTATTTAACGAAATAAAACCTTTAGTTGTGGAACATTTTCTGTTTAAGGCTTTATACCGCCGACCAACTTTTACACCCTCTGATGTTAGTTAGTCTGGTTGAAAACAACATATTCAGGTTTTCCGAGCTTTCTACATCTTTTAAGGTCACCGTAAATTTGTTTATAAATTGACATAACTAAGTTTATAATAGATGGTTTTAAATATCTTTGCCGACAGAATCAGTCCCAAGATTGCCAAGATCCGACCTATTTTGTAGTCATCACCAGAGCAAACCAATCTTAAATATGTCTACCACTTAAAATTTTTTTAATAGATGGTTTCGAAATTTTTTGAATGCAGACTTAATCCCAACATAGCAAGGTCTGTGACTTAATAGTTAACTATTAATGCATATATATTTTAGAGGTCAATTGACCAAGTTACTTCTTTCAATTAATTATTCTTTCTATATAAGTTCTCGGTTGAGATAAAAAGTCAGTGTCACGAGCGGGATTCGAACCACGACCTTCGGCTGAATACGACACTTTTCTAGCACTTTGTCACGTTAGCTCAAAACGATCCTGTCGGAACCTAACTCTCTACCGAAACCAACATCCTTTCGGACTTTCCTACTTCTAGCAATTTTCCGAGAGGATCAAAGCCACCAAGATGAAATGGTAGAGAAGCAGCGTATTTAGCGACATGTCGTGGGTTCGAATCCCTCTCGTGACACTGACTTTTTGTCTCAACCGAGACCTTATATAGAAAGAATAATTAATTGAAAGAAGTAACTTAGACAATTGACCTCTAAAATGTATTAACAGTTAATAAGTACAAGAAGTATCACTTCACTAAACAGCTCCCGTGGCCACTTCGTAAGTTCCTGAGAATCCAATCCTGATTACACGACATTTGAAAATGGCAAAAAGACGGAAAATTGAACGGTTGTGGGTTGAAATGGAAGGTTGGTGCCCTAGAGGATCGAAGTCACGATATCTCAAGTGGTAGTGTTGAGACGTATTTAGCGAAAGGTCGTGGGTTCGAACCCGCTCGTGACACTGACTTGTTAGTCTCAAACTTACATAGAAAGAATAATTAATTGGTAATGCCATGCTATCAACCTATTTTAAGATCATCATCAGAGAAAACAATCCTTATATGTCTACAAATTGACAGAATTTACTTTTTTAACTATGTTCCAGTGTATATGTATTAAAAAACTTGCTTCTCTATTCTTCTTATTTTACAGTTTTTCATTACTTAAAACAAATCGTAGTAAATAATAGTTTTTTAGAAAAACAATCACAACAGGTTACGTACCTACTTAGGTTTTAAAGTACAACGAGGCTTAAATTAACTTTTAGCAGTAATTTTTATTTTTCTCTAGACGACTTGGACTCAGATGTGAAGGAGGTGTTTTAAAGGATCGTTGTTTTTCAAAGCAAACCCCTTCCCGGGCATGAAAGCGTAATTCGCGTTTATTCCCCAACCAGTTAGTACCCGGCTTACCCGTTCCCGTGAATCCGTCCGTCAAAGGCATTAAATAACAATAAAACGAAGGTGGAAGATCTCCTTGGGGTAATGCTCAAGGTAATGAATGTATCCCTTTTAATCCGCGGCCACCCTCCAAGGAGGTCCTGATTTAGTGGTCTGACGGCCACACCTACTACTTAGTCGCTTCCACAACCCTTGGACGGAAAACGAGACCAAGAAACAGCCATTATCCTGTGCAATAAATAAAAAAGCTCTTTTCACACTGAATTCGCTCCGAGGGAACAGGTTTTCGGCATTACAAGGAGAAATTCATAATGAAAATGTTGTAACATAAAAACATCTTAGCTTTGAAAAAATGCGAATTTGTTTTTTAAGTGTACAACGATTGGTATAACTATTAGAATTAAATCAATAAAAAGAGACAACTTTTAATTGACTTCTATAAGTTTTAGACTGGCATTTATCAATCAAAATTTCTATTATACAAAATCCTTCCTTATTCATAGAAATAACTTAAGGAAAAGTTACAAACTAAATACGGCAGAGTAAAATTAGAATCGGAACTTAAACGAATGAAGACAGGCCAAGTATTTTTAAAATAATGTTTTGTTCCATCAGGAATCAAGACAGTTCGATTAGAACAGATGTAATAATTTTTTATGCAGCATAAAATTTGCTTTAATACTTCATATCTTTAGCTTTATCTTTTGCTCGCCTAGTGGATATGTTTTATTTGATAACACAAAAGTTCATCATTATTTAAATTTATTCTGTTGTATGCAGGTTTCATACAATAAAAAAATCTATAAGAATAAATGGGGGGGGGTCGGTGGCCGCAAGGTTCAGCCTTTCACACGGCGCTCATCACTGTAAGGTACCGGTCCCGGGTTCGAATGCAGGGCCGCTGGACATACTTACAAATGGGCTTTTTTTTCGAAAACACCCCTGAGGGTTTATATAACCTCTCCTATTGCAAACCCTCGTTAAAAAAATAAATACATATAAGAATAAATAAATCTTTATATACCCAAGGCACGTGTGTTTTGAGGCGGATCTTCCAAACCCTTAGTACGAACCTTAAAAATTTGTAAGCTTAATTTCCCTAAACGTTTTTGCCATTTATAATTTTCTAGAAATTAACCACCCTGTATGTCATTCTTCCATATCCGCCACTGAGGCAATACAAAAGAATCGTGCAAACAAATCTCCCAATGTTAATAAGATGTAAACACAGAACAAGAGATACAACAGCTTTTAAGAGGGCCGTAGTGCAATACACTCCACGATTAATCGAAGAATCTAAATCTACCTGGTTAAAATTCAAGTAGTGGTTTTCTTAACCGAAATCGGACTTCTCTATTCTAAGCTAATTCAAGCTCCGTAAATATAAGAAATAAAATAAAACAAAATCATGTTTTGATGTTTCAATTATGTTCTCCCTCATTGGAAAACGGACTCACTAGTGAATGTACTGTTATCACCCTTTTTTTGCACTTCCCAAGAAGACCATCTTGCGATTCTTCAACATTTCTTAGTTGCGGGAGGGGGGGGTTTAAACTCCTAGAGAATACAAGTAAATGTTAAATCTCACGTTTTGCATTTATAACGAAGTTTTGTAAATGTATATACATTGGAGTAATGAACAAGCTGACACGCAGATACGTTGATATAAATATGTATAAAAAGGCTTGTATATAAATAAAATGAAATTTGTAGGCAGGCAAATAAAATGTTTGCCTGTGTATCAACAAGAGAGAAGAGAGGGGTAGGGCGCGCGCGTGTGTGTGTGTGTGTGTGTGTGTGAGAGAGAGAGAGAGAGAGAGAGAATGAGTGCCAGATAAACAGAAAGAAAACGCGTTAGGTAAAAGTTAAGTTTGCTGTATTCGCAGTTTGATTGGTAATCCATAATCACTATGAAAGCTTGAATTATTTTAGACAATAATATATTCATGAATTAAGCTATAGGGGACCTTAAGAATCATAGGAAAACCATATTGATGGTATGATGATTACCATTACGATACTGGTTAATAAAAAGGGTGCCCGCGTTTCTTTGCTGTAGTAAGTAAAACATACAACTACGTTTTACAAATAATAGAAAACTGTAACATTTAAATGTGAAAGCGTCCTCTAATCGAAACATAATATAAATATCTACGCTGACGTTTCAAAATCACTTGTTGTAGGACGTCGCTTTTAATTTTAACTGTACTGCTTGTAAATTAGATCTGTCATTGGGTGGCCTAATTGGCGGACAGCGTAATACAAAAACCGCAGCGGAGCGAGTGGGGAAAATTGTCGCCGATCATCCGACAAATGCGCGGACCGAGGGGCATCCCGCAAAGTCCGCAGGGAGATGAGAGGGTTCTGCTAATCACCGCTCACGGTTAGCTTTCCATCCCGTAAACCATTAAGGACAATTAGATTTGTTCTCTCTCGCAATAATTTTTACAAAAGCGGTTTTATACGCTTTCACTCCTTTTTCTTTTTGCTTTGAACGACTATTAAACTCTCTAAAATGCTAACTATTAAATATGTAGTTATTTTTTTAACGTTTTATTTGTTTTTTACAACTGCATTCTTCGATGCAACAAGTAAAACAGTTAGTATTTACATGTTAACTTATTAATGGTGGCGTAAAAGCTTGAACAATTACCATCCAATGATGGTAGCCGTTAGTATTTCATACGATGAGTGAGATGTATTCCTTCGTCGATGTCAATCGCTAAAGTTGTCGCGGGGCCACCGACGCTTCAGTCTTCTGTTGGGATTGTTAGGTAATGTGGTAGATGACAGGTTTTTGACGAAAGGGTTCAGATAAAGGAGTAGTTTGGAGTGGAACGTTTTGTAGCGATGTTGGGCTAGCTCGGAAACAAAAGGGATGTATAAGTCAGTATGGATGGTGTGATTGGATACATAGAAAGGGGCTTGTACTATTGTTCGGAGGATTTCAGATTGAAGGGATTGGAGTCGATTGAGGTTGGAACGCTTAGCAGTACCATAAAGTTCTAGTCCGTATGTCCAAATGGAGGCCAGGAGGGCAATGTAAAGTTTTCTTTTCTTTGTTAACGAGAGTTTTGATGGTCTGTCCATTAGTCGTTTAAGCATGAAAAATCGTATATTACAGTCCGTGCGTTTAAGTCGTGTATGGGGGTTGGTATGGTACATGGTTCGCAATTGGGATGGGAATGTTGTTGAGGTATACTGGTGGGAGTGTTTTCTTGTTTAGTGTAAATATTATGTTCGTTGATTTGGTTTCGTTGATTTTGATTCTCCACCGACGGAGCCAGGATTCTAGGGCGTTTTGGTGATTTTGAAGATAACGGAAGCAGTGACAGGATCTTTATCAGGAGAAAGGATTGCGGTATCATCGGGAAAGGTGAAGGTAATAGTGTTTGGTTGCGTAGGTAGGTCGGATGTATAAATTGAATACAGGAAAGGAGCGAGCACGCTTCCCTGTAGGACACAATGAATTTTTGTGAGATACTTGGAAGTAACGATCGTTAAGATAGGATTTTAGGATAAGGTAATAGGTTGCTTGTAGGATGTTCTTGAGCTTCCACAGCAGCCCTGGGTGCCATACTCGGTCAAAAGCTTGGTGTATGTCCAAGAACAAACCCGGGCAATACCGTTTTAGCTCAAGGGAAATGGAAATAACGTCGATTATGCGATGTGTTTGTTGTACAGTTGTGTGGCAAATCCGAAAGCCGAATTGGTTTTTTAGGATTTTTAGGAATTTCCTTGACCAAGCAGTTCAGAAGGAGCCAATAATGGGCAAAAGACTGATGGGTCGGTAAGAGCTAGGAAGGTGATTTGGTTTCTCGGTTTTGGGAGCACCCTAACCATCCCTAACCATGTAGTTATTTAAAATGATATTTTTGACATCATATCTACCATAAAATTTCATCAAATTTTGTCATTAAAGTATTAAAGCAAAACTGTTATAAATTGTTCATTATCAACAGCCTTTTTTTAGAACAAATAATAACTGTAATATATTAGTTGAATTAAAAAGTCAGTGTCGCGAGCGGGATTCGAACCCACGGCCTTCGGCTAAGTACCGCTGCTCTAGCCATTTGAGCTGTCGTGTCTTCCATCCACTCGGACACCAACTTCCTACCTCAACCTCACCTCTCGAATTATCCCTTCTCTTTGCCATTTTTCAAATATCGTGTATTCTATTTGATTCTCGGCGACAAATGAAATGGACACGGAGAGCTTTAAAGAAGACATACTCAATTTAACTTATTAAATCCATTAAACATCGTGGTCCGATTGACCAAATAACAGCTTTCCATTAATTAATCTTTATTTAAGTTATTGGTTGAAATAAAAGATTAATTAATTGAAAAATGATATTTGGTCAATCGGAACACGAAATCTAATGAAATGAATAAACGCTACATGCTTACAAAAAATAAGTATTAATTTGTACCACTCATCACAAGAAATGTTTCTAATATCGTAGTTGTGTCAAAAAAAGTTCACCCGTTGGCACGTTACTTCCAAAATCATGAATTAAATTGATGTTTAAATCAATCTTATCCAATGAGATTTATAAGTGTACAGTAGTTGTTATTTTATAAAATATTTATTTTTTAAAATGGTATTGATTTTTTTATACCATCATATAATGTAATATTTTTTTACTTTTTTTCTATTATAATACCTGGTTATTATGGCTATGTTGTGATAATTAAAACTTAGCCTCCGTACGTAAACAAGTGGGGAAAATAATGAAAGGAAACAACCCTGAAAACAACAAGGCGAAACTCGTTATATTTACGCTGATTTATGTTCCCTGAGATTTACCAGGAAATGAGAAAGCTGACAATTTATGAAGAAGGCATATATCAGGAAAATTAATCCTAAGTGGTTGAGTAGACGGCACTATTGAAAATTTTCTTCTTGAGAAAAAAATATTATTTTCTTCAGTTTAAACATGTATTATTTAACATCATGAACAGTTTAAATACCCAGAAATATTTCTAGCGTTCATATTCCCCGCCATGAAGGCAAATAAAAATAAACTTGAATAACACAATTCACTGGAGTAAGCTCGATATCATTCCATCAGCTTTTAAACATACTAAAAATCATTAGTAGTCTTGTTGATTAGTGAATTCACTATAAGATATTCAATATTTTGCCAACAACACTTTCACCTTGTTTATACTCGTTAATAAATGACCTCTCAATAAACACAAAACGATGTATTAAACCTACTGTTCTCAATAAAACAGCACAGTTCCTCTCTCTCTCTCTCTCTCTCTCTCTCTCTCTCTCTCTCTCT
>CM077099.1:3919532-3939425 GCA_039619505.1 Cimex hemipterus | reverse complement strand
TCTCTCTCTCTCTCTCTCTCTCTCTCTCTCTCTCTCTCTTGCTTCTTTCTTTTTCTCTCCCTCACACTCTACCTTCTCTCTCCTCTCACGTTCTCAATCTCCTTCTCTCAAAATTCCCCTTATCTCTATCCTTATCTCCAATTTATCTCTCAATTTTACTATTGTTTCAATAGTATTAATTTTTGTTTTATTTTATTAAGTTAAATAATGATTAAAATTTGCAATTTTCTAAATATTAGTACATATTCACATAACTTTCTACAATTTTTTTTCACATGTCTTAAATTGAGTAAATAGATAAATCAAACGGAGTTCTATCGTTATTTAAAGTAAGAATTGTGTATTTAAATTCAATTATCCCAGCTTTATCTCACAAATTAAATTTTAAGAAATGGACCTGGAACCCGAAGTGGGATTTGATTGCGCCATTGTGCTTTTAACACAAATGGAGAAAAAGCTTTTTAATAAAATTGGCATTGCTTGCTGTGAGGTCATTTTTACATTCCTTTCAGAGGGTTTGATCGGTTGATTAATTTTTCCTCCCTCGGCCAGTGGAATTGCTTCCGGTATGAATGAAGCGTAGAGAGGTGTGTCAACAAAGGAATAGGCAGAGGTTTTGATGACCAATATAAACTGTACTAAAAGGAGAGGCCGGCGTCGGGCCGGTGGTCATTTAGAAGGGGGTCTGGGCTTGATTGACACGGCACCAGTGTTTGCTCCTACTTTTATTGATGTAGGCGCTCACCAGAGCACGGTGCATAGACGGGAAAAGGGTTGCTCTGAAATGCGAGCCCGCTGAAACTCCCGAGAGCCGCAAGGGCCGGCTGATTGAATTCATAAGAGCCCCCTTCTCCGCTCAACCACCGAACCTAACACACAGAATTCCGCCGATTCGAACTCATCTCCATCCATAGACGGTGATGCGACCCAGCTCACACGACCCAGACAAACGATTTCAACAATTCCATACTTGAGAAATCGTGTTCATTTTCATTTTACAAATTAGAACAATACTTTGGTTTTCAGTTACATTTCAACTATTACTAGCACTGTTATTTATATTGTTGTTGTTTTTATATAGGTATTTATACAGTCTTTTTGTAATCTGCAAATTTCAAAAAATTGTCATTTTTTATTATTATTTCTAGCAACTATTATTTTTACAAAATTTAACTTCCTAAAATGAAATCATTTTTCTTTCAAAGACGCTCCTCACAGTAAAGTGATTGTCCAGGGTTCAAATCCATTAGCCGGACATACTTACAAATGTGCTTTTTTTTTTCCAAAATATCGGCATCCTGAGGGTTGATATGATTTCTGCTGCTGTGTACCCTTGTAAACACAAACACACACACACACTCTTTCCCTCTCTCTCTCTCTCACACACACACACACACACACCCTCACGGAAAATGAAAAAAGTGGGAAAATTCGAATGGTTGGGTAGAGATGGAGGGTTGGTGTCCGAGAGGATCTAAAACACTGTAGCTCAATACATAGAACAGCATCGAATTTAACCGAAGATCGTGGGTTCGAATCCGCTCGTGACGCTAACTTTAATAGTGCTACCTATATTTAATATTTGCGTATGTCTTTAATTACTTACTAACATATTTTCTCTAGTTTGCTGCAGAATAAATGGAAGTAGCTGTAAAACATGATTCTATGTAATTGGACTGACTCAACTAAATGAAAAGGCATTTTTAGTTTCATTTAGAATAAAAATAAGTACTGAAAAAGAACTAGTAAGAAGTGCACACAACGCACAGCATAATCTATAATATCAAGAATCAGATCATTGGTCTTGTCCAAATAAAGGAATGATGATGGGCCATAGCGAACCCGTCGTTTTTGTTATTATGAAAACTACTTCATCCGAATTATATTTTCTTCAGATAATGATAATCTACGCGCAATATAAAAATGATACTTATTTCTTGCATAAACGTTTAATTATGTTGGATTTTTACATGGAGATTTTTGCGATACTCAATAATTTGATTATTATAATATTTTATTAATTGCAATATTTTTACAAAACGTTACATCCGTAAGTGTGTTGGAATGGAAGATTGCGTTATTTATCGTGACCACTTCCAAGAAAATCCCGGTTGAATACTGAATAAGTTTGCGGAACAAACTTTTCAAGTTTCTCTCAGCCCAGAATCTAATAGTGGCCGTGCTAAGGGAAAGAATCCGAGGCGAAACAAGTTTCCTCTCTTCCGTATATTCTTTGTGTATCGTGTATTATTTCAAGTATATTACAAACACAACTGTTCACTAATTACGTTTATGTAATTTTATTTTATTTCACAAATGGTAACTCAATCTAATGGGAATTGGTTCAGTATAAATTCTCTCGTCTATTTATTTTTGGATTTATTGCCCGGTCAAGTGTATGGTTTACATAAAATATCATGTTAATTCGACTACAATTAGTGAATAAAGAGTATTCCGATAGAAATATTGATAAATGAATGAACTGTTATTTGCATTTTCTGCCATGTCTATCTCTAGCTATTGTACAGAAGATTAATTGGACAGCCTAGAAAATGATGTGAAACGATCAACAGTATTTACAAAACAATTTTATCATCTATCTTAATGAAACTTAAAATAATTTAAAATGAATGACACGAGTTTATTAAAAATATTTAATCCTCTTTAGCTGAGTTTCATTATATGTGATGCGTTCTTATTGCTATTCGTAAACAGCGTTCATTACATTTACAAAGCGATGGAAACGAACGAAAACTTGAAAATGAATTTATTTATACATATTAGTAGCTCATTATGTACATCAATACGTATATATACAAATATTCATTTCAATATTATGGGAGTTTTTTGTTGGATGTTTCTTCTTGTTGAATTAGGTGATTTTTCTATTCAAGCTTTGGAAGCTCGAAAAAGTTGATTGTACTATATAATCTATTGTACAAAAATCCCGAATTAATTAATTAAAATGTTTTTTTCAAAACCATTACTGGTTGGCCAGTATAGCAGGCTTATGCATAAAAAATTGTTTTAAATAGCATAATGTACATTTTCTGACGGCTAGAAAAGAAATGATGGATTACAAAGCTTCGGCAGCTTCTCCAGCAATGAGAATTCATTTGTTCCACTTCGGAAGATGTCCTCGAAAGAATGGTCTGAGCCTTGTTCAGTTGTTCCCTAGCAGCCGACAGGTCAAAATATTTCCCAGGGTGGGCCTCCTCGCGAGAAATTGTACTGACAAATACTCGTTGATCGTCACAGTTACGCTCGGGACGATTTTTTCCCTTTATCATCCTGCTCAAACTACACCTGGTCTGAGCCCAGGCAAAGTCGGTATATGGTTGGGAGGATACCAACAAAACCGAAAATAGATGGGATACATCGATCTGCTTCACATTGGAGGTAGAGTGAAAAACCTTGTGGGCTGCGGCGAACGTAAAGTCTATTTGGTCGGCGTAGCCCCGAGTCGCCTGAAAGTTGGCCGATTGGAGGCCAGCCTAAAGGTGAATACCGAGGGTCTCGCGGTCGCGGACATATGACTTTTCTTCTTACAAGTGGGTTTATGAGGCGAAGAAATAAAAACACTCTACGAGGAGTGAAGAAGAAGCATTACATGTTGATATGGTTTGGTTACCTTAATTATTATTAACCTTAATTATATTTATTATTTGTTGAAGTAGCGATGAGCTGTCAAGAGCGAGGTAATTTAGAAAAACACCTTTTTTTGCTGCCGATGTTTCAACCTTCATTCGGGTCATCTTCAGGGCCTGGGCAAATTACAGAACATACGTTGATTAGAAAAAATACGATTTAAGATGTTAGTATAAATTTTGAGCGAAGTATTTCATACTCACATAAAGTGTGGTGATACTATTGTGGTGTCATATTGTTTGTATAAAAGTGTTATAAAACGTGAATTTGTATTATACTGTTTTATATGATTGTGACAAAGGGAAATCTGGGAAATTCTCTTTGATGATTGGCGGTTTAAACTCAATGGAAGTGTGAATGGGGATTTTATGTGTTGGATTTGTGATTCTGGCATTCAATATTGTACAGCAAGTTAAATATTAAGGTCGATAAACAAAACAAAGAGAAAAATAAAATTGAGGTTTAATAGTTTATTGGCTTTATACTGTTGGCGTAGTTACGCCTGAGTTTGGATTTAGTTGCAATTAATTTTGTGTGTGACTCTGTTGATGTAAACCATTTCTAAAAGGTTCCGTTTGTATTGTATCATAATCAAAGTTGTTTTTCAAAGCAGGGTGCGTCTAATGCTATGGGATTGGTTTGTAGTGGTATACAGTCATAGATGACCTGTTTTTTTCCCTTTTTTTAGATATTAGGAGGTAATTCCAATGTATGTAGTTGGACAAGTTCATACAAATAATTTTATACGTTACATCGGATTTGTAAGCTGTATATATTGGGTCGTTACCTTTGAAAAAAGAGTGTGTACTTTTTTAAGGTTTTTAAAAGTTATTTGTGTTATGTTCTGAAGAAAGAAATTTACCTTAAATGTGACAAAGTGGGTATGAATGGAATTGGCAAGTATACTCGTTTTCTGTGTAACATTGAGTTGTTACAGTGGATGATGTTTTATGTAGTATTGGGTTTTGATTGTTTATGGTTTTTATTATGTTTTTAGGGTAGTTACTCTTATGTAAGATTTGTTTGCATGTTTGAATAATTTTTAGGTGAGAGGATTTATGACTTAGAGACATGATTCGGTGTATAGTCCTTGTTACTTGGTGTGTTTACTGGCGGTATGATGTATAATATAGGTAGAGATCAGTGTTCCTTGGATTTTGGTACCAATCTGTAATTACACTGTCATTGTGTGTTTGTATTATAACGAGTCCGTCTAGGAATGGCATTTTGTTTTCTGTTTCGACTTCATGTGTGAATTGTAAGCGTGAATTAAAGTTGTTAAATGTGCTCAATTTTTTTTTTTTAATTTATCCGAGGGCACTGCTGTTACAATGTAATCAATTTATTTGCCAAGATAGGATAAAGTGAAAGGTAGTAGAGTGATAGTTCGTAACTCATTCTTTACCGCTCCTCACGACTTCGACAATCTATGAAACTCCAGGTCACTAAGAAACACAACCTCAATATTTATATTAAACATTCTCGAAATATTTTCGGATTCATTTATAGCACGAATAATTTGATGGAGTTTAATGCTCTCTAACAAAATAAAATATTCCATTATTATAATCGTAATTAAAAATGTGTTGTGCACTATCTTTATATAACGGGAATTCAATATGGAAAAGATGCGTTTTGTATGCGAATAAAATGTCTCATAAAATGATTCTTTCTAAAAGCCGAATATTCAAATTGCACTCTGAAATCGAAATGTTTTGATTTTCGTTAAAAAGAATAATGTTTATGTTACTGCAGATCCTAAATATTTAGTAATAACTAAAGAGCCATTGAAAAAATATAATTTTTTTTTCAAAAATTAAAGAACCTACACTACTAACAAATAAATATGACATAATTTAAAAAATCAATTGTTTAAATGATTAGTGATCGTTAGTAGACAATTATTCAGAAATTGCGATATGCGATCTGGTGTGTCGGTATGCGTTTTAGAAAAATATTTTCTTTATTGTGCCAAAGTTTCGATCTTTATTAAGATCACCTTCAGGGCTTGGGATTTACAAACATTGTAAATTTATACAATGCAAAATATAGTTTTTATATTCAACCAAAGTATTTCGACTCTCTCAAAGTATTTGCCTTCTGTGTAACTGTGCCTTTCTTGTGTGTCCTGTTGAGAGTGCCAGTGAGATATTGCTGGCGTATGTTTATATATGTTGGATTTTGAAGGGGTGGGGAAGGAAGTCGGTATAGAAAAGATATTTTTGTATTAGGAGTCGGCTTCTTTGAGGTGAAAAGAGCCGGCGAAGGGAAAAGATCGTTGGTAAAGGTTCGGCCAGGTTCAGGATTATAGACAGGGATAAATAGGAAAAGGAAAGCGAAATTGTTGAAAAATTAGACTATGTGAAAAATGTTTGATGTGTGGAATGTGTTGTGAGGTTATAAGTATGTTATCTTAACATTCCTAGATAGTCTAATTCTTCAAAATTTTGGCTAACCTTTCCCCGTCTATATAATCCTGAAAGGATAATCATTACCGAATTTTTCCCATTGTCGGCTCTTTTCACCTTTATTCGTTCACCGGCTTTCTAAGACGACTTCCTTCCCCACCCATTCAAAATCCAAGGAATGTAAACATAAAACATCAATATCCCACTGGGACAACACAGTTAGACAGAAAATGAACACTTTGAGTGAGCACAATCGGAATCTAAAATTTCTGGCATAGTATAAATCCAATTGTTCCTTTTTTCCACATCGTAGATGTTTTGGTAAAATTTAAAAAATGTTAATAAATCCCAGGCCCTGAAGATGATCTCAATAACGATCAGAACGTTGGCACGATAAAGAAAATGTTTTTCTAAAACTTACGTCATACCAGACCGCAGCTCATCATCTCATTATCATTTTAATTGTCGATCGATAATTGCCTCTACTATTCACACTAGTTTCTTTATGTTCATGAGTATCCCTCCCTTTTGACGATTTTGTGACGAATTGCGCAACCTGCTTTTATTTGTTTGATGACTGAGTTTTATCCGTTATCCCAAAATGGTTTGAACACAAAATTTACTTCAACTTTGGAATGAATTATTTTGTGGGATATGTATATTTATATAATAAATGTAGCAATAAATCATAAGAAAGTTTCAGTTAAGAAAGCGTTGGGAAAACTGTGCAGCTTGAGAAATGGGTTTGCAATAGTCAGTAGGTCGTGATTTGTAGTCGGTTGCCTCTAGAGGGAAGCGCTGCCGCCAATAACAAGCCCCAAACCCGAATAAATCGTCTTGCACGGGGCCTTGCTCCCGACGGGGGCAACATTTGGCTTTAGCCCCTAAACTCCCTTCACTAGGTGCCTTGACTTTTTCTTCGGATCCTTAAAAATTGGAGCTTCTCTAAGTATTGGCATCCACTTGGATCCTTATCAGATACCGATGGAGTACCGGATCTTACTGCCGGCTCGGTTCTCTTCCGCTTGAAAAGTTTCCCAACTAAATTGCGAGCGGGGCCAATAAAGCGGTGTGCTTTCTTTTTCCCTCTTCTTAAACCTCCCGCCTCGTGGTTAAAGAGGTGAAATCCTATTAATTCAGTTTTCATTAATACCAAAAAGCTTCGAGTGATTAATATAAGGGAAAAATTCAATTCCGCAGGGGTAATCTCAAAAGGTTAAATTATTCCGAGAGGAAAAGAAATTGCTCCGCAGTTTGAAATTAATCAGCTTGAAGAGAAAATAAGAATTAGAAAGATTGAAAAACTCTTGATGAATTAGAGGGTGACCGATGTGACTTTCTCAGTCTTAACTTTTCCCTTGAAATGTTTCAGTTTTAAAACCTTTTCCTCTGTTTTCTTTTTGCTATCTAAACCGACGATGTTTCACCGCTTTATTAAACCCTTGTCTCTTTGTCAAAATGAAAAAATATAGTGTTAAAACCCCAGTATTTTTACGCTTCTTTAAAAAGATGTTCATGTTAAACAATACACCACTCATGCAATTTATGGACGAAAAAGTTGTATTTAGGAAGAAGGAAAAAACTGAGAATTCTACCCTGATTCTTAACAGGACATTTGGTTACCAAATATAAGGTCGTTTTTAAAAGGACAATAATGATCTTTACCGTCCTTACATAACACCTTGGCCATACTGGACTTTTGATTTTCAAGATGAGAGATGACGCACCTCTCCTCGAGGATGGACGTGTGTTACAGCCGCGAGCTTTGGTGTAGAAGCTCTCCCAGCCCAAATGGACCAGGACGTACATCACTTCGCGCTTGCCAATTCCGAGTTGTTGGGTCCGCATTAAGCATCGAACCGTATGCCGCGTAAAAGGCTACCCAATGTGGTTGAAATGCCTGGTCTCTCACGCTCTCCCTAAATTGAGAAGACCACTCTATACCCCAGAATATGGGGGCTCTTCCAGCGTAAGAACATCCGGATCTCCTCCGGCCGCGTTTTTGTTTAAAGTGGAATAGGTAACCACCGTCTAGAGGAGTCTGCCTTCCGTAAAGGACGCCATTCGTTTAGTCACCACACCATCCATTCTCATCTGCCACTTCTCACGTATTCGAGGAACTCCATCAGCGTAGTCTAAGCGTCCTCGAAAGAAGGCAAGCACAGGCGTAGGTGGATGGAGGACCAAACAGTCCTAACAAGTCAGTGCAAAGTAAACGGTCATTTAAAGAAAGTTGGTATAACCCGAGAGAGCACATGCAGATTGTGCAAATAAGCACACACTTTACACTTATTAACAAACTGTGGTGCTGCTACACTTGCCCGCAGGAGGAAGTGCTTTGAGATGTACAATGCCACCGTATAAGAAATTCAACCACTGAAACCGGGCTTACTAATCAACTTCCTTGATGAAATAGAACTAGAATAAACGCACAGAATTTGGGATTTTACACTCCGACTAATAAATCTACTTTAGGTTTCAACCAAGAGAACTGAAATGGTTGTTGTCATTATTGAGCCGATCGAGAAATAATTAGCCTAATACCAACAAATTGTAACACAGGCCGATGTCGGGGCGAAGTGGCGACCTCACGACAATAAAGTTCCGAAGAGTTTGCTAGATTCTTCAGATATTAGGTATACAATGTATAATAAAGAAACTTAAAATGTCATTTTTGAAAGTAATTTATTACAATATGTAATAGTGACTTTATTTGGTAGAATTTTTCAATTAATATTTGCTATGAGCTTTCCTTAGATATCGATACCCCTATCCCATCAGTCATGAAAGACATTAAGTATACCACACTTCATACAAAAATAGACGATGTTTGGAACGTGAAGAAGATATATTTCATGTTGAATATCCCTATAGCAAAATCATCGACGGATATAATAATACATAAAAAACGAGGATTCGGGCAGTCTAAAGGTCTACCTCTTTCGAAGGCTGGGCAAATATCCAGAAGTTGAATAGCCGTGATTTATACAGTCTTGAGTGTTATCTTTCTTAAGGAGAAATAAAGACTGGCCAGATATAAGAGAGGTCCGGTTAAGCCGTCGGAAACCTCCGGCTGGCTATTTGTATAAGCCCTCGCTAAAGCTGTTCCCACATCCTTCACTCTGTGGACGACCGCTGCGCGGAAGATTTATTTAAGCCGTCTTTCACCGGTATGTGGTAAAAGAAATCCTAACAGGCATCAAAATATCTAAGTCGTACAAAATCCGGCGCTAAATATTAAAATAAATTGAAAATTTTAATTTTTTGTTATATATGCAAGGTAGCAGAACTTACGGAAAGTGACTAATGACAAAAGGTTGAATGCATAACTGAAGTTATGCTAAAAATTAGATATACTCAATCTTTAAGGTGTCCTAACTGTAATTATTTGTTAACCGACAATATTTGCATTCTTACAATCGTCACACCTTTTGTCGAGTCCGAACTTTATTCCAATTTTTCTTCTAGGTTTTCCTTTTATTTAGTAATGTATAAAATTAGTCTTACGGGTATGATTTGATGTCTCTTTTGACCCCAATGACCCTGTTTCTCGATACGTCGTGCACGGGCAAAATGTGGTTTGTCTAGTTCTCTTGTACCGAACGTTAGCTGTGCTCGATCTTATGTTAATTTCTCGTTGGTTAAATTAAGTGTTCATTGATTCATCTAGTTTTTCCATTTCCTCAATCTGTCTTGGTTGCGTTGGCTATTAAAACTTCGTTGCGAGGTTCTCCATTTGAACTCTTTGGATTAGGGGGAAGGATGGGATCTTTTCTCTTTGCAACAGGCGGTGAAATGATAAAGTTCTTTACTTCCTAGATGTGTATTCCATTTTAGGAGAAATTCTTCTATTACACGTCGCTTCATTCATTGCACAAGAATCCAAATCATTGAGCTGTAGAATGTTTTGGGTTCCAGGGATCTTATACGGTATGCTCGCCACGCTTGGAAGTATAGATTCCATTTAGTCAGGGAATTAAATTTTTAATTTCGAATACAGCTTTCGTTCGTTAATCAGCACGAGCTTATAAAAATACTTAATGATTAGGAAGACAAAACTAATAACCTTTCAGTGTATTTATTGCTATTGGTTATATGCTCTACAATTAATGGATAAATGTCCAGAATTGTACGTTTTAAAATTTTAAGTCAAGTAAATTATTTGAAACTAAAGTAATCAATGTATTTCTATATCAATGTATGTACATCAGGGTAGAGTTTTTTTCTGCCTACTCCCATGTAGTGCATTCTTAGGCGATAGTGTCCTGCCATGAGTAGAACCAGAATCCTATTCTGTTTCTGTTACCTAAAGGTAATTATTTTAAAAGTTTGAGGTGCAATAATTGGTGTACCACCAGGTTTTGAACCAATTAAAGATTCATTATTGAAGGAGTAATTTTTTTACGTAGCAACATTTAACATTCAGAATAATTTTCATATTTGTAAATATAATTTCAATGATTCTCTTTGGTTGGGCTCTGGTCGGGCGCCATCGACTTCTTTGGTCATTTCGGCGTAAGACTAGTCTTTCACACACTCACTCATACAATAAATACATACGTGCCACTATTTACAAATCCAATCAAACATCCTTTATCTAGAGTCCGGGTCGGAGGGTACTCGATATTCCGCCCCGACCCGGTTTAAGGGAGCAGCGGTGGAGCTTTGAAATAATACCCTGCACCGCCGCCGACATACTTCTATTCAACCAGAAACCAACTACAAATCGTAACCTATAATCTAAATACCCCTCTATATACAACCCATAATCCCAGTTTCAATGATAATGTTGTTTTAATTTATCATAGTGAAATATCTAAATTTTTTAGGCCTACAAATTTTAGATTTCCTCAACAACCTTTTTTGAAACAAATGTCATTAATACATAAATTCTGTACGTTTATGAGATTCAACAAAATAACTTTAATTTTTTTCTTTATTTTACGAATTACTTCTAGAAAAATCGTGTTAGGGGCACGGACTTGCATTGCCTTGGGCCAATTGGGCAAATAACTCAGTTCGAGGAATCGTGGAATGTTTGATATTTAATTGGAAAAGCTTTGGAAACACAAAGGACCAGCATTCCATCTGAATTTACTTAGATCACACGCCAGTGGTCATTTAATTATATTAAGAACATTTAAAAACAAAAGCATGCACACAGGAAAACTATTTGATATTACCTAAAGTTGTATAAGTTGAAATAAACAAGACTAATAATTACTCGAAATAAATTCAATAAAACTTAAATAACCCTTTGTCACAAAAGCCTAAGAAGGAACAGCTGCTTCGAACTAAAGGATGTATAATAAAGGATATTATAACTAAAATATTCATAAGGAAAAGCAGTTATTTAAAAAAAAAAAAAAAAAAAAAAAAACACAAAACACAAAACCACCGCAACCTGCATACAGTTTTTAATTTGCCAGGTGGCATATGAAATGTTTGTTTTTCTTTTGTCTATTTAGTTTACAATGGCATACAAACTGTAACAAAGAAAAAGTGTGTTGTTCACAATGATATGCACATGCAGGTTTACATGTATGGTTTGAATTGCCACCTTGCAAACCTTGGATGAACGTGAAGTCAATCGTAGTCCTTAGAGTTGACGAAGTTACAGAACAAGATGGTATGGACTCTTGCGCTTCTATCTTCTATGTGGTTGGAAGGAAGCGTTGAAGTAGACAGGTTGCGATTTAACAGGTTGTCGTGAGAGGAGAGTTTGAAGTGAAATTTATTTTGAAAGGGTCTATGTTAAGATGTGAATGGATAGTATTACTGGTGACGTAAAATGAAGCGTCAGTAGAGCATCTATATCATCAATTTCAAGGACAAATTTTATTTGACTGTAATCTTCCAATATTTTCGAAATTACATTATATATGAGTTTTCACTACTTAATGAATATCCTTAATTAAATAAGTTTACTCAACTCCTTTTGTTTATACATAACTTTATCATTTTTCTTCCGTAAGTCGTTAGTGTTATCCTTAGCCGTACTGGATTAGAGCCTAATGGAATACACGTGTGGCATCTGGAGGAAGTCTTTGTAACGGAACCCTCACTGGTTAAAGACCCCTTTTATCAAAGAGGTCGTACCACGTGTTGACAGATTGCCCATGTGCCCGCAATTACTGACCTTTCCCAACCCATGAAATTGACGTTACCGTCTTCCTTTGAATGTTTTATCAAAGGAAAAACCCTCATATCAGACTTGCTTATTTTCTACGTCCGTATCCGAATCCGAGTAATGGCAAGGAACGCTTTACCGTTCTCAACCGAAGGAATAGATGTTTAAACCGAGATTATTGCGTCTCGGGTTGCATTGAGCCGGCCAAATCCCGGACTGGGGATTAACTCGACCAGAAAGCATTACCGGTAGATACAACTCTCGGCTCGGTCAAATAGGAAACGAGGATTACACAGGGTCTTATCTACATCGGCGAGCCTTTAATCAAGTCATTCAAGTCGGATGGTTCTGTTCTCCGAGGATCTCAAGCCGATTTCATTATGCATTCCGAGGATTTAACTAAGAAAGAACTCGGGATAATCACATGGTATAAACATAATACATTAATAAAAATTATATTATCTTATCATGATAATATTGTTGTTGTTATTCTACTTTACTAGGTTGTTATTACAATTTATTTTTCATCTTTATCCCTGTATTCAGTCTATGTTAAGAAAGTAAAGCACTGACTCAGATGGAGACAAAAATAGCTAGATTTGGTAATACACATCGCTAGATAACTTATACTACAAATATGAGTGGCTGATAGTCAGAGAATGTGCGTGCGGGTGTATTGTGATTGTGCACACATGTGAGAATACAAAATAGATAAAGTGGTTGTAAGAATCAGGGGGAAGGGGAGAAAAAAGAAATGCGGAGAGAAGGAGAGCGAGCAAGAAACTGCGAAAGTGAGAATGAATACAAATACAGAAAATCTTAGTGATAAAGAAATAAAGGAAAAGATAGGGGAACGTGATGCATAAAATAGAACGATTAGAAATAATTACCGTAGATAAGTAAAGGGACGGGGGCGAAGAATTACAGTAAAAAATCGATAAAAACATATATACATATTAAGGGTTATATAAGAAAAAATATAAAGATATATAGATATAAAAATAAACGTACAAAGAGATATGTAGAGATAAAGTTAGTATGAGAACGAAAGAAACAAATGGAGTTAAAAAGTCATAATGGAGTTTTTATTATAAAGCATTGAAAGGGAGATGTAGAGAGGTAAATAGAGAGAGAGAGAGAGAGAGAGAGAGAGAGAGAGAGAGAGGAGTTTTATTACAGTCGTATGTGGTCAACACTTACCACTGACCTCCAGCGATTTTAGAAAACGTAAGAAACATGAAAATATAATTGGGACAGAGAATGTGAGATTGAAATTTTCACTATGTTATTGTTCAAACAAAACCCAATAGTTTCCTGGTCCGATTGACCAAATAAGTAATAAGTTACCGTACTTACCATAAACACTTACATAACTTACATGAACCACTCGATTTTAGAATTGTTCTTAAGACTTGTATGACAAGGTTAGCGGAAACAGGACCGCATTCTAACAAAAGTGCTTGACACAAGTTTCAATTTGTTATCTTCGATTGATCATAATTATAGAGGTGAGCGTGTAGTCTAAGAGTAACAATGGTGTAGTTTAATGTTTTAAAGGGTGTTAAAGAAAGAAAATAAGGATTTATTATATAAGGATGTGTGCCTAATTGATCAAATTATTTCTTTCAATCAATAATTTTTGATGTAAGATAATGGTTGAAATGAAAAAGTTAGTGACACGAACGGGATTCGAACCCACGACCTTACGCTAAATACGTCACTGCTCTACCACTTGAGCTATCGCGACTTCGATCCACTCTGATACCAATTTCCCATCTCAACCCACCTCTCAAATCTTTTCTACTGTTTGCCATTTTACAAAGTGGGATAACTTGGGTATTTAGCTGCAGGTCATGGGTTCGAATCCCGCTCGAGTATCTGGGTTTTTATCTCAACAAATACTACATAAAGAATAATTAATTTAAAAAAATATTTTCTTCGTTCGTGGTAACAATATGACATGTCATGTGTCAAGGAATATTTGAGTGAAAATGGGCATGATAAATCCTAGTGGAGTTTCTTACTTGTCAATTTTTTTCTTTCAAAACCTCCGGGCGAAGGGAACCCAACCAAGAACAACCAAGAAGTTTATCTCAGGGTGCTTCCGAAGCGGATAGCAGAAAGTCTCAATTATTCAAATTGCGATAAGGCTAGTAATTGCTATTCGCGAAGCGGCGCCCACCCCTTTTCATCGGCTTTCTTATTTGCGGACGCCCCTTTCGGAAACGAGGGATGGCCCGCGACTTTCTTTCCCCGATGAGTTAGGAAGCGGGGTGGAAACCTTATTAGAACTTGAATAAACATCAAAACCATGGTCGGAGAAAATGAGGTCACGCTTCTTCCTCGGCTCCGTCGTCTCGCAACTTTTTTATGTATATTGTATAACTTATAAACGTGGGTATCATTTGGTATTTTGTGGCGTGTGTGTGCTAGAGCTATAATTTTTGTAAGGGTTCAATTCAACGACTACGTCTAATAAAATTATTGATTTTTGCCTCATTTTTGTATGAGAATAAAGGACAAATAATTTACACATTTTAGGCATGAAACCAAATAATTGTAAAATAATTATTAATTGATCAGCAATAATCCAACATTCGCTAAAACAGAAATTAATCCACCCAAGGGTTGTTACCCATTCAGATCAGATTTTGTTTTACGTGGAATTAGCCTGCACCTAAAGTTATTAGTTTAAGAGTTAAAAAAAATTAAGATTTACATATAAATCCAAACAACATAAAGTAGATGAAAGCTTAAATTATTTTTTAAATATTATTATTTCTCGTTTTATTTATTATTTAATTAAATCTGATTATACATTATTAGATTACCAAAAGTTAGTTTTGTCAGATTGAATTATTATTGAACAAATCCCTTTTTTTGTTGTATAACATTTATTGGTATTTGATTATTTAGCATTTTTTCTGATAAATAAAATAAATAAGGCAGTTAATTCTGGAACAATAATGCAAATATAATCATTCTCGAAGTAATTTTTTTATATAAATCTATTTGAATCAGACAATTTAAAAGGTAATTATTTATCGCGGAATATTACACTAAGAACAAAACCATATTTTGAACGATTCTAAATAGGCACAAAAGTTGTATTATCAGTTTTTTAAATTATTAAATTAAATATACATATATGATACTATATTTGAAATTATCAATGATTAGGGTGATTGCATGTAATAGTAATTTCAATGATTTTCAAAGCTAATTGGCATGGGATTACAGATTTGATCAATTAAATTGGAATTTTTATAACAAAAATATTTATCTTTTTTCTAATGTCCGGTTTCACTGAAACACAATGACACAAATCTAAAAGCCGTTGACATATGAAATGAAGAAAAATTTATCAATTCCGTTGACATTAAGTAAAACCCAGAGGAGTTAAAAAATTTTTGTGGACTGTCTGAAGTAGAGAAAAAATAAAATTGTACGTGACGAATCCGCCCTAAATTTGTTTATTTTTGTTGCTACTATACTTGTATTTTAAGGTTATAATTTAAATTAATTATTCACTTTATTAAGATCTTGTTACAGATAAAACATTTTTTTTATATTATATTATGATAATTTATAAAAATATTGAGAGAAAATATTCGATTAATATAAAATAACTTTACAACAACACAGTGGAACAACGAAGGTAGAAAACTATATTGAAAAAGTCCATATTTTTTACAGTGTTTTGTCTTTAAATATAGCCGAACACAGTCTAGTGTCACAAAAAATATCATTAAAATCCGTCATGTTCCATTGTAATGAAAAATATCGTGGACGGATTAATTATTATTAAAAGACACGAATTGACAGGATAAAAACAAATTTAAAAAATAAATATTTTTTTATCATTTATAACTTATATAACGTCGGATAAGCATATGTTTTACAACAAAATCAATTCTTTAAGTAAATCCTAAAATTTAGAAAGTGGCTAAGTTGTCAATGACAATATCATTTATCCGCGGATATTCGTGTGACAAATTAATATTTAACGGTTATCCGGACTTTTCTCGTCATTTGTGTATCTCAAACATTAATCTAATGCCAAAGCTTCGAATAGGGGTTTGTTGTTGTTCATATTCATGAGGATTTTTCAATGGGAAAGTATTTACCTATTAACCGAAGGGCCCTGGGAACATTTTTGATTCGGATCGTGGAGAGAGAACAATAATAATAATAACCGCTTTGTTGACCCCATAGAAAGCATGTTCAGGAGCGGTAATGGCCTCGGACGTCTCGCCGTTTTATTGACGCTTCCCTAAGCACGAATATAAATTGGCGGTTAGTATTAGTATGTTTTTCCCCTCCCCACATGAACAACAGCATGGAAAACGATTCCGGATAACGATAAGTAGACCTGTCAGAGGCATGTGAGAGGCCGAATCCGAAAGTCTCACTTCTGACATTCTCATCACTCTCCCGTTTTTACCCTGCTCCAGTGGAGTACAATGGAACAGTCGGATGTTTGACAGCCGAGGCAAAAAACGTCAGCGTACGATTTAACGACGTACTGCATTTTTCAACGCCGATCACCAAACTTAACAAATACACAAAGGTTTTTGTAGTCTTGTTTACTCAAATTTTAAAATTTGGTTGTGAGTATCATAACATAACAAATAAAATCTGTAGAATTAAAAATATTAATAATAATAATCTTTGTGTAAAGTATTGATTGAGATAAAAAGCGTCACGAGCGGGATTCGAACTCACGACCTTCGGCTAAATACGCCACTGCTCTAGCTCTTGAGCTGTCTTCTCCTCTATCTTCACGGAAACCAACTTCCCATCTCAACCCAACCTTTCGAATTTTCCCTCTTTTTCGCTACTTTTATCTCAACCAATAACTTACGTAAAGATTAATTAATTAAAAGATGCTATTTGGTCAATCGGACCACGAAATCTATTGAATAATAATAATGTGGGTAGTTTAGGTGATAAACAGCTGATGTCATCGCGGTCCTCTGCTGTTTTGCTTCATTTTCTAGTCGTTTAAGCGAAGAATTTTTTAAAACGGGATCCGGTAGGTGCCCATGAGTTATACGTGCATGACCTATTCGTAGTCTGGCTTTTCCCTTTATTACCCTTTTTCGAGAACCAGGGACAGACGGCTTTCTTAACAGTGTTGCAAGGTTATTTCTATTATTGCACACACAACATTGAATTTTGTATTCCAAATAAATAAAGTGTCGTTTTCAAGTTTCCCCATGAAATTCCATTAAAACAAGAAACAACTTAATATTTAATAGGATTAAATATTTAATAGTGTATAGTTGTCTTTCTAGATGAATAAAGTTTTTCATGTACCATTTTGTGAAAACAAACTTCAGACGATAGTCTAAATTTAAACTTTGTGCTAAACTGAAAAATTAAGAAATCGTTAAAGCATTTAATTAATTTTTTTATTGTACAAATATGATTGTGCTAAATTTCTTTATGATTGCGTACTAAACTCGAGGCATCTTTCCCAAGCCAGAATTGCGTCTGCGGTCATTTTCAAAAGAAATGAGATCGTAATAGCTCTCTTAACCTTAGAAGAAAACCTCTTTCGTGAATGACTTTTCCTATATGTTGTGTTTAAAGGTTAAGTGATGTGAAAGAAGGGAGGATGTTTGACGATGGAGCTTTTTTTAATCATAAAAAGTACTCGCTTCCCCAATGCTCTACCAACTTCACACTTCACGAGCACACTTGACGTACTTTTCATATATTTTTAAAGCTCATTTTCCCCTCGGGAGTGTCGGGATTGTCTCAGAATCCGTTAATAAGTTTACCCCTCCGTGAGAAACTTACCATGGTATGCCTCTAACTTAAGTCCTTTTAATAAATTAGTTGCAAAACAAAATTAACATCCCAGCCAGTGCTCCTAGGAGTGTTATCATAATGGAACTAATTGGACTAGTACAAGAATCTTGTTTCTATTATAAAAGGAAAACAAAGATAACATTCCCTGGGCTTAATGTTTCTCTTGAAAGGTTACTGGCAAGACAAGAAATTCATTTTTAGTAATAAAATTTAAGTCAAAACAGTAAACAATGCTGCTTTCATAATTAAAAATTGCTAATAAGTAATGTAAATATATTAAGAGCTTCTCATATTATTAATATAAGTTTATAATATTTATAAATGAAGTCAAGTATAATATTGATTGCGAAGCAAGATGTAAAACTTTCTCCCGTTTTTAAATTTAACCTTTGTCTACCGAAAGTATAAAATTAACCATACGATAAAGCCAAAAATAAGAATGCTTCATGGTATTATAAATAAATATTTTATTTTTCGAAACGCCGATTGATAGAAATCTCAATGAAATAAAAGTATTAAAACTTGTGATTTGAAAATATTTACTCTCATTAGTTAATTCAAAATTAATTATTTGCTGTAATTTTATTTGTTTTCTTTTCAGTAACCACAGTTTTCTGAGTTACAATGTAACTTGCTGTCGTCCACTGTAAACATTTTCCATTGCAGTAGTAGTAATAATAATTAAATCATATTCTCATTATTTGAAACAATGTAATAGTTACAATATGTTTAAATACTAGGTTTCGGTCTCGCAAATGTTATTTTTTTAAACAGTTGATCGTTGCTACACCACCGTTTGAAATTACAAAATTGAAATACCTTTGACGCGCTAAAAGCCATCCACTGCAGTAGCCTAATTAACCCAAGCAATAACGGTTTCCACTTGTCGCTAGAAGCCTCATCCAGCATGAAACATAAATCGAGCTTTTGACCAGCTTTTCGCTTTGCCGCGTCCAGGCTTAAGCTCGTTCGGTTATAGGATTAATTACAGAATTTACAGAGATAAAACAAAAATATTAACAATTATGGTGTTCAATAAATAATGTTTTATACTAATTTTGATTTTTTTAAAATATTTTGTAAACAAAAGATTTCATTTTTGTTTAATAATTAGATAATCTTAGTTTTGAGTTAGGCTCAATATTGGCCGAGTTTCTGTGTTCTGAGAAACACTTGCAATGCTGAACTTCGCCACTTATTTGAGCCCTAAAAGTTTAGGTTAGACCATGCAGGACAAATTAGATCACTTTAACAATAATATATTTATCAATAGTAAACATTTCATAATCTTCTATCCGCCATCATTTTTCCAATTTGACACCGCTCATAACCTATTTCCTTCACTATTTTTCTGCATTTCTCGGTCACACCATCTTATTTTCATTCCTATCAGCGATCCCTGCATTCTGCATCATTTACTATATCAAATACACGAATACCAAGACAGAATGAACAATAAAAGCGAGCAAGAAAAAGTAGTAGTAGTAGTAGTAAAATATAAGAAGTACAAAAGCGAAACAAAGCTAATGGGAAAGAAAAACTGGGCAATGAAAGAATACTCATTCTTCTTTTCCCATACACGTTTCATTACACATTCACTATTCTTTCAATTTATCGTGGTCCTCTTTCTCTTTTCTGTTTATTATATATACAGTATTTTTTCTTGTCCTTCCTTCGTTTATCTATGATAAGTGTCTATCTTTATTTTCTCTTGTAGTCTTATTCATTATGTATTTATACATTATCGATTGCCATCTTTTTTGCCCATGCTCATTGTTTTATTTACTCTCGTTCTTTCGGCAAGTTTCTCAATTATTTCTCTCTCTCTCTCTCTCTCTCTCTCTCTCTCTCTCTCTATATATATATATATCTGTCTCTTATACACATCTT